>JAGFMF010011390.1:4899071-5011382 GCA_019455555.1 Galemys pyrenaicus
GACTGAGGTGACGGTGCACAGGTGAAATGGTGGTGGGAACCCACTGGGGAAAACAAACGATGTCAAATGCAATTAAATATAATAAAATTAAAAAAAAAAAGAACTAATGAGCTGAGTCAAGACGAGCCTGCAGTGTAGCTGTGGACACCTTCTCGCCACTGAACCCTTCTCCATCAGGTCTGGGGGTGGGGGGCTGTGGTGCAACTGACCAAGCCCTTTCCAGGTGTGCAAGTTGCTGTTGCCGTCGATACTTCAGTTGTTGCCTGAAGACGAGGCACAGCGGTGGTCCAGCAGAAGGGGCTCCATCTAAATCCAGATGGTAACACCAGGGGCTGGAGCCCTCGCTGTGCCTTGAGCCTTCTGAGCATGCTCACAGTGCTGCCAGGCTAAGACCCCTGAGTGGGGTCAGCCAGCTACCCCTGCGATGGTCTACACTGGAGGGTCCGTGGAGCCCAAGGCAGTGGAGCGGAGTCGTCAAGAGCTCAGGTTCTGCAGTGAGACAATTTCAGCTTATTAGCATCTTCATTTTGAGGAAATCACTTAGCATCACTGTTGTCAGTTCTAATTATAAGCAGAGCCAGATTCATAAACATGTGACCTGTGTATCCTTACTTAGCCCCAAGCCCAGAAGGGCCCTGCTTATGGTATAATGCTCAGCTCTTGCTGTTTTGAAATATTTGATGATTTTTTAAAACAAGGGGCAAATATTTTCATTTTGAACTCAGCTGAGTCTTGCAAGTTATATAGCCGACTTTTATAAAATGAACACTTATTTGAAGAGTGAGGATGAAGGACAATGTGCTAGGCAGGTTTGTTCCTGGCGCTTGTTAACATTCCACTATTAAGGTTTTTATTATTATTTAAGATTTTATTTATTTATGCATACAGGAGCTGGGGTACAGGCCAGAGTTGCAGGGGTGAGAGGATTCACCAGAGACAGAGTGGGGAGCAGAACAGGCAGATGGACTGAAACACTGCTGAGGGAGCAGCGGGCAAGGTAGGAGAGGCCTGCTGTGCCATGTGGGTCCCCGCTGGCTGGGGATCGAACTTGCTCTGCTTCCAGTGGGCTAGGCCCCAGTGGCTGCAGAAGCCCCACAGTGCAGCATGCAGCCCCTTGCACCACCAGGGAGGCCCTATTATTATTATTACTATCAGTGTTATTACTTCTTCCTGGGTTACCTACCAGGTACTCAACTACTTCATACCTCTCCAGCTTTCTGGCAGGTGGTTGATGAGAAGGAACATCTCAAGGCTTCAAAGCCAGTAAAGCATAGGCCTTTTTAATCTTCAAATAGCAGCCTGACTAAATAAAGAACTGGAGACCTCCCTGGCCTTGTGGCACGTTTCTCCAGGAATGCCATGGCTATGAAGTAGGACCTCTCGCTGGGAGGCTGCGGGGAGGTGGTCAGGGCTCACAGTGCTGAAAAGCAGCCCCAAATCTAGTTCACACAGTCCTTTCCAGTCTTAGCGGTGATGACACTCTGCTACACACACCCAGATTAACACCTTTGACTCTGTTTTGCCAGAACATCACTCAGCTCTGCTCTCGGCTCTGGGGGTCAGCCACTGTAGTGCCCTCCAGCTGGGCACATCCCGTGCACTAGAAATTGTCGGCAGAAGAGCTAGCTTCCCTCTTCACTCGCCTGGCTGATCTGTTATGATGTGCACCTCACCTTCCGGCCTCTCTGGCGACCTTCGCTCTTCCGGTGTGGACAGCCTCCGTCAGTGGTGACTCTTCCGTCTTTCCCTAACTTACTGCCTAAACCCTGTCTTCATTCAAGGTCTGGGTCCCTTTGTGTACTTGGTTCTGAGATCATTATCAGCATCCTCTATTCCTTCAGTGTGTTCTCTAGAGAACTAGACCCTCTTTATGAAAAGACCCGTGTCCTATGAGCTTATCTCAAGCCTAGTTTTGAACAACTTTTTACATTTGCAACTGCTGGCAGCATGGCACAGCCCCTAGAGCGTCTCTTGTGATTCTGTGCATTTTCTAATGAAGGGTGGGGCCCAGAGAACGAGAGGGGCTCTTCAGTTGTGGGGTGTCTGAGCAGTCAAGAGGCATGGCAGGTATCTGTGGAGTGAGGCTTGGAAAAGGGCCTCTGAAATTCAGCCCAGTGCTCTTTCTTCTTGCTGCATGATGTTGTCTCTGTTGAAAGATTCTCCTTCCCCAAACACAGAGTACAGCAATCCCCTTGAATGCATTGCCAATGATAAACTATGTACGGACAAATAACAACAGTGACAAAACCACACACAGAGACAAGGCAGTCTGTATAGGGGAAGAAAGAGAAAAATAAATGAAATTAACAGTGGGAGACAAAAACAGAGGAAAACCCAGCAATTAGATTAATCATAGACTCCCAGGAAATTGGCCCAAATTTCTTTAAAATCTTGTTGATTGTTATTCAGATTGAAGGGTTCCCTCAGCAAGATTAGTCAGAGCCCACCAAGCATGCATACCAATCTGCTCGTCCCACAGGCAAGCTGCTCAGACCCTGGGCCCGACAGTGGCCGCTGCAGACCACCTGTGCAGGTGTGAGGCTGGTAAGAGGGGACGGAGCGCAGGACTGAGGTCAAGAAGTGGCATTTCTAGCTCAGGATCTCAGGCCAACTCACTCTGGAACTTTGAATGAATCGTGTGACTTTGAGGACCTCACTTTCCATGCCATTAAATAGGCAATATCTACCCAGCCTTTCTCAGTTGGTGAGTTTGAAGAGTTTGAAGAGAAAAAAAAAAATAGATGTGCAAGTTCCTTGGAAAGACTCAACGTGTTATGCAAGCAAAACGTAGCTTTTTGAGTATTTTCAGAATCAGACAGAAGGTAGGATATTGCCCCAGTTTCAAATCTTCCACACCCCAGCCCTAGGAGAGAGGCAGCGCAGCACGGCACAGAGCTGGCCAGTGGCTACAGAAAATCTCCAAAGCCTTCAGATTCAGTAAAATCCTCAGAGCATCTTGACCCAAATCCCCCTCCTCTCCCTTTATGATCTGCATTTAAAGGAAAATGGAATGACCTATCTCTAGATTTATTAATGCTTAAATCATTAGTATCTTGGCTCCAGAATGTGCCTGGCTTGCCAGAGGGACGTCAAATGCCTGGAAGTCGCCCTTCACCCAGGGTGAAATAACCCAAGCATAAAATGGTTTGGGTTTGGTTTGAAGGATCGAATGCCTGAGTTCCTCTTAGAACTAAACTCCTCAAATATGACCATTTTTGGCTCAAGGTTACAAAAAAAAATCATTGGCTGCCTCCTAGGTGCTAGGCTCTAAGCACTTCGCATGCATTATTTAATGTAATCCCTGCAGCAGCTCAGTGTGGTGAGTTCTATTAATGTTCCTATTCAAAAGATGTAAAAAGCAGGGCGCCCTTTGAGTATTATGGAAAATATTTTGACCAATTTTTCTCTTGGTTTCTGTCTTTGAGTCTCATGAAAAGAATAAATAATCTGAGGGCAGAAGTCCAAAAGAGTCATCTGGTATTGCATCTCTGAACATATGTCTGTTAAATTTAGTAGGTGTCAGCATTTAGGTATCAAACAAACGTGATGAAAAAAATAAGCAGAATGATAAGCTGCAGGACGTCTCAGGACCTTTGCAATCAGTTTGTTATGACTCTAACAAGTTCAGGCAACACTTGCCAAATTAATCTGGTGATGGAAGATCTTTTTCCAAAGGATTCTAATAGTCTTCAGAAAATCATTTAGAAAATGTTGATATAGAACCTCCTGTCACTTTAATGAGGAGGAAACCAAGGCTTAGTCAGGGTTTCTTGCTCTAGGTTACAATGTGTGAATGTAAAGTTAAGAAACCAACGCAGAAGCCCAAAGCCCAGGTGTAGAATGCGCTCCACATTCCACCACAACACAGGGAGGTTGGCAAGAGGACCAGTTCTGGGGACTTCACACGTTCAAACTATAAGCCACAAAGCATCACAGAGCACAACGCACACATTTGAAGACTTAACTCTACACAGCTTTTAAGATAGAAGGCAGCATGTTATTTCAAAAATAAAAGTAATTCCTTTGTGCTTAAAACGGCTATATTTAATTAAGGTTCTTCAGAATCAATAGGATGTGGAGAAAGAAAGAGAACAAGAAATGTTTAAAAATATTTATTTATTTATGCATACAAGAACTGGGGTACAGGTCAGAGGTGCAGGGGCTGAGAGGATTCACCACAGACAGAGTAGGGAGCAGAACAGGCAGATGGACTGAAATACACTGCTGAGGGGAGCAGCGGTTGAGGCAGGAGAGGTCTGCTGCGCCATGTGGGTCAGCTCCCTGGCTGGGAATCGAACTGTACTGCAGTGGCTGCTGTTAGCTTCGTCATAGTGCTGAGACTTAACCTCTTGCGCCACCAGGGAGGCCCCACGAATTTGAGAGATTCATTTTAAGTAGCTGGCACATATGATTGTGGAATCTGGCAAGACTTCAGGGCAAGCCAGAAGGCTGGAGAAGAATTGTCATAATTTCATTCTGAGGGCAGTTTGGGCACAGGATTTCCTATGAAAATTTGAGGAGCTCAGTATGTTTTTCCTTAATGGACCAGATGAGGTATACACATCCATAGTATGGAGGATAATCTGCATTATTCAGAGTTCTGATTTATGCACTAATCACATCTAAAAAACATCTGCACAGTGACATAGATTGGTGTTTGACCAAGTATCTGGTCCAGTTAAGTTGACACAAAACTAGCCATTACAGGGGCCCTGTTCCTTTTTGCCCTTAAAAGGCAGACAACATATCTCTGCACCCTTATCGTCACTGACAGAATATGAGAAATTCATGGGAGATCACCCAATGTTCTGGACTGTAAGCAGTGCCTGGCATGAACTTGGTGGTTCCATAGAGCTGCCTTGTCAATTTCCTCATGAAGTGAATGGGGCAAGAAGCAGAGAGGAAGGAGGAAACCTGACCTGGATATATTCAAGGATTCCACTCTGCTACCCTGTCTCAGTCAGAACAGTTACATTTTAATCTGTTCTATATTAAACGTCCCTGTAAGCAATGCCAAAGTCTGTTAGAAAGCTCTTCCAACTCAAAGTGGATTCTGAGGTCCAGCATCAGCAGCTGCTTGTCAGAAGCTTGATAGAAATGCATAATCTCAGGTTCTACCCTGGACCTACCAAATGGGAATCTGCATTTCAACATCATTCTCAGGTGATTTATAAGCACATTAGAGACTGAGGAGTAAAGCTCCAGACCTTGCATTATTTGAAGACAGAGACTACTATGGTGCCAGACACACAGTACACAGTTGAGAATATTTTATTTCTTGAATAATTGTCTCACTTAGGAAACGAGGCCCAAAGCTGGGTGGAGGTGACCCAATTGATAGCATGTTGGCACCAGAATATAAGAGTCTCTGATTATGTGTTCTTTGTACAGGAATATGACTCCTCCTTTGAGAGCCCCAGTCCTTGCTGAGAACTGTTATGTCTCCAGCCTGAGCATTTCAGCAACTGAGATGTTCCAATGGAAGCCTCCCAGTTCTTTGTGTTTGTGGGAAAGCTTCCTACAAGGCGTTACATCCAGCAGACAAAAAAAAAGTAACTATAATGAAGGAAAAATCAAAACCATCAGGCAAATATAGATCAGACACATTCAATAGGGGAGGAGGAGAAAGAAGTATCAGCATAGGGGTGGAAAAAGCACAAGGGACCGTGGTGGTGGTGCGTAGGTGAATTGGTGGTGGGAATTTCACAGGGAAAACATACATTATACAAATATGAAGGATGATATAATAAATATATATTTAAAAAAAAATCACTGGGCCAGAACAAGCATGTTTCCCCAAGAAGCCCTTGACATGAAAATAAATGAAACTCTATCTTTACCTGCAGTACATTTGGACTGAAATTAAAAAATCTCCCTTTCCAAGAAGCTGGGTCTCTCTGAACTTCCCTTTAAGCAGCGATGGGAGAGATTCTGCGCAGATGATCCATTGAGGAGTTAATTTGCAGTTGTGCTAAACTGCTAGCACTAGGCTGTCATAGGGGAGAAGAAGAAGCAAGTGGAGAAATCTTTGATCCTCAGTTCAGCCAACTTCTTCTGGAAACTTGAATGGGAGATCAAAAATGAACAGCAGTGCAGGCCCTGGACTCTGTCCAGGACTCTAGGAATCCAATATTCCAATAATCATCCAATTTGACAGAAGTCAGCCCAGGAAGCTTGTCAAGATCAGGACTGGGCCATGACAAATGAGGGAGAGGCAGAGAGGCTGCCACAGTCCTTGGGCTGTCCTCACCTGACTACTTCTGTGCGTTTCCTCCCTTACACAGTCAGCCTTTCTCACAAAACACAAAAGAAACAAAGATGAGTTGATAATCATTTGCAATTCTAGACTCAGCTAGAAATCTGAAGGTCTGGTCTTTGTTTTTCTAGGCTAAGGAGTCTCAGGATCTCAGTCCAGGGAGGGGACTTACTCCAGCCAGTACCGTTTACACTCCTCACACTGCCACTTCTTTACACCATGTGCTGATTCTCACCAGAAAGACCTTCACGTACAAGTATAGCAACGTGTAGTTTCCAAATTGCTTTCACCCTCATCTCATCTGTCTTTCTCGGTGCATGGAGGCAGAGGGCTTATGTGTGTACAGAACCAGGAACTCAGGGTTGATTGTTAACCACCCTTTCTTTCTGCTTTTGCTCTAAGAATCATAAGTGATCCACAGGACAAGTTGATCGAGGTCTGGCAAATCTGACAAGCAAATCCTTATGCTTTCTACAAATACAGAATCTCATTATTGTGGCTGGAATACAGCGCACTGCATTGATATTTGGCAAAAGGCATGGCAGGTAGACAAAACCGCCCCCCTCAAGGTTGTCTGAGCACTTGGACGATACCATCCTACCTTGGCACACCCAGACCACTGCACATAGCAGGTAGCGTGGAAAAGCTGTGCCTTGGTACACAGTCCCTACTCAGTCTCGGTCCTAAACTATGCTCCTCAGCCTACCTAACTCTCCAATGTTCTGGCTATGGAGTCTCTGTCTTTCCACCCACACAAAACCTGGTCCTTGACCCACCACCAAGATACAACTTTATAATCCTGGCCACTTGTCAATGTCAAACACAATCCAGCCACCCTGCCCAAAACTTACTTCAGTATCATTGACTTTTATTTGTATCATTCACTTTTATTTTATTCTTTTAAAGATTTATTTAATTTATTTATTCATTGAAGACTGGGGTGTAGGTCAGAAGGGCAGGAGGAGGGAGGATTGAAAGAATTCACCAGAGAAAAAGTGGGGAGCAGAACAGGCCTATGTGAAATATACTACTGAGGGGAGCAGCGGGTCAGACACAAGACAGGAGAGGTCTGCTGCGCCATGTTTGTCAGCTCCCTGCCTGGGGATCGAACTCGTGCTGTGGTGGCTCCCGATAGCTTCATAGTGCTGCGACTTAACCCTTGAGCCACCAGGGAGGCCCCTCATTCTCTTTTAATCCAACTGGACCTAAAAGAATGTGTGTACCAAGGGTTGAACATATCAGTTCTGGGGGGCGGGGGGTATGGAAAGGCACAATATTCTGAGAAAAGCTCCACAAATCCAAAGTATAGCATAATCCACTATGGAGTCTCCAGTACAGAGCACCACCATCTAAGGAGAGAGACAAGCAGAACCTAGTGAGCTCTGGAGCGACATGTGTTAGACTCCCCAGTCCAGCCGTCATTACGTGAGGCAGGATGACTAACCCTTCCATGAAGAGGCTGAGAGCCCATAAGGGAGAACAACATGAACATGCCATTGCAGCTCTGGACTGGGTCTAGTTTCCATTACGGCCTTTTCATGTCTTAAAATGTAAAAGAACTTAACTGACCCTCCACCTTATAAATTGGATAACAACAGTATTTACCTTACATGATTGATTCTTCATGGGACGAATAAGTATAGATTATTAAGATATGTCAAGTGTTTGGAGTAGCATCTGGCATATAATAAATTCTACATGCGTTAGCTCTTGTAACTTCTTTTTTCCTCCTCCCTCCTTTTCCTCTCTTCCATTGTCCTGACAGATTTCTTCCTGACAACACAATCCTTTCAGAAATGTGAATGTTCAGACCGCTGATGTCTCGAATCAAAAGAGTTAAGAACCTTTCAACACCAAATGCCTAAGTCACATGCTGCTCCCTCTCCTTTACAGAGGCTAAGACCTTGATCATTTCTTAATGTAACTACTTCAGGAAATTTGTTGCGCTAATAATGTTAATATGCCTTATTTTTATACTGCTCACGCCCTGAGCTCTCAATCTCTTCAAAACACTGTGATTGAAATTTTTCAAAAGTCTTTGATTTGGAAGTTGTTATGTAGAACACCAGTCAAGTATAAATATGGCAGAGTGATTTAAAGCAGTTGGAGCAATCCAAATGTTTAAGCTTGTTTCAAATAATTATCAATCTTTCTGCATTTCCAACACCCCCCCTTCATTTGAAGGAGTGGTCCTCGCCGAGTTCTGGAGCACACTGTTGAGGCTGCCGAGTGCCTCTCTGTTCCCCTCCCCATGTCTCCTTGTAATCACATTATTAAATCCTTCATGGCCTGTGCTGCTCCTGGTATCAGGGTAGGTCATGGAGAGGGCCTTCCACACTAGAATAAAAAGCTCTTTCTAGGTCTGCATCGATACAGCTCTGAGAGTGTCCCGTCAAGGAGATGTAATGTCTAATGGCCTCTTTTCCTTCAGTTTGGATGCATCTTCTATCTACCTTGACACGTCTAGCTACCTTGAGATCTGCTCTCCAGATGCACCACGTAATATTGTTCCAGTCCAGGATGTATTTTGTAGTCACATATCCTCTCGGCTCCACTCTTATCTTATTCTAGGTGTGTCCACCTTCACCGGTTCTGCTTGGAGGGTAACAATATTCTCCCAAGGGTTTCCTGCTCTCTCTGCTCAGGTGCACTTCCTAGTCCTCCCTCTCCCCAGAGATTCTCTGACTTGAAAGGAAGAGGTGGCCGTGCCCACTGAACCCTACGCACATGTGACTGGAAGTACGAGCAGATGATTGACAGGAGAACTACCCATGACCAGGAGAGAGAAGCAGAGGGACAAATATGTCCTTCCTTCATACTTGAAGTTCTTGGTTCCAAGACACATTTCATGAAGTTCCTTGGAAGTCCTGGTGGCTGAGTAGGAATGTCTCGCAGGTGGTGAGCTCTGAAATCCCTCTCCCACGACCTCTCCCTCCTATGCTGTTTTACTCCCATACTCCTCTCCAGCACCCTCCATGTCCAAACAAACTACCTGTACACAGATGCCTCTGCTTCAGACTGTTTCCAGGGGAACTCAGGAATTACTCACACTCAGGAGGTTCAAACTGGGAAAAATCCCAGATCCCCCCCAAAAAAATGGACTTGAAAGGAGCGTGTGGATTCCAGAGAACAGGAGGAAGGGAGCCAGAGACACTTTGGTGTTGGAGGACAAGGTGACCCAGTTGCCTGAGCACAGGGTGACCAGGGGCCAGAGCTACCTCAACAAAAGGGTATTTTCTGTGCAATTGATTCCAGCATCAAAAAATTGGAGAACAGGTTTACCGCAGTGAAATTAGTTGAGATGACACAGGCACCATAGCACAGAGGACCTGGGCCTGAGTGCAGTGATCAACAAACACTATCACGTGGGACTGAAACCTCAGGTAGAGCAACCTGACCCCAAAAAGATGGGCTGATGCCCAGAGAAACCAAAGCCCAGGATGTTCAGGGGGGGATCGCCAACCTGTACCCCCATGCACAAGGGGTAGCTCATTGCTCTCACTTTCAGGGAGAACACATGAGGAGCATGGGGTTTGGACTCAGAGGACCTGAGCAAAGGCCCCACTCTACACTGTGTGATGTGAGCAATTCATAGAGCTGCTCGCTTACCTCTTTTACATGAGGGCTCAAGAGGCTGGCCCTTCACGAAACTGCCAAGTAATGTATCCTTCATGCTGTGTCACCATTCCAGATTAAATAGGTGTTTCATGCAGGCCAAGAGGAACGCAAATGCATCATCATTGTCTTTGCTGTTGTTATATTTATTATTAAATAAAATATGCACAAAGTATTTTCACAATTCTAGTCCCATTGTCTCACTTGTGTCCCGTCACTGATGAGTCGCATCATTAGCACATCATTTTATAAAATAAAACCCTTTAATAACTTCTGTCACATGTGCCTGAATTTCAGGCTTATTTTAAAAGTCTTCTGAGCGTGCAGGTGAGGACCCAGTGAGGGAAACACATTTTAGAAACCCATTCTAGAAATGAGGAAACTGAAGCTTAGAATAGCTGACTTTTTCTGGACACTCAGCCAGGAACTGCCGGCCTGGGGCACAAAGGAGGACTCTGTGAGCCCATCCTTTTCGGTGTCCCTACCCTGGTATGCCAGCGAGGAGTGTTGAGCACTCTGGCTCCAACTTTTCCGTCTGTAATTGGAGTGACGGCGGGAGATAATAGCTCTACTCAGTAGCACTGGGGTGATAGTGTTAGGGGGAAGGGTAGTCCTAAATGGATTACACAGATGGGTATGTGGACTCCAGCCCCCACTCCAGACCACCGGTGTTCCAGAATCACAAATCCGATAATATGATTATGGAAGAGTGAATCACTGGGACCTGAGGGTGGAGTCAAGCAGCCAGGCTGGCTATAAAACCAGAGAGGTGAGCTTGGGCTCTCTTCCTTTGGAGCCATCTCACTTGACTCAGAGCCAGCTCTCAATGCGCCATTGGGTTCCAACTCGGAAGATCTGGTAGGATATTTACGGATTTGTATCCCTCTCTTCTCCTTGTGATATTTCTATTTTATTCCCCTTCTTTTGTAAAATAAAACCCTTTAATAACTTCTGTCACGTGTGCCTGAAGTTGAGGCTTATTTTGAAAGTCTGAGCGTGCAGGTGAGGACCCAGTGAGGGAAACCCATTTTATATAAGGGTTGCCCTGTAACAATAGTGCTCTGCCCTCCCTCTTCCCCGGGGCTGTTCTTGGGTAGCATGTGCAACCTGCTGTCACATGAAGAAGCGCCTCAGGCCTATATTCAAGTAATAAGACATGACAGGCCATGTATTTCTGGGACATTATTACATTCCTGGGGTGGCGACAGGAGACTGAGGCTGAGGACATTTCTTTGAGTGTCACTTTGGCTATTATAAAATATGATGTATAAATCAACATGGGGTTGGTGGCTAGGCAAAGAGGCAGACAGCCACTTAGAAGATAGTGCTGGTATGGATGTGACATCACCAAGAGTCAATCCCACAGTTCCTCCATCTTGCCAAACCCCCAAGTCATTTGAGCCTTCGAGAATTAAGAAGCATTCAGCAACAAGGTCATGCTCAGGGTTCTGGAGCTGTCAGGCTTTTGGTGAAGCTGGGGAATCAGGCCCCCCATTGAGTCCATCTTGTGTGATCTGAGTAAATCTGGACTTAAAGGATCTGGAAGAGAAAGCCTCCCAACATAGCCATTCTTGCATTGGGTAATCACTAGATTTGCACATCTCAAGGTCTTGTGGATTGTGGTTGTGGCTTTACAGTCTATTTGGGGGAGAGGTCTATGCTCTCTGCCAGGTTAAATGACTCACAGGCATCAAAGATGGCTGCTGAGCTGATCAGAAGCAGACTTCTGGGCTGATCTGCAACCGGATCCCTGAGCTCTGATGTTTCAGCCAAGGTTAGGCAAATGCGGGCCGCACGCCTGGGCTCTTCAGGGTGTTCTCATATGCAGCGTCCAGACTGTGATTAGGAGCAGTAATATTTTCCAGAGACTTCGCCCTCAGGGAACTGATAATCTGGAAGAAGGTATAAAACAAATACACTCAGATAAATCCAATATGGAGCAATAAAAATAAATCTAAGACCAAGTCATATTTAGCTCTATCCACAGTGTGTGGTACAAAGTTGGGGATAATAGTTCCTCATCAATGTTTGTTGAAGGGATGAAAGTCCTCCTGAGAGCACAAAATGCTAGAGGAGGTCAGGTGCTCTAAGCCTCAGTTTTCTAAGCTATAAGAAAAGGAAAGTGGGACTTCTCCTGCCTTGCTTGCATGGCCAGAATTAAAATTAAAATATGAAAATTATTCTATAAACTGCAACACACTATCCAGTTGTAAGTGACTTGCAATGGAGGATACGATCACACATCAGGTTGGTAGGGACTAGAAGGACTCAGACTCTTAAAGGTTTAGGAAATTCATGAATATTTACAGCCTCTTTTCCTTCCTCCTCATTTTCCACTATCAGTGACTTGAACTAGATCCAGATTAACAAGAGGTCTCATCCACTGATCTTTTGATAATGTCTGCCTTGAATACTCAGTTGAGTAGGATTATGAGATTTCATCTGGACTCAGTGGGGGAGTGCTATGATCAATTAATGATGTCTGCCATGGACCTAGGCTGGACAATAGTAGCATGTATGGTATTTACTTTGCCATTCTTTGTTTGGACCTTCATGTTCCCATTCCATGCAGCAGCTTCCCAGTTGGTTTCCATCTTGTTATCCAACTCCAATCCAATTCTTTCTTCCTCCTGCCACCAAAGTTGTCTCTTCCTGTTTTTTTTTGAAGGTTTATTTATTTATGCACACAAGAGTGGGGAAAAAGTCAGAGTCACGGAGGTGAGAGGATTCACCAGACAGAGCGGGGAGCAGAACAGGCAGACTGACTGAAACACTCTGCCGAGGGCAGCAGCGGGCAAGGCAGGAGAGGTCTGCTGCGCCATGTGGGTCCCCTCCCTGGTTAGCGGCCGGGATCGAACTCGTGCTGCAGTGGCTGCGGTCTGCTTCATAGTGTGTTGCTTAACCCACTGTGCCACTATGGAGGCCCATCAAAGTTGTCTCTTTCTAAAACATAAATCTGATCAAGACATTCCCCTACTAAAATCATTCCAGGGGTTTCTTCTTTTTCTACAGTATATTGTCAAATTCCTCAGCAAGTTCCTACAAAGCCTTTAGTGACTTGATCCTCACCTTTCTAATTCATTCTGGTCCAGAACCCTCAACCTTCCCTTTATTTTGGGATCAAGATATACAGTCAGTTTCTTCCCCCAAAATACTCTTCCCGACTTACCATCTAAAATCTACTCATCCTTAGTTCCTAAGACATTTATTATCACCTCTATGAAATCTTCTCTCATTCCCTTCAAGTGGATTTAAGCTCTTTTCCTTCATTTTTATGGCACCCTATATAGAATCCTGTGACAACATTTATCCCATATAAGAAGTATTTTGGGCTTGTTTACCTTTTCCACTTAGACATGAATTTTGTAATACAAGATACCATGTCTTATATATACATCTTTTTATTTAACCAGGGTACTTGTTAAAGAAAATACATACTCAATAAAAATTTAAAGAACAAGTATATAAGATGTAGAATGTTCTAAATTGGCCTAACATACATCTAGCCCTATCTATGGGCTTCTTCATGTCACCATCCTTGAGTCTAGGGAGGGTGAAGACCTAAGACAGCCCTTCCATATGCTGAATAGAGACTTATTAGAAGCCTCTAGCTCATCAGAAGAGTTAAAAAATTTCCTCTGATGAACAGGGGAGAGGATTAGGAACTAACAAACCACAACTTCTGTTTCAAATCTCTCAACTTGATACAAACAGTTAATAGCAGGGGTAGAAGACACATGGACACAAGAACAACTTGGTCTCCAGCAGATTTCAGAATTTATGAATGAACAGAGACAAACTTTGTAGTGTAAAAAATAGGTACCTGGTCAGTGAAAGAGAGCAGAAGCAATCAACTCTGATCTTGGATCCTGAACTTTTTGGCTTCCATATTACAGCCTAGTTGCACTATTTATTTTACCAAAACAATGGGATGAACTTCTGCTAAATCTACAGGTATATTTGGAATGGTCTAACTTAAAATACAAAATACATGGTTTCTTAAATAGTGCAGGTGAGATTCAAAGACCAGAGCCCTTTCCATTCAACTCTTGGACTTTAATCAATATTGGTCAGGGATGAAGCCCAAGAGTGGAGGGCTACCCAGTACCCAGTTCTGGAATCCTAACTTCCCCAGGATATGTGAAACTGAGCCCACATATACTCATCTCATTAGATATGTAGACATTGATTTCCACCTGGAGATTCATCTCATCTTCAAACTGGCTTGGAGCAAAATAAATAAATAAATAAAATTTAAAAAACTTGAAATCGTTGAGTAGTTATTTGAATAACTGAAAAGTTGCTCTATGAGATAGAAAGCAGAGATAGGCACCATATGATACTTTGCAAACTTTAATGGACACACACATCAACTGGGAAACATCTAATTCTGTGGGAATGGAGTGGAACCCAGGAACTCTCATTTATTCATTCATTCATTCATTCATTCATTCATTCTGTAGAAAACCTTGGGGTATAGGTCAGAGGTTGCAGGGGCAAGAGGATTCACCAGAGACAGAATGGGGAGCAGAGCTGGCAGATCTACTGAAATACACTGCTAAGGGGAGCAGTGAGCCAGACAGGAGAGGTCTGCTGCGCCATGTGGATCAGCTCCCTGACTGGGGATCAAACTCAGGTTGCAGTAGTGATAATGCTGAAATAGCCCCTAGGCAATGAGGGAGGCCCCCGAAAGCTCTCACATCTAATAAACCTCTCAGTAATGCTGAGGTGCTGGTCTGAGGATGACATTTTATGTAGCAAGACTCTATATGATTCCAGAAAGAACTAGAGGCTACTGGAGGAAGTTAATGGACAAAAGTTCTAGCTACAGACCTTTCTACCCACTCAAAACTCCATGAAATAGAATGTGATGCTTCAGTGACATGGGAGACTGAGCAGAAAGTTAGGCTGATGCCTTGGCAGGTTCACATTTCAGGGAGAATTTCTACTCCCTCTGACAGGTAGATGATCACAGTCAGTTTCAAACTTTACTGTTGATGCACTTGCTCAAAGATTTTGACGACTATGTACCTACTTGACCATTTTTAGATTGACATCTAAAATTTCACATCATATATTTAAATACACTTATTTTTTAATAGAGGATAAAACATGCTAAATGGTTTATTAAATAAAGCAAATGATGATTGGCTCATTTCAATAATAATTTATTAGATCTAGGGTGCAAATTCCAGGGTGTAGGGAAATATTTTGCCTGTTTTGTTCACCTAACATATAGTAACTTTGATCAGGCTTACTGAATGGATAGAGACACATCAAATTTAAAAGCAGACATGTAAAAATTTGATCTATGGGTCTTATCTATGATATCTTGAAAAATGTATCTTTATACATTTAATCTTTTTATTTTGATTTATACATTATAAATACAATGTTCCAATGATATTTAAATAAATCAAACAAAAATGTTCTAATTCAATGCGTCCCATCTTTGGTTAAAATACCAACATTTTATTTTTTTTAAAGATTTGTTTATTTATGCATACAAGCATGGGGGGTACAGGCCAGAGGTGCAGAGGTGAGAGAATCCACCAGACAGAGTGGGGAACAGCACAAGCAGATCAACCGAAACACACTGCTGAGGGGAGCAGTGGGCGCAGCAGGAGAGGTCTGCCGCGCCATGTGGGTCACCTCCCCAGCCGGCGGCAGGGATCAAACTTGTGCTGCAGTGGCTGCAGTTTGCTTCATAGTGCGTCGCTTAACCCACTGCGCCACCAGGGAGGGCCCTAAAAATACCAACATTTTATTGCTAATTTTTATAATTGGAATTATGACCAAAACAGGAAAAAATTAAAAGCTCTATGAAAGATAAGAGGCCTTGGTTATTTTTTTAAAATAGAAACTTTAATAAAGTCATTCTTGAACATCGCTGGCTGCCTTTCTGGTCAAGTTCTGCTCCTGACTCCCCAGCATTGTGTCCATCTACCTGTCAAGACATCATGGAGAGATGAGTTAGGACTCCAAATACCAACTACCTTGGTGACTATTTTCAATCTCTGTCCACCAAATGGAATTGTTCCAGGGCTCGCTGTACCCTGGTGGGCAGGCTCAGCCAGCCAGTTCTGTACACAGAGGGGCACTTGAATGGTGCCTGGGGTCAGCCTGGGGCCCTTCGAACACTGAACATGTCTTCACGCTGCCTCTGACATCTCTCATACACTTCCTCTCCCTCTCGGGTCATCTTCCTCCCTTCTGCAGAACTCTCCTCTCCACACTGGTTTTCTCACCCCTGGTCCTTGGACCAACAGACCTGTATTTGGAATGAGCAATGCTATCTGTGCCCCAGCCTGCACTCTCCTCTACCTTCCCCCTTATGCACAGCTCAGCACAGACCCTGGCGTTCCAGAGCTTCCCACAGCCTTTGTCCTCCCTCCCCAGCCTTCCCCAGAGCCAGGGTTCCATAAAGACATCAGGAGTCAGGGAGCACCAAGCCTCCCACTAGCCCTGAGCTGCTGGGAAAGCAGCAGCCAGCCTGTTTCTGCCTTTCCTTTCCTCTTCTGGGCCCATCTCCCTAGGTCAGGTCGGACTAGGGACCCCGCTACAGCCTTGTGCTGACACAGAGGGCCCATGGGCCTGACTGGGAATGAGCCGTGGCCAAACGAAAAATAGTTCTAATTGTGCCATTTTTTTTTCTTGAGATACACCATAACTCGTCTACCCGAAGGAAAGTGGTGACATGGCAGTGTCTGTTTGATAAGTTCATCAGACCAGCCCATAGACCATGGGAACCCAGAGAAAAATGGCACTATGGGGTTACAGAGCCTGAGCTGCGTTCCCGGACAGAACAAGTGTTGCTGGGATGACACAGACCAGAGCCCGAGGCAGATGCTAGTTGGTCCTGTTCTCAGAGGAAACGCTGGCTGGAAAGGGCGCTTTGAGATGGGGTCAAAAGCAGCAATGCGATTTCTGGCTGGTAGCCCTCGGCCACGCTTTGTCTCAGCAGCAGCTCACTGGGAAAAAGACAGAATCCAGAAAAATCTGTGACTGCTTTAGAATTAATTGTGATTGATATTCATCCAAGGAGGTGAATGGATCCAGGACAGAGGAACCAAATCCTATCAGAGGGCTGAGGATGCTATTTCCCAAATTTGCTTTCTGTTCCATTAAAATCTCATCAGACATATCCTTTGGGAGACCTAGACAGTCACCCTGGAAACATTTGGAAAAGCAGATTTGGGGGCAGGAAGGAGACTGTCACTTCAGATATTCTCCACTGGATGGGCATAGTGGCGAGAATAGGGCAAGCAGGACCACCAGCTCAATAGGGCCTTGATTTTGGAGTAAAGGAAAATGGGGCTCTGTGAGGAACAAGGATATCACCAAGGTCATACAGTGAGAAGGCCTGGGGGAAGGTGAGCTGGTGAGCCAGGATGGCTCTCAGTTCTGCAGCTGCCCAGCCCAGGCCCCATTCCTTTCACTGAGCCTTGAAGGACAGCTTTGGAATTGGCTAGGACACTGCTTCCTTTTTCTGCTGCTCTGGGGCTGGGGAGAAATGGGCCAGTTCCTAAATGCAGCTCTCAGGGAAGTCTCTAGCAGGTTGTCAAGTGCTCCTGCCAGTGCTGAGCTGGCAAAGGAGGGTGGGAGAAGTGCTTAGAAATCCTGCGCACTGAAAGGTGGCCTGTAATTGTAAAATTCCATTTCCTTTCAATTAGCAGCTGATTGCATTTGATGAGCTGCAACATTGTTTCCTCCGTGTAGATTAGGAGTCAGAGCAGTCAATGAGCTGTGAAATTCTCTCCCTGCTGAAACAATAGACAGTGATTAAAGCGCAGCTAATCCGATCATTATAGCCAGAGCCCACTGATCATTAGCTGCTAACCAGATCCCAGAGAGCAGCTCTGGCCTGGCCAAGGCAGGCAGAATGCAGCAGGTAAATGCTAGCAATAAACTGGGCCTACCTCCTCTGCACACCCAGAAGTCCCTGGTGGACCAGGGGGCTGGGGTGAGAACCAGGATGCTGTGCTGTGAAGGTGGGGAGTGAGCCCGCCAAGGACAACTGGATAGCAGGGAGAGAGAGCTGGGACTTCAGAGGCAGATGGAACAGATCTGGGATCAAAAGCTTGTCCCCTCCCCTTCTTATCCCCCTCCCTTTTGACCCTCCCCCCAAACACTCTCTAGTTTGTTGTTTAACTTCTGAGTCTCAGATAAATTATTTGCCCCAAATCTTTAATAATACCTTCCGCTGTAGTTGTTCTGAGGATTAATATCACAGTCTAGGTAAGATCCCCGGTATAATGCTAAAACTCAGCAATAACATTAACTAACATTTTCGAGTGCTTGCTACGTGCCCAGCACTATTCTAAGGGCTTTATGTGGATTAACTTGTCTAATCCTCATAACAGCCCTGATAAAGTAGATGCTATTATTATCTCCTTTTTTCCAATGAGGAAGATAGAAGTTCAGTAACTTGCTGGAAATCACTTAGCCATAAGTGACAGAGCTGGGATTTGAACTGGAAAGCAGACAGCTCAGAGGCCCTCCTGTTAAACCATCCCACTTGGCTGTTTCTCAAAAGATATTAACCCTCACCCTGTCCACTTGCTAGGCATGTAGTTTTCAAACTTTGTGCAGAAAAATTAGCCAGCAAGAATGCTAAAAATGCAGATCCTCTGGCCTAACCCCCAGTGATTCTGATTCAGAACTGTGAGGGAAGCTTAATAAGATGCTCCATATTGGATGGTGCAGTGGTCATGTTCTACGTTCTGGGAAACTGAGGTATGGCTGACCAGGGCCTGCATCTCACCCTGGGCTAGCACCTACAGAAGGTGGCAAACGTATATATGGGGCACATATATCCAAGGTTTGAAACTCTGTCTTCCCGTATGGGGGCGGCCAAATAAATCATACAAAGCAGGGAAACTTTGAGAGTGAAAGGAAAGGAATTCCTAATTATTCCTGGCCCACAGGCCCCAACAGGGAATGTCCCAGGCAAGGGGGGAAGGGGTCATTGCTGCAGACTGCCCTGCGTACCTCCAGAGCTCTAGTCTGCTGAGCCAAGTCCTGCTCCTCTACCTGCAGAGGTAATGACTCTGGGCACTGGACGAACTGGATGGAGGTGTTAATGAACCTGAAGAGCATCAGCCTCAACAGCCGGTGTTCTTGCTCCTGTTGATGGCTCTGAATCAGACTTCTACTCTGTCTCCTAGAGCTCCCAGCGGCTCCAGCCACCACAACAATCAACATCTTTTTAATTTTTTTAAATTTATATATATTTGACATCAACTGTAATCACCATGTATTCCCCATCACCGTATCACCAGTGCACCGTCACCTCAGTCCCCTGTGCTCCCGTCTGCCCTCAATCCTCCTCTTCCCCCTCCCCACCGAGTGTCCCCAATTTGTCCTTGTCTTTTCATTTTTGGTTTTTGTGTCTTTATTATTATTATTTTTATTATTATTATTATTATTATTTTCTTATTCCTTTCCTTGATCTTTATTTGGTTCCCTTATATTCCTCCTCGGGGAGGAACCATCTGGTATTTTTCTTTTGCCTTCTGACCTACTCTTAAAGCTCAGATTTCATCATTTTCTTTCCCTTCCCTACTTTGTGTCCCACGCCTTTGCTAGTTACTTCTTGGAATCATTTCTAGGATTAATTAATGATCCCTGAACCTTTTCCACAGACTTCTGAGTTCAGAACAGTCACCTTACAACTAACTACCTGTGTCACCTTAGGCAACTAATTAATTTTTAGTTTCCTTAAGAGTAGACATGACAATAGTTAACATTTGTAATGCACAGAACCTAGTAAGCACTTGCTAAGTGTACAATGCTGTGATTATTGTGTGAGCAGTAAGAATACTATGCTCTGATTCTCAGAGCCCAGTCTCAGTGAAAATCATTGCTCTGACTCAGATGTGGAAGAATATTTTCTCTCCTGGGCTGCTCTTACCTCTCATCTCTCCTCTGGATTGTTGCAATACTCTCCCACAGAGACAGCGGCCGCCTCATAGCCAGGTGAACCCTAGACTGTGGTCAGGATACTGGCCTTCATTTCACCACTACTCATGTCGACTGTATCCCAGACAGCGTGCTAGACTCCGAGAGATTGTAATATATCGTATTTAAAAACTCCTTTTTGAGAAATGATGAAGAGTGCCCACTTTTGAAGGAGAGCTCATAATTAATTTACCAAAATGCAGAAGCCTGACACTTACATTAAAGATCAGCATTTAGAAAGTGTTGCGTTGATCGTCACTCTTTTTCAAATACCTTCCACGAGCCACTGTACAAAGTCCCACTGAAACTTTCAAGGCCATGTCGTAACCACTCAGCCTCCCAACAGGTACTGCTTGGCTTGGTGACCTCTCCAGATAGATCCCACACCATAGCCAGCCCCCGCTGCAAGACTTGCTCTTCTCCCCGCTCTTCAAACAAATATGAGGTATGATCTGCTCCTTTTAATTTTTTACTAAGCACAGTTGAACAGCTGATTTCAGTCATTTCTACCTATGGTTTCCTCCTTAAAGCTAATTAGTTTCTTTTCAAGTAATTGCAAATAGTACATTTTCCAGGCCCTTGGAGCCAAAGCTGACAACTAGCTGGTTGGAGTGGGCTCTTGTCGATAGCTCGCGGAAATTAGACATGCAAACATCACCCTGGGGCCCCAAGGGCTGCTCTAAGTTGTTTAGAATAAATAGCTCATGGAAGTCCCAGGGCTCTTTTATGAATGGACCCGCTAACACGAAACTCTTGGATGCGGTGGGCAACGCGGTCGGCTGTCAGGAGCGCCCCCTGCATCAGTGGGGGCCATCAGCTCTGCAGGCACAGGATTTGCTGTGTCCCAGGCCAGGAGCAGGGGCAGGAATGGGACCCTGGGGTAGAAGAGAGGGAAGGTTTACAGGGGAGGAGAATAAGGAGGGATGAAGTAAGGGGGGTGGGCCAGTTTCCTGGACTAATAATACCCCCCTCAGCAGTAAGCCTGCTTGGCCAGTCACTACTCCACACTCACTCCAGGAACCAGCAATGCTACACCTACAAAGTCTTACTTTGGTCTTTGGAACACAATGAGTGATTGTGTTCTCAGATTTGCTGTTTCTCGTAGCATCTGGCATTATCTGCTGAAGGGGTTTCTTTTATCTGTCTCTCCCTTCAGTGTGATCATCGTTTTGGTCTTCGGTTGAGAACCTTGGTTGTTCCTCACATTTTGATCATCATCCCCAGTCCACAACCTGGAGTCCTTTCCAGCTGCCCGCGGAACACATTGCCACAAACTCTGCAGTTTTAACGACACCCATTGCTTATAGTTCCCCAGATGGCAAATCCAACTCGGACTCACTGCAGTGGGATGGAGGTTTTGGCAGGTGTATTCCTTTCTGTGTCCTTGATGTTTGCAGCTTCCATATACGTCACATTCTTCTTCCCCCATGGCCACCTTCCTCCATTCTCAAAGTCAGCAACTTCTTCTGCTGCCTTCCCTGTTTAAAGGTCACATCTCTTTCTGACTCCCCTGCTTCCCTCTTCCTTTAAGGACCTTTGTGATTACCTGGAAATCTAGGATCACCTTCCTTTCCGCTGATTAGCGTTAATTCCATCTGCAAACTTCAGTCCCTTCTGGCACGTCACAAAGGTCAGGGGATGTCCAGGGGTACGGTGGAAGGACATTGCTTTGTCTACCACAATCACCAGTCCTAATCTCATGTCTTGTCCTTGTTGGAATCTACTCTCATGTGTCTGATGCACGCTCTGAAATATGCATGCTGCCTTGTCAGTGTGCCGTTAAGTGCGCATGTCTTCAGTTGACATCTATGGTGTTGTTCATGCTCTATGTATGGTATTGTTCCCACATTTTTCACTTGACACAATGTTTATGGTCTCCCATGTTGCTCTAGTTGCACTGAGCATGAAACTCTGAACTGCTCTGAACTGCCCCTTAGTTACCTTCCTATCTGCCTGGCTCTGAACCTGAGTTCACTCTGCCCCAAATGACCTCAAGACAAACCTTGCACAGGTCACTGTGGACCCATCCACAGATTTCTCTGGAAAACTCACTGCAGTGAGGATTACTGGTTCCCAAGGTAGATGTCTCCGCTCACTGCACCAGCAAATTGCCTTCTTGGGGCTGTGCCAGGTATCCCTGCGCTAGTGTAGCTGTGAACCTCTCCTCCCCAGGAAGGTGGTGCAGTGTTTCTACGCCAAACCTCTGGGCCTGAAGCACAACTGAAACCCTTTTTCTGTCTCTCCAATGTGTGTGCTTGTATCCTGTACAGATATCAGGGCCACTGAAGAGACCACTCCAGTGCCCTCTAGTCACTGTCTACCCTTTCTCTGTGTGGGGGATGCTTGGCTAGGCTCTGGGCTCCACTGGAGATATCAGGTCTCTGGCTCTGCAGGTTCAGATTTTTTGTTTCCATTCCTTTCCCCTTCTCATCCACCATCATGTCTCTGGACTCAGGTTTCATTAATTCACCAAATATTTTGAGCATCAACTGTCTTGAGTGCCTTATTCACTACTCACCCTCCCCGACCCCCGCCAGGTATGGGGAATATAAAAGGAACAATTAAAGGACCTAGATTCTAGTGTCTTAACAGCTCAATCTCAAAAAATTAGTTTAGATTCATCCCCTTCTCCCCAAACCAATTCAGGCCAAGCTAATACCATTTGAATGTTTTCACCTGGAAAATTCCATTGTTTTTCTACCTGTTCCTACTCTTGCTCCATCTAGTCCTTTCTCCAAGCAGCAGAACACACATTTGGAAATATAAATCAGAGCCCATCATTCCTCCATATCTGTTGACCTTCCAGTGCTTAATAGGATAAAATCCACATCCCTTGGCTAGTTTACAAAGTTCCATGATGGCTGGCTGCTACTTTTATGACGTCATACCATGTCACTTTTTTCTTCACTTACAGTATTTTAGCCACATCGACCTTCTTTCTGCTTCTGGAGCAGGCCAAGTCTGTTCCCATCTTTTGGTCTTTGCAATAGCTGTTCCCGCTTCCTGAAATGCTCTTCTCTCCAAGCTGCTCATGGCTGGCTCCTTCCCACCACCCATACTTTGGTTCTATCTTTATTCTTTGGCTAATATTCATTTATTCACTAGCTTCATTCATTCATTCACTCATGAGTTTCTTCCTAGATTTCCCCTACAGAGTATGAGCTTCATGAGAATGCTTTCATTTGTCTGGTCCACTGCCTTCTCAGTGCTACTATACTGTCTGATGCATATTGGATACTAAGATGCTCAGAAATGAATCTAAGCTATAATGCTCCATCCTGGCTACTTATTAGAATCACTTGCAGACAGCAGCTAGAAATACTAATGTTCAGACCTTAACCAGGCCAAGTGAATCAGAATCTCTGGCCGAAGCCTCAGGTATCAGCATTTTTTGAAGCATCATATCATAGAGCTGTGAGCCATCCATTTGAAGGATAAAAGTCCATCTCAAACAAGGCAATTCAGCCGCAAGAGAAAACAGTTTTTCTCTTCCTTTCTGGTGTTAGGTGGAGGTGCTGTAGGCCTGGAAGTACCTTTAAGCAGCCCTGTCAGCCACCACTCGGTGCCCTCGCTAAGTACAAGTCAAGGTGTAGGAGGGGAGAGTAGGACCCACTCACAGAACTGAGCCAGTGCATGGGGGAGTGAGAGGCTGAGGGAGCGGTCGAGCAGTGCCGAAGCTGCTGCTGCTGCTGCTGCAGAAGCCCATAGAGTCTCTGAGTCTGGCCCCACTGAAATTGCCTTTTCTGCTCAAGCTGGTTGGGGGTAGGTTTCTGACACTTGGCAACTTAAGGGATCCTGACCAATACTCAATGCAAGCAAATAATTGTGGGTCAGAGAAAAAAATGACGCAAATGGAATCCAGAAGACAGAATACTCAGGCAGTGCCTTTATCAATAAATCCACAATTTCAGATAGCGCCTCTTGCCCAACTAGAAATGGTCCTTCACGTCTCTTATTTCAGCTGATGTTACTGTGTTTACAGTGTGTCACATTAAGCACTTCCACAGCAGAATGAAAAGTATTAGATCACTTACTGTTCTTAATATCGGAAATAGAAAGCTGGTGGAGCAGCAATGTGCCTTCATCACGGGGTGCTGCATGTGCCAAGGGGACCATCCTCAGGGGCTCCTCTACCATCCTGGGACTAGGAGAGAATGCGGTGTGAGCAGCTGGAAGCAGAGCCCCCCCCCCCCTTTCTTTTCTTTTATTTTGATTTTGAATCTTTCTTTTGACGAGCATAACCTAGTTCTCCATTTATTCAGTTCTCTGTTAAATATCTTTTTTTAAATTTATTTTTTCTTACAATGTTTACTTTCTTTTTTAGGTGTAGTTCCATTGAATTTCCACCACTAATTCACCTGTGCACCATCACCATAATCCCTGTGCTCTTCCTGTCCCTTCCTTAACCCCAATCCCTCCCTCTTCCCAGCAGAATGTCTCTGATTTGTAGTTGTCTTATTTATTTTTGTTTTGCTTTGTTGTTGTTGTTATTATATTTTTTCCTTGATCCTCTATATTTCTCTTATAACTGAGATTATTTCATATTTATCTTTTCCCTTCTGATTTATTTCACTGAGCATAATTCCTTCAAGCTCCATCCATGTTGCTTTGAATGGCATTAATTTCTGTTTTTTGATTGCTCAATAGTATTCCATTATGTATATACAGCACTTATTCTTGATCCAGTAATCTATTTTTGGGTATTTAGGTTGATTCCAAGTCTTACCTATTATAAATAATGCGCTAAACATAGGGGTACATGTATTCTTTTGAATTAATGTTTTTGTGTCCTTTGGGTAGGTTCCTAGGAGTGGGATTGCTGGGTCATATGGTAGCTCCATTTTTAGTAGACTGAGGAACCTCCATACAGCTTTCCGTAGAGGTTGGACCACTTTGCACTCCCACCAACAGTGTCGGAGAGGGGTGTGGAGCCCTTTCTCATCTCCTCGTCCACCACTACAATCCTAATCACCTGGATTCTTTTGAGCCTATAGCAAGATAATGAATGGGCAGAAGTTGTGGCTTTAGTGGCCGTGGTGAGCCTGCAAGATCCCTCCCCAAACACAGGAGGCATAGGAAATATGAATCAGTCAGAAGTTGTCCAAGATGTCAGCCCCCAAGGGGAAACTAAAAGTTTCAAGAAATGAAAAATGATGGAGGAGATCTTGAAGCGGATATACTGTATAGGATAGGAAGATGCTGGGCTGTAAAGGGTGAATAGGAGGCTTGGCAAATACATTTTCTGGTTTTTGTTTTTGTTTTAACCTTACAAAACATTTTTGTTTCATTTGTTTGTTTGTTTGTTTAATTCATTTCTTTATTAATTCCCCTCCCTCCACCACCATCCCTTATATCTCCCGTTCCTTTCCCTCCCCTCCCCCTGGTAAACTCAACCATTGATGGTATTTATTGATATCTGCTGATTTTTGGAAGCATTTTATGTTGTTAAATTGTCTGCTATGCAAATGTCCAATATTTGGTTCTATCATTCAGACTTACCTTGCTACACATAATTCTCTCAAACTCCGCCCATTTTGTTGAAAACGATTGTATTTCATCCTTTTTCATGGCTACATAGTACTCCATGGTGTGTATATACCACGTCTTCTTGCTCCAGTTGTCCAGTGATGGACACTGAAGCTGCTTCATGCCTTTTGTAAATAGATAAATAGCTATTGTAAATGATGTTGCTATGGACACTTGGAACATATTTGTGCTGATGGTTACATATTCTGTGAATATATGCCCAAAAGTGTGTTTGCTGTGTTGAAAATAGAAATGATATCCCTATTTCCAGTTTGTTAAGGTAAATCCAGATGAATTTCTATCATGCATTACAGCTTCTTTTTCTCCTAGTCCTCTTCAAAACTGGACTGTAATCTACCGTAGGCAGCAGCTGAACAAAGTCATCTATCTATATGTATATATATTTTTTAAGATTTATTTATTTACGCATGCAAGATGAGAGGGGTACAGACGAGAGGTGAGGGAGGTGAGAGGATTCACCAGAGAGAGAGTGGGGAGCAGAACAGGTAGATTGACCGAAATACACTGCCGAGGGGAGCAGCTGGCAAAGCAGGATAGGTCTGCAGTGCCATGTGGGTCCCCTCCCTGGCCTGGGATCAAACTCATGCTGCTGTGTCGTGGATGCTTCACAGTGCAGCACTCAACCCACTGCGCCACCAGGGAGGCCAGAGCCATGTATCTTAAGATAGTGATCAAAATAAAGGAATATTGGATGGGTCTCTCAGTACAGGTAAGATTCCAAAGTCTGGGGGGTAACAGGATGGCAGGTCTGGTTAAAGGAGGGGCTTTTGTTTTACTAGGGGGAGTACACAAGTTCAGGGCCAAGCAGGACACTGAAGCCTGGTAGGCAAGAAGCTAGCTCTGCCCCATGGTCTTTCTTGCCTTGTGCTTCACCCTTGCGGTGCTTAGCTTTTCCAGTAAATAGGACAGAATTTCAGTTGCATGGGTTTGAATCAGGGTCTGATTCTTACCTTCTTGGAGCCAGACATTACAGTTCTGCCCTGCTTGTCCACATATGAGAGCCCCTCACTTCCTGAGGTCTGGGAGGGAGGAATGGGTGAGTGGGGAGTTGACCTTCCCAGGACAAACACAATGAAGAAGTCTGCACCACGGCCTACTTTTATATTTCTAGTTATGAAACCTGAAATTACGTGTGGTCCATTAGTATTGCCTCCTATGAGCTTTCTGTGAAAATGATGGTATTTTGAAAGGGCTAAAGCCCTAGTTGAATTCTCCACCATCAACCAAATTCCTAAAACCAATCTGATATAAGCCCATCTATTTGACAAGCTCTCCAAGACCTAAAGCCACATAATACATGCTCTAATCAACTCTCTAACTGAGAGAAATTCTAAATAAACACCTCCACATGAAGCACCAGCATTATAGTCTGGAAAGTAGAGGTCTGGTAATTCTGTCATCGTCTGCAGTTGGCTCACCCCGCTAGAGCATACCTGCCCACCTCCCAACACCACATTGTAAGATCACCTCCCTTGCGTGATATTTAATACATACACACATGCACATATGCACACAATTGAATATAAGGATTAAAACAAAAAAAACCCTAAAACAACTAAATAAAGATTATTTAAAAAAAAATTTAAGGGTGTCATATTCATTTTCCTCACCTCTCAATGTGATCTAAATATCCTTCTTCAACCTCATTAATATTGAACTTGGTGATGCTACTTGCCTACTTTCTGAGAGGATGTTAATGGGTGTGATAAGAGGAAAACTATGAAATATTTTGTATATCTGTCATCACTGTGAAGAGACCATACCCTGAAGGCCCTCTGATCCAAGCAGAATGAGGGGCCTATGGGACAGAACTGAACCCAGCCACAGCTTAAAGCTAAGCCCAGTTTAGATCAGAGAACACTCAATCCACAGACATAAGGTTGATTCTATTATTAAGCCACTGTGTTCTGGGGTGCTTTATTGTGATTATAGTTAAAAAAGATAGGATGATAAATATTTTCTGAAGCGACAGATGAAAACCAGACAGGGAAAACACTGAAAGATTTGACCTTGTCTATATTTAAAGCTGCTTATGGAATTTTAAGAACACAATAGCATATATAAACTGGGGGAAAAAATAAGCTGAGCCAATAATGAAAAAATTATCTTTAGCAGCATGGAGATGGTGGTGAGACAGAGGAATGTGTAAAGCATACAATGTGTAAAATAATGTGCCCCTAATGATCCTAGTCCTTGCCATTTGTGGAATATTATGCAGCTTGTAAAAGGAATAAAAGTATTTTATGAACCACAATAGAAAGACGTTTACAATGAATGGAAATTTCAGAATACATGATTGGTAAGATAGTATTTTGGACAAGGATTTGGAAAGAAAATTACTAACTATGTGGTTAATAAGGGCTAGGACCAAGAAAGGAGACTAGGATGGACACTTTCAACTTACTTTGTCTCTGTCTTTAATCCTTTTCTAATGGCCATATACTAGCTGTGCTAGGTCTTTAATGCTCTTTTGCCCAGACTGTCAATGTTGGAACATAATTATCCTAGGGTTACTCAGCCATATATATTAGAATTCCCTCAGGGACAGGAAGCCTACACTACCCTTTGGCATAGCCCTATTGGATTTTTAGAAAATGACTCCCAATGTCTCCATATATTTAGATAAAAATCTGCTGTCCTTTCTCCCAAGTTTAGCTTAAAGATCCTTAGATCATCACTTCATCTCGATTTGTCTTTTATTTTCCCCACAGTGAGATTTAATTCATAGTAAGCATGTTAATTGGAATTTACAGAAATGAGGGTGTGTCATTTCACTCTACAATTCCGAGTCTCAGTGCTGCAAGGGAAGTCTCGGGTCATGGAACCCCAGTCACACCTCCTACTTTACAGACGAGGCCAAGAGGCTCTGGGGGCACATCTTACTGAGGGCCCTGAACTGGGAAATCAGTGCGGGACTCACCAGAACTGACTGCCTTCAGCCTAGTCTTCTGGTCTTGATTCTTCCTTCTACCTCAGTCATCCAGTTGTAAAGATGGCTAGTGCTTGTGGCTGAGAAAGCAATCAGGTAGCAGGAGTTGGTGGCAAGAGCATGAGCTTTGGATTCAGACAAATGTGGGTCCTAGCTCCAGTTTAGGGATTGATGCAAATTGTGTCGTTAAGCATTTGCTTAACATTTCTGAGTCTCTTCACCCTCACTTACAAGAGAGGTGGTAACAGACATCAGCGTTCTTACAAGAGAAAAATGAGATATGTTTCCTACAGCACTCAGTGCAGTGCCTGGAAGAGAGTAGGAGCTAATTGAACTCCGTTCCCTTCTCTGTGTAATACCTCAATCGCTGCAACACTCCTTTATGCATCAAAGAATTAACACCACTGTTATGAGATTAATTCACAGCAATGCACATGAAAACAGTGATTCAGATCAAGGCAAAAAACTATAATTAAAGTATCTGGTATTGTTTGATTACAGGGTTGGCTTCACTCACTTTAGCACTTTGTGGGCAGAGAGCAGGCAGCCTGGGGGCCAAGCGCGGCTTTGTTTTCTGGGAGGTTTCTGACCACTTCCCAGAGCCCTGCTAGGCGGCAATGAGTCCTCTGATTCTCGGTTTGCACTGAAGAGTCCGAATCTTAGTGGGGTGGAGTACAGAGAGGGAACGTCACATTTACTGAATGTCTAGCGCAAGGTCCTGTAAGTACTCATTCTCATTTTATTCTCCGGAAAACCCTCAAAGTCCACACTCTACATATGGCAGCCAAGAACGCTGAGGCTCATAGGTAAATTCAACAATTCGCTCAAAATGTCATTCCCAGGAAGTGATGGAACTAGGGTTTTATTTGGGTCGCCTGAGCTCCAAATGTTCTCTGTATTCAGTTCACCAGACAGGCTGCCTCCTAGTTCAGGCATTAAACTTAGAGCCAAGTAAATAAGTAGACACGACTTTAGGTACATTAAATGTTACAGCCAAGACTAGTTAAATGGCTAGTTAACTCGTCAATTCTGTTCTCCCCTTTTTTACTAACAGAATCCCAAGTTTTTATCCTGAGTAGCAATGTGCTCAATCACAGGTCATGTCCCAGTTTCTTTTGTAGCCAAGGGGGTCTAAAAGAGTGAGCAATTACTTGATTGGAATGACCAGGAAATGTCCAAAAAAGATACTCACCTATTTCAGAGAAGTTACTTTATGCCTTCCATCTCCTTCACCTTCTCTTCTGCTTCTTGTCCAAGATTTGTACTGAAGGCTGGTGCCTGGCAGCCATTTTGAACCACGAATTTCATGAGGTGACCTTGAGACTGGAAGCTTATGCTACAGGAGAAGGAGCATAAAGGTAGAGGAAGCTTGGGTTCCCAGTGACTACAGACCTCTATGCTTACATGGGATTGCCATGTTCTAAATTTCTTCTACATAAAAGAAATTAAGATCTAGTATTTTGTCACTTTATGTTTCTTATTGTCTCTGAACATATTCCCAATTGATATACCTGCAATATATAATCCACCAACAGTTCTCTGATGTAGGTATTTTTATTCCCTGGATTTTCAGGTGAGATTACCGAAAGGCAGAGATGTTAAGAAACTTGCCCTGGATCACTGAGTTAGTAAGTAACAAAGAGTGGATTGGAATCCAAGCCAACTTCTCTGACACTCATGCTCTTAATAATCATATTACAGTGCTGAGTTAGACTACACTTCAAAGACTATTTTTCCAAGCTGAAGAACTTTCATGTCTCCGTGGAATTTTCCTTCAGAATCAAACTTTATTTCTGATGGCTTGAGCCCTATTTGCATCTGGCATTAGGTTAGTTTTTCACTTTGTAAGAAATAACATTCTAATGGGTTTTTAAGGGCCCAGAAGACTTGTTAGCCATTCCCTGGCTGCCGCAGGACAAACTCATTAAAAACATCTGAACAAAACCAACAGAACTTGAAGGGCAACAAGAAAATGAGGAAGACACTCTGCACATGGGGTTAGAGAATTTTTTATGGTAAATCAAGACTATCAGAGAGCCCATTCACCCAACCGGAGTTGACTGTGTCTGGGGCATTTAACCTGTCTCTACACCCGGATCCCAAAACTTGTGAATGAGAATTGCAAATACGCATTCATTATACCAGAGTTTTTTTTAATAAAAGAATTTAGATATCCCTGGAGTTATCTCTTAACAGGATTTTACCTTTGTGGAAAAGAAGTTTGTTAAGCAAATGAATGAAGCAAATGAAATTGGAGGAGAAATGTTTACTGAGTTAAAGAGAATACATTATTTTTGCAGCACTGGAAAAGTATCCAATTATAGCAAAATATTGCTTCTATTGATTGGGACTTTCTGTTCATTGGCATCTATAAAATGGGGGTAATCACAATGACATTTCGGGGTAGTGGTAAGAAATATGCAAGGTACACCATGCAGTCGTAACCCAGTCTGGTATCCATCATGGCGGTAAAAATACATCGAGATAGGCTTTGATACTTACATGAGGCTCTTGGCCACCGTGTTCCCTCTACCAGCCTTAAGGAGCAATCTACCAGAAGACAGAGAAACAATTTGAAAACTAATGAGTGGAGAAAAGCAGCAAATCTTCAATTGCCCTTTACAATTCAGGTACAGAGTGAAAAACATTGGTCTTAGTAGCAACAATTTTGCAGGTTTTTCTGGCTACCTGAACATGTCTCCTAGCCCTTGAACAATATCAAAAGGCAGCACAGCCGTGGTGAATATCGCTGGCACCAATACCAGTTGACCTGGATTTGAATCCTGGCTACATTAGCTAACCATTTGCAAAGTGGAGGTAGTGATAATACCCCTATTATGGTCATGGTGGGGATTAGATCAGATAGTGCATGTAAAGGGCTAGAAGAATATTGAGCTCATTTGTTGTGGGTCAGTGATTAGTGGTCAATTTCAGTCATTTGAATGCTCAGTGCATGCTCTCCCTCCCTTCCTCCTGTGACTTGGTGGCTCCCACTCTTGTATGTTGGTAGCCAAGCAGTTTCATAAGAAAGTTAGGAGTCCATGCAGAAATAGACTCTAAGGGATGCCCAGACTAAAGGTCTGGTAGGCTTTGATTAAAATATTAAGAGTTCAAAATTTTGCCAGCCTGGGTTTAAATCCTGGGTTCGCTGATGACTAGTTGGCTCTGTGACCTTAAGAACAATCTCAGGTATATGTGTGGGTGCTTGGGAATTTCTGTTAGTTGAAGAGTAAAGGTGCATGTAAAAGAACTCTTTTTTTGTGAGCTTTAAACTTTGCAACTTTTGCTCTCCTCAGTTCCAAGACTGTTCCAAGACAGATGAGTTTGTTAGAGGAGGGGGCATGCAATTTTATTTATAGGACCCTAGCATGATAAACCTAAATCATGTTGGTTTAAGGCAATAGCTATTAATTAGTGACGCTGAGGCAGGTCTTCTGCTCAAGGTTCATTCACCATTTGGAATCAAGTACCAGTGTCTGCGTTTCTGGGATACAGCTGACTGTTGGTGGGACAATGCGGGTGACAGGGCTAATGTCTCATCACCCAGTAGGTGGCCCAGGCTTGATAACATGATGTTTGGTCACAGGGTTGCAAGAGAGGGTAAGTCCCAAAATACAAGCACTTTAAGTTTCCATGTGTGTCCACATAGCCAAGCCCAGAGTAGATGTACGGAGAACTTTCCAAAGGCGTGGATTAAGGGTAGGTTGGGGATATTATATTCTCGGAAAAGTGTCCTTTGCTCCAATTGCTTAAAAATAATATTCTGATAAGGCAATTTTGACAATACTGAAAAGTCATGAGAGGGAGCAGCAGAGTGAAATAATGGAAGTATTATATGAAAGCGGAGACAAGTGTATGTAATGGGTGGTCTACTTTTTAACACATTGGCACTCTGCACCCTCCATAGCACTGGCCAGCCCCTGACAAGCGCCCCCTCCAGGCCACCAGAACTCCTCACATGGTAGCCTGGCTCTCCGGGACCCAGAACAAAGCTGCTGGCTGAGACCTGGGCAAGAGTGTCTGGCAGAGTTTCCCTGAGGGAAGCCTACCCCTTTGATGACTTTGTCACCTTGGAGTCACTGTTGTTTCCAAAACAGTTTCAAGAATCCTAGACAGAAGATTTAGCATCAAGGGGGAAAGCATTAACATTTAGAGTCTGGAGTATGCTTTCCAGTATGTGGAGGGTTTTTCAACAGAATTCCCTTCAAATAGAGAGGCAGGAAAATGTAATACTATACTATTCTTCTTGCAGCTTGGCCTTTTAGTTTTATGTCATATTTTTTCTGTTAACCCTGCATTGTTCTCTCTGCCCTGAATGTCCTTCTCCAGCACCCCCACACTTGCAAAACCCACCTGTTCTTACAGACCCAACTCAAATCCCACCCTCTCCATGAAGCCTTCCCTGAATCTTCTTTCTCAACCGCCACCACCTCCGTTGGGTCAGAAATCATTGCGTGGCTTGCTTCTTTGTTCTGGGCCGTAATTGCCTCATCTATACAGGGATCATAATACCCCTACTCCATAGAGCTCTCGTGCAAATTAGGAAGGGTGACCCTTAGCATATAAACAAAGTTCAATAATAAAAAAAGTAATTATTATTACTGAAATTTGTTAAATCTGTACTTCGTAATTACTATTATAATGATGTGTGGGGTTGTTTTGTTGTTGTCATGAATGATTATGACTTCTCGCCTTGGGGAGTACAAGATTTTGGAAACAGGCAGGGATGAGTTCTTACTCATCTCTGAACCCTAGAGGCTGGTAGACAGCCTGATACACACACAGCAGACACTCAGGTTCGGTTAAATGCGAGTGATGAATAAAGGCAGGAGAAGCAGGAGTCACCACAAGAGCGATCCTGAGCCAACAGACACGCGTTCATTACCCTTCCATCTGCCCGGCCATCGTTGTGGGCCACCTAGTACCATGTTGCTATCAGTCAAAGCTGGCCAAACTGTCTTGTGCTGGCTGCTGGCATCTTTGCCTTCAAAGAGTCGCCAGAGAGGTGCGGGTGAATAGGCTGACAGCGTCATCCAGCTGCCTTTGGGACTCTACGTCCCAGGGGCTGGTACAGATGGAATCTGTGCTCCTGGCAGAGGGAGGGCGTGGTGTTTCTGCCATCACAATCCCACCGCCATGGGCACCCATTAAGGCAATGAGCTCGGCGTGTTTGACTTTTTACCTTGTCTCTCATGCTTCTCAGCACGGACGGTTTGTAATGGATGTCAGACTTTGAATTTCTTATCATGTTGTTTATATCTAATAAGTGACTCGCCCTGTTTTTTTAAAAGTCAGCTTTTAAAAATACTGTGTTTGAACATCTGTCAAGGGCTGGGATTAGCTGAATAGGCGCTGGATGCCAGGATATTATATTCTCTCTTATCCTTTATACTGTAATTATCTTGATCCTCAAACAACTCAGCACCAGTTACAACCACTTTCGCAGACTTGTTGTTGCTGCAAATTCAAAAAATTATTTTATTTGAATCTAAATTAAACTGATATGTAACAAGGTTTTTTTTTTCATGCTAAGTCTCAAAAAACAGTATCTGCAGATGATTAAAAAACAGTAAAACACGGACAATTTCAAAGTTTATTTCAAGAATAAACTCATGAAAATTCATCTAATTATGCAGCAGTGTACCAAAAATAATCTTTTCCAAACCTAAATTTGTTTAACAAAACACACAGTCAGCTAAGCCAAATGAAAGCAAACGTGTGTTTATGCCATAGTCACCCCTCCCCCGGTCGCTCCAGCGGGCACAGGGTCTTGGCAGGGTTCGGAATCCTGTTTTCAGCTCCTGTGTCCTGAGCTTTGCTTGCCATTATTTTCAATGAGGGGGCTGCTGGCATCCGTGGGTCATAGAAATGGACCCTGCTGGGAGCAGTCTCTCTTCCTGGCTATATGCACTGAGGGGTGGAGAACTTAGAGCGTTTCACTCAAGAAATTAGGGGGCCAAAGACATCGACAAGTGCACCTGAATGCATGCACGATCAGCAGCCGCCTTTGCCACTTAATAATTACAAAGGTACCAGCTTCCGTGTGTTGAGTCCTTGCTCTTGGCCAGGTTTTAGAGCTTTGTACGCATTTTGTTATAGAGCTGTACAACAAAACTGTGAGCTAGTTGTGGTCACTCCTACTACACAGATGTGGAAACTGAGGTTCAAAGGTAAAGAGCCTTCCTAAGATCTCACGGATAATTTCCTGAGCTGAGACTGGAATCAGTCTGTCTCTGAGAGCATGTTCTTCTCTGCTCTTTCCTACCATGCTGCTGCAACCCTGAGCTGACTTCTTTGGGAAATCCATGGGAACCCCCAACCATGTTTGCCGTTACTCAACCTGAAAAATGGAGAACGTAAAAATTAGGACATAGAAAAATTTCAGAAAGCCACAAAATATTATACCCTTCGACTAGACACCCTCTGAGGGCAGGAGTATATCTTTGTGTTCCAAGTACCCTCTATAAGAATTACTCTTGCAGTGTTTGGCACATAGTTCATTGATGTGTGGAAAGTGAACATGGAAGCAACTCTGGCATAATCAGTTGAAAGTTTATTTGGGAAGAGAAAACCCATGTGAACAGATGAGTGAACAACTCCAGTGAACATGTCACTAGAGGGATGTTGTTTCCTGACAGGTGACTCATTAACAATGTCACATTGGAGCTGGATCTTGACAAACATGGACAAACGGCTCCAATTTCCTAGCTGTGTGACACAGACCTTTGTTTGAACCTCTGTGAGCCGTGTTGGAGAGAAATCACCCCTCGTGCAACATCCAGCATCCCTCTGCTTTACTCCTTATATCATTTCAAGGAGCCCCTGAAATACTGAAGTCATAACTCACATGCTCTAGGAAATGTCACCATCGTCATTTGTGCTCATGAGAACAGGGAAATACGGTGAGAGGCTTGGACCAGGAACGAGAAGCCACTGTTCGCTATGACTTGGAGTGGATTCCAGAGAAAAACTAATATCCAAGGTTTATGTCATGTCAGTGGCAAAACCTGTGTTTGCCGAAGCCTACAAGGTGCTGGGGGTTCTTCACTCTGTCATTTGTCGGCAAGTGGCAATATTAGAAACCCACTAAATATTTTAAAACATAGTTCCATTGTCTTAATTGGAATAAATGAATGAGTTAATGAAATGGGTTCAAAACTTAATTAACAGCCGCCCCAAAACAAGCAAAATAAAGTCATTACTATAACCATCTTCGCAGAGTCCTCAGGTTTGTCCTGCCTGTGCACCTCTTCTCTCCCTGAGCGTAAAACATGAGCAAGGAGTCTGGCTCATGGGAAGTCTGGTAGAGACAGATTCCCCAACCCCATGAGCAAAGGAGCTGGAACTTCCAACAAAACAGGGAGGTCCCATAGACCTCAAATTCCTTGAAACATGCCTTCTAAAATGGCATAGTAAGTGAAGGTCTTATTTATTAATTAATTTATTATTTCTTAATTGACCTATAATTGACATATAGCATTTTTTGGATTGCTATAAGATTGGATATTTGTATGTATTATGTAGCGATCACCCAATAAGTCTAGTTAACATCCACTACCATGTACAAAATTTTATTTCTTGCGATCAGAACCGTTAAGATTTACTTTCTTAGCAACTTTCAAAAATGAGATACAGAATTATTAACTCTAGTTGCCATGTTATAATGCTACCCTTGTAACTCTTTCTTTTTTTTTTTAAAGATTTATTTATTTATGCATACAAGCACTGGGGTACAGGTCAGAGGTGTGGGGGGGGTGAGAGGATTCACCACAGAGAGCGGGGAACAGAACAGGCAGATCAACAGAAATACACTGCTGAGGGGAGCAGCGAGCACAGCAGGAGAGGTCTGCTGTACCATGTGGGTCCCCTCCCTGGCCAACAGCAGGGATCGAACTCGTGCTTCAGTGGCTGCGGTTTGCTTCATAGTTCTTTGCTTAACCCACTGCGCCACCAGGGAGGCCCAACTTATTTCTTTTTTAACAGGAAATTTATATCTTTTGACCCTCTCACTCATTTCACACATTTCCCACCTCTGGCAACCACCCTTCTGGCAATTCACCTCTGAATCAATGAACCTGGGGGGTTTTTATTATTATTAAGTTTCACATATAAGTCACATCATACAGTAATCATCTTTCTCTAACTCGTTCACTTAAGTGTAACACCTTTAAGTCTCACCTGTTTTGTTGCAAATGGCAAGATTGCATCATTTTCTATGGCTGAATACTATTTCACTGGACTAGTTGTATATATGTATATACATGTAGAAATAGAAATAGATAGATGGTAGGTAGATAGATAGATACATAGATGTCATATATTCTTTATAAATTCATGCATCAGTGGACACTTTGGCTGTTCCTATATGTGAGGTCTTTTTTTAATTTATTTTTTTTTAATTATATATATTTGACATCGATTGTAATCCCCACGTATTCCCCATCACCATATCACCAGTGCACCACCACCTCGGTCCTCCGTGCTCCCATCTGCCCTCAACCCTCTCCCGCTCCCTCCCCACCAAGTGTCCCCAATTTGTCCTTGTCTTTTCATTTTTGGTTTTTGTGTCTTTATTGTTATTATTATTATTGTCCTTATTATGTGAGGTCTTTTATCTCAGCATTCATCTATTTATTCACCAAGTAATTTTAGTCCCTGCAGAGTGTTTGACACAGTGCTCGTGCCTGGCACAAGGCTCCAGGTTTTTCTATTACTCTGTCTCTGTTACCTTGGGCCAAGATCCTTAAGCTTTCTGATCCGTGATCTATTTATCTGTAACACTGACATCATTTTATATGCCTTCCAGAGTTGATACTAGGATCTAATAAGATTTAAACGCTTAGCACTCTATCTTTATAGTGGTATGTTCTATGCAGCAATTACTTTAAGAGAAATAATAGTTAAGGAACAGAAGAAATTTTTATTATTATTTAACAAAGATCCACAATAGTTAAAGAATAAAGGATTTTTTTTTTAGAAAAGAAGATCTTTGGCTTAACAGAGGAATAAGTCATAGAAAGAACTAATTCTAGCTGGAGGTTGGGAGTAACGCATGCACGTGCACATGTGACCCTCACGGGGCTGCACCCTGCCGGCAAACCTCCCATTCCAGACAAGCCCTAAGGCCCTGGTCACCTCTGCAGAGCCCCATCTCACAGCCCTTAACCGCTGTGTGCCCTCGATTTCTGCCACACATGGATCTGCTGGTGCATTCTGGAAGAGACTGTGTTCTTTCTATCCCCTTTGTATAGTCTGCCACCTTTACTTGGAAAAGCTCTAGAAACTGGCAAGACCCAGTTCCATGGCAGCCCCTTTGAGACATCCCCAGGCCTTGTCCTCCTTTCCGGTCTGAGTTTTGTTCCCTTCTCTTGTCCCCACAGCACTTGGACAGACCGCTAATTCAGTGTTCTTGTGGTGACCATTGTTCTAAAGCCCACAGGTCCCAGAGGGGGGATCCTGCCTTTTACTGTGTCTAGTCTGGTGCCCGACACAGGCACCTTTGGTGATGGTAGATAAAGAAGGAGGTGAGTAGACAGGCAGAAGGAGTTCTAGGCAGCAGTTCTCAAAAGTGGATGTGGGTTCAGGGACTGAGTACTCAAACTCACTTGCAGAAACTTGTAAAAGAAAACAAAATATTGGACCACATGTCCAACCCTCCTGAGATTCTGTCATTCTATAGGCCCCAGGCAAACATGGCTTTACTTTTAACCTAACCAGATTACACTTCGGTATCTTCACTTGCACAGTCCATTCCAGGGCCCTGGGAGGAGCTCCAGCAATTTCTTATTCATAGCCCCACAAAACCTAGAAGTGCTGGCCCCAGAATCTGGAATTTTAATATGCTTGTCAAGTGATTTTGATACACAGCAGGGTGAGGATCACTTGCTGCTTAGTGTGTGACTCACAGACCAGAAGCATCAGCAACAGAGGAAGAGTGTTAGACATGCAGACTCTCAGGTTCCATTTCAGACCTATAGTCTAAGTCCACATCTTAACAAAATCTATGGGCTGACTCTCACACACACTAAATCATATTCAAAATAAAGTTTGTGATGTCTGTGACTCAAGTAGTTTCTTTAAAAGAAAAATTATTTCCAGCTGCAGGATCATGGAGGCCTTCTTGGAGGAGGTGATCTCTGAACTGAGATCCTAAATTAGAGGCACTATTTGAGCATGTGAAGTACATTCCAGCAGAGAAGCAGCATTAGTAGACTTATGGAGATGGGAAGTATGAGACTGTGCACAGGTAGTTCAGAGTCCTTGGGATAAGAGCAAGCAGTAGTGAAGTTGTCTGAAATGGGGTAAGAGACACAGGAAGACCATGGAATCAAACATGTTGGATTCTAATTAGATAGGAATGTAGAGTCTTTGAATTTTGCTCCAAAAAATGATCAGAGATCAAGTTGCCAAAATATAACTTTCCCCAGGAGAGGAAAGTGGTCAATGATAGTCTTCATGCTCATGTGCAGGTTAACCAGGCTTTTCCTAAAGGAAGTGAAAGAAGAGAAGATCCAGGAAACCAGAAAAGAAGTCTGGGAGGTATTATGGGGAGACATTCATATTTTTCCCCACCCTGGAGGACAGGTGGAAGTCTCAATACTGGGGTCCCACTAGGAATTCCATGAATATGGGATGATTGTCTTAAAGATGGGACTGAGCAGGGCGTGGTCCAGATTGAGTCCTGTGAATCTCCCTACTCCCTCCAGGCTTCACCTCTGCAGCTTCCTCAGTTTAATTCATTCTGTCAGCCCCAATAAAACCTCCCTGCAGGATTGTTAGGAAGATTAAAAGGGATATTATAGCAAAGTACAAGGAACACATTAGTGCCTGAAAAAGTGCATGTAATCTTTTGAACCTTGGATTCAGAGCTCAAGCTACACCCATTTTTCTATCCTATTCCTGGGTCAAGTTCTAACACAGTAGATTTTTAATGAATGCTTGATGGAAAAAAAAATGGCCAAGATACTAGCTAATGGTGAACTCATTATCATTTATCCTTTTGGAATTTTGTTTAGAATTAAATGTGTGATGCACACTTTTAATAACACACACCAATAACATTTTAATGCGTATTTATGATATGTCATCCCTGTGCTAAGCATTTATTTAATCCCATTCTACAGATGAGAAAAGGGAATCCTAGAGGTGTTGAGCATCTTGCTCAAATTTCCATTGTGATTCAGAGGCAGAGCTGGAGATAGAACTGAACACCAAGAAAGACCCAAGCAGCACTCACTTGCAAAGCCTCCTCTCCTAGTTAGAACAGGTTCCAGCAGGAAATGCATTTTGGGTTCTCCCCACCTCCCTTATTCTTATTCAAATGCTAGGGAGAGTCAACATCTCTTTCCCTACTTTTGATGTAGTTCAATATTGCCATTTTACAGATGTTAATGGACACTGAGAGGTTGCTTGACTTCTCAAGGTAACACAGCATAAGAATAGAAAGGCTGGGGCCTCCCTGGTGGGCAGTAGGTTAAGCAACACACTATGAAGCAAACTGCAGCCACTGCAGCTCCAGTTCGATCCCTGCCGCCAGCCAGGGAGGGGACCCACATGGTGCCGCAGACCTTTCCTGCTGTGCCCGCTGCTCCCCTCAGCAGTGTACTTCTGTTGATCTGCCTGTTCTGCTCCCTGCTCTCTGTGGTGAATCCTCTCACCCCCCACACACCTCTGGCCTGTATCCCAGTGCTTGTATGCATAATAAATAAATCTTTAAAAAAAAAAAAGAATAGAAAGGCTGAGCTCCCTGATAGATTTCTTGGCACTTGGCACTTAAAAGGTTTTCACATTAAGATTAAAATCAGGGCCTCACTGGTGGCGCAAGCACTATGAAGCTACTGCAGTACAAGTTCGATCCCTGGCTAGGGAGGGGACCCACAGCAGACCTCTCCTGTCTCACCTGTGCTCCCCTCAGCAGTGTACTTCAGTCTATTTGTGTGTTCTGTTCCCCACTCTGTCTCTGGTGAATCCTCTCACCTCCCACATCTCTGGCCTGTACCTCAATTCTGTATGTATAAATAAATAAATCTTTAATAGTAAATAAATAAATAAATAAAATCAAACATTCAAAAAGACCACGTTATCTTGTTGGCGCTACCCTCGTGTCTTCCTATCCTTCCCCTATTCCAGCTTACTTTTCATTTCTTTTTCTGTTTTTCTTTTCATGTATTTATTAGTTCAACAGATTTACTGAGACGCCATAGTGAAGTACGTTATATCGGGGAGATAGACAAGAATCTAGGAAGAATAAGAGTTAGATAGCAAGAGAGAAAAAGGAGAACGAAAAGAAGGAAACAAAAAATGAGGGGGGCGGGGAAGAATAACAAATTAGAAACTAAAAAAGGAAAGGAAGAGAGAGGGGAGGAAGGAAAAAGGAAAAAATACAACTTTAATTAATCACTTTCTATGTGACAGGCACGCGTCACAGGCTTTTGCATGAATTGTTTAATCCAGAGAAACGCTGTGAGGTAGTGAATATTCTCATTCCCATTTCACAGGTAATGTCATCTTTTCTCCTTACTGTTTTCTGGAGCGCCATCTTTCTGTCATAGGGAACCCCAATAGGAAAGGGTTGACCTGACTGTGGGTCCTCATCCACATGCTTAAAAAAGACTTATAATGAGACTCAACTGCAGGCACACATAAAAAGGATAATAAAGGGTTTACTTACAAAAAGGGGGAATGAAGAAAGGAATAAACCAGGGAGGAAGAGAAATAAATTGGCAAATGTGTTCTACCAGTTCCACTGAGCTGGGATCCCAATAGCACACTGAAGGTTGATGAAAAGCACCCCAAAGCCCACATGCCTCTGGTTGATGCCAGGCGGCTGCTTAAATTCACCCTTAGTTCCTAGCATCCTCCTGTCAGAGGTGATGACATTATGGGATCTGCTTTGGATCTCTTTGGCCTGGGGTGGGAGTGAAGTACACAAATCTGAGTTTGTGGAGTTCTTCAGGAAAAGTCCCCCCAGTACTCACATGGTTTATCACAGCCATCATGCCCCCCAGCATGAACGGGGGGGCTGCATTGCATGTAGGATGCCCAGAACAGTCTGGAAGGGGGAAGGCTTATGTTATTTAGAATCCCCTGATGAGTCCTAGGTCAAGTGGGGCAAGTTAGGGATAATTAGGTAGCTTCAGGGACAGTACAGGGGGGACCTCAGGAGAGTTAGAGAAGCTTCAGAGATAAGAGCAACAAGATGGATAAGGGAAGATCTGGAGCTAAGGACAACAAAATCCAAAGGGACTAGTCAAACACCCCAGGACTAGGGGCAACAGGACATTCCAGAACAAGGATGATAAAGGAAAGTGAGCTAAGATAAGGGCTGGACCAGAGACTTAGTTCTGGGCACAGAGATACTAGGACAGTGAGTGAAACCATGGAGAACAAACCAATCACAGAGTCTGATGGGGCTTTAGAATAATCAGGGAAAGAAGGCATCTATTCCCTGAGACAAGACTCCACTTCAGCAACCTTGCCCCTCCCTGGCCTGGTTCCACCAGCCTGGGAGTCCCACTTTATTCCTGTTCCTTGTCTCCTCAATAAACTTTTTCTTTCTCTAAACAAATCTGCCTCTTCTCGCTTGCTTGTCTGAGCATCTGGGAAGTTCCTGCTGCCGCTTTGTGAGACAGCAACCCGTGGTGGTCTAGTGGCTGGGACTCAGCTCTGCCCACGCAGTCTGGGGTCCATTCCTCGCTGGGAGACTAGACCAGAAAACCTGAAATTACGATATCACTGGGACTTATCTGTGTTCTTAGCCACTCATTAGCTATGACACACGGTGAGTGAATTTGCCTTTGCAATTGAATGAACAATGGGAACAGTTGTCAGTTTTACTCTATGAGGCACAGAAGATTTAACCCAGGTGAATATAGTTTATATCATTATAGCAATGATAAATGGTTATCAAACCACCTCTGCTTAATTTGTGCAGATGTTTTTTTGAAACAGAAACTTGGAAAAGAGTTTGAGTTTACGATGAACATGATGGAAAGAATTCAAAGAGGAAAGACTTTGGAGATGAGCTCCCTGTGAGTAATGGATTACTTTAAAAAACCCACAGGATAGTTAATTATCTTTGGATCAGTGAGTGGGTATAGTCATTCATCCATCCATCCATTCATCCATCCATTCAATAAGTATGTAGTGAGTACATCCCATGTGCCAATCACAGTGCTAGACACTGGGATACAGCGGTTTACAAAACAGGTATGGTCCTCCATCTTACGGAGCTTGCAGGCTACAGAATCAGACACTCGACAAATTTATAGAGAGTTGAAATGCATAACTATTAACTGTGACATGTGCTATGAGGCAAAGGAAAAGCAGATTTTTCTATTAAAGAGTAAACGGACCTCGTACAGGTGGATACACAGTGAAGGTCCCAGAGTCCTAATTTCCCAGCCCTCTACCACCACCAACTGCTATGACCAAAAGATCATCAGTCTCTACTCTGTACAGGTTTGTATTGTCTTGAGTTAGAGTGTCTCTTATTTTGTGTAGGATATAACAAAAATTGTCAACAGGCGTGGTTTATAAACAACAAGCATTTAATTCTCCGAGAGCTGGAGTCTGTGATGTCTAAGATCATGTTGGCAGATTCGGTGTCCATTGGAGGGACCACTTCCTAACTGAAGGTCATCTTCTCATTGTGCACTCACAGGTTGAAAGTGGCCAGGAACTTCCTCAGGTATCTCTTATGAGGGTGCTAATCTCCACCTGCATAATTTATTCATCCCCTTTGTGGTATCCCATCTCAATCCCATCACCTCTGTGGTCAGTACTTTAACATTTGAATTTGCGAAAAACACAAACATTCAGATCATAGCAATGAGCAATCTTTGAATGTTCCTCCAAAAACATATTCAATACCTCAAGTGTCAGGAAGTTTTCATAGCACTGGCTGCAGTACTCCTTAACAGGCTTCTTGCCCATCATCCTTATTCTTAGTTTTACAGATTAAACAAATGTTTACAATAGAAAAACCACTTAGAATGACACAGCTCAGGACACACACGCTAAGAAAGGACGACTGAGGGGTCTGAACAATGAGAGAAGGCTGAGGGCATGTCTTGCCCATAATGAGGTCAGGCTTCTAGGGCCCATGAAGTTCTAACCTTTCAGAAGTTAAAACAGGGACAAAAGCCATGCTCTGGGAGACCCACGTCTGACCCAGTTTGAGTGGTCAGAAACAGTGCTTCAAACACAGAGGCATGTTTTTCAGACTTTTAAAGAAGGGAGCTGTGCCTAGAGGGGAACAAGAGGTATAATATCCTCCTTTTCTTGTCCATGGTGGGGCAGGGTTCTAGTCACCACAGGAACAGAGCAAGCCAGAGGTCTGGCCACCTGGTGACCCTGCTGAGCTGCTCTCACACACCAGCAACCTGGTAGGCAGAGCAAACCTCAACCGAGATTCCAGCAGAGGTACCAGCAGGGAAAGGCAGATCCCAGGGCCTGAGGCTGTCCAGGAGATCTGCCCTCCCCAAGGCAGCCACCCTGAGGCCTGCAACGCCTGGCTCTGCAGTTCCCTTCTGAGGACAGTAGGTGGCAGTGGGTCGTGAGAAATCTCAGTCCTACCGGCCCTGGATCCTGAGACCCAGCCGGGAGAAAAACGTGGCTGGGCTTCAGAGTCGCAGGAGAGAAAGCGCCCCAGGGTGGGGCGTGGGGGCCATCGGGACCCGGTGGCTTCTGCCCTAGCCGAGGTCAGCGAGGACCTGGATGGCAGCGCCCCAGCAGGACCTGCAGGGCTCCCTGGTGCTCCTGGCTCGCTTGCGATAGTGCTGTCATGGGGAGCTCTGGGGCACCCTGGCACCCTGGGCAGAGCCCCGCCTGTTGCCTCCGTAGCTAGCCAGTGTGCCCGGCGTGGGAATGTACTGCTGACTTCCCGAGCAAACAACTTTTTTTTTTCCTTTTCTTTTTTTAGCTGAAAAAGATACTGCGCTTCAGAGATCTAAAGGATTTATTTGGTCGCAGCTCCCGAGCTGTCAGTGTCTGCGGGTACCAGAACTCAGTACTGTTGACCAGTCCGAGGCTCTCATGGGCCAGCATCAGCAGGAGATTCCTTGGAGTCTGAACAGGGGTGGCTTCTGGCCTGCCTTGACAGTGTTGAGCTCCTGCCTCCACCAGGGTGTGGTCGTGAAGAGGTTTTGCAGTCACTGCGAGGAAGTGTCCAGTGAGGGAAGGGGCTACCATAGCCACCGGCTGGCTCGAGGTGCCCTCCTTTGTGATCAGGCCCTGTGGACATGGCCTCCTCCAGCCCAGCCCATGGCCCAGGCGCACTCCAGAACAGCGAGCCAAGCCAGGCCAGAGCATCGGGCATGCTGGATCTCTGGGCCCCCCACTGAAACCCACCGACACTGTGTTCAACCCCTTGCTCACACAACCACTGGCATTTTAAAGCACTTTTACTTTTCGGAATTCGTGAAATCTTTACAAACACCCAGTGAGGCAGGCAGAGAAGGGGTGTTTCCGTTTACAGAAGAGAAAACTGAAGCTTTCAAGAGGTGATTTGCCAAAGGGTGCTTGGCTGAGCTTGGACTTGAACCCCAGGTCTTCCCAGCTGCCCACCAGCACGAGACAGGGGCTGGGGCACTGGTGCAGGAGCGCTGCTGCAGCCGAGCTGATTCTGCTCGCGAGCAGCGGACAAATTAATTCACGCTATCTTTACATTATGTATAATGCTGCATGATTTTATTTTGCTTCATTCCCGAAATCTTTTACAGTAATTAGTAGCCGAGTAAAATATAAAAATTAATGCAATATAACACTTTAATGGTAATAATACACCATCCTGTCTAATTAATAAAATCTGTTGTTTCCAAGCACGATTATTTATTTGACAAATTGATAGCACACATCCTGTTCCTAGCCTCTTCCCCGGCTCCCATCCTTTCAGTTTATTGAATAAAATTGTAGCAGGAAAATAAGCAGATTGTCTTCTGACCTGACAAGCAAGTGAGAAATAAACCCCTCACTCAAATGTCTCTAATTGTTCTCAACAATATTCTCTACACATGTCCAGATTGGTTAAAAATGAATCTCAATTCCTCCTTCCTTTTCGTGGAAAAAATAATTGTTTCTCCCTATTTTAGGGGAAACACCTAGTTGTTCTTTCCCTCTAAATTTGATTTTATCAAGTCATATCGGGGAAATGGATTTTGTGACTGCATATGGGGATTGTGACAGCTCACCGGCTGGGTGATTGTCCTCTTCTGTGGAGAGAGGAGGTCCCATGCTCTGAGCTGCAGCAGCAAAGACCACGGAACCCACCTCGGATGGAACAGGGAACAGGGAGCAGGCAGACTGGAAGACTGACATCAGGAGTTGGGAAAACAAAACCGGGCACTGGAAGGGCGAGGGCAAACTGTTCCTGCCAGGTGAGATCTGTGGGTAGGGGCAGGGCGAGGACCAACGCCCAGTGTCGTCTGTGCAACTTGAGATGAAACACTGATCTAATTACAAACCCGAATGTGTGTTATTTTGCAACAAGGGGACATTTTAGATGCTAAGTGTGAAAATATGGAAGCATCTTAAGCTATAAATAGGGTCTTAGAGAGAAGCAGAAATACAGAAAGACACAGAGGCAGAGATACAGAGACACAGATGAAAATGAAACAGGATGACAGAGACAGAGAGACAGAAAGAGCAAGAAAGAGATAAAAAAAAAAAAAAGGGAGACTCACCACCATCTGCAGGTTATTTTGCAGCATTTTTCTCTGAAAGAAAAATTGTGATGTGATCTGTGTTTGGGGAAAAGCTATGCAATCCCCAGCTTTCAAGATACATTTACTGTAATAAAAAAGGAAAACTCTCCAAGTGCATGCAGGTGAAGAAAGTCACCCTCTCATGGAAGCTCAATGCACACATAGAGATTGTATACACACACACACACACACACAATCACAGCCCAGAATGAGCCATAGAGACCTTTCTGATGACAAGCTCTATGAGTCTGTGTGCATTAGACCTGCTACAAGCGTCCACACCCCCCTCACACACACACATGCTGCAGGCACAATAACAAACCACAAAAGCACACACACCCTGCTGAGCCAGCACAAGTTGGTGTCAGTGCCCTAATGCATATTGCTGAGACTTCCTGGGCCACCCCAGTCACACCAACCTTACCCAGAAATCTCAGTCTTCAGGTCTCACTGAGCTTCCTCCTACCCTTGTCCACTTCCCCAGTCCCACTGCCATTTTGTGCTAGTGCGATGTTGTAGGATAGCAGCAGCTCTATGCCAGGCGTTGTGCTGACCCATCCTTTAACTCATTTTATTTTCACAAAAGGCCGTTTTTGCCTTAGTTTGCAAAGGTAAACCCGAAGTTCAGAGCCCTGAGCTGCCAGTCAGCGCTGTAGTCCCCATCAATAGTACAATTTTTCAACTGCATTTTATTGTTTTAATAATAAAGAAGAATTTAAGTACATTTTGCTTGAGAGCATTTCCTAGAACCTTTGGAAGCCCAGCGAGTTTGCTTCAGAGTTTTCGCTAGCACACCTGAATCCAGTAAGGAGATAAAGAAGTACAGCTGGAGTACTTTCCCTTTTATGAATTGTTACTACACATATTTTATAGAGAGGGACACAGGCTCTCTCTTCCTAAGAGAAAACAGTCATTCATTAAAATGTAATATTTGCTGAACACTTTCTATGGGCCAAATAGTAACATTTTACGGAATATTTCATTTAGTCTTCACGATAACTCTATGAGGTGAGGCCTGTTATTATTCCCAACATGAGAGATTTGGAGACCGATATTCAGGTTTGTGCAATTTGCCCCAGATGTGATAGCTAATAATTGATGGGGCTTGGGTTGGAATCCTCGTCTTTCTGGATTTGCTGCTCATCAAAGTCACATTCCAGTCCCAACTCTGATACTCACTGGCTGTGTGACTTTGAGCAAGTAACCTTTCAGAGACTTAGCTTCCTCAACTCAAAATTTGTTAAAATTCCCAGCTGTGGGCCTACTATGAGGAGTGAAAGAATCAGGTAGCGGGCCGGCTATGCATCTGAAGTTTTGTAAAGTCTGCGTTCTCTCTTCATTTTCCTTTTGTCCCTCTTCTGTCAGCCATTTCCTCAGAAATTGCCTGAAAAATAATGCAGCAGATGGGGCTACGGCCCTGACTGGCAGCTCAGGGCTCTAAACCTCAGGTTTACCTTTACAAACTAAGGCAATAACAGCCTTTTGTGAAAATAAAATGAGTTAAAGTACGGGTCAGCACAACGCCTGGCATAGAGCTGCTGCTAATTTGTGAGAGCAAAGGAGAGAGGGAGGCAGAGAAGCTGGGTACAGGGGCCGGTGCTCAGAAAGGACCTGTGCATGGACAGCCCCACCAGCCAGTGGGCAGGAGTGTCCCAGGGGATGGTGACTGTCCTGCAGACCTGCTCAGTGCCATTGATCAATATGTTTTATGATGGATCTAATTAAGCTCTCTAACGAGGGATCACGAGATGACAATTTATCCCAGAGCCATCACTCATTAAAATGCTATTTCAGGAGATGACATCGTTCCAGCCTTAATTGGCAGAGTTCGCGTGACTGGAATCCCTTGGGAGCAAAGATGTCCCTTGTCACTTACTCATCACCTCTGTGGTAAGGGGTTCAGAGGGACCCTGAGTGGCACACACCAGGCATTGCAGCAGCCCAGATTCTGCCTGTCCTACTCTGGCCGGCTCCTGCCACAGATCGGTTGTAGTGGCTGATGCGAGGCAGACAGGCAGGGGCTGTGAGAGGCCCACATTTGGAATCAGAAGCTGGGAACTTTCATCGACTCCAGGAATGTGAAGCAATATAGGCTGGGGGAGTGACCGTTGCTGTTGAAGTCCCGGTTTCCTCATCTGTAAAGAAGCTGGAGAGGTGACTTCCTTGCCCATCGCAGACTTGTTTGGAAGATTAAGGGAGGTCATGGAAAGTCTTATGGAGCAGTGGAAAAAGCACAGACCTTTTTTTTTAAAAAAAAAAAAAATGATTGATTGATTGATTTGTACCCCAGCATACAAGAACTGGGGTACAGATCAGAGATGTTGGGGGTGAAAGGAGTCACCAGAGACAGAGTAGGGAGCATAACAGGACGATCTACTGAAATACAGTGCTGAGGGCTCACAGTGGGTGAGACAGGAGAGGTCTGCTGTGCCATGTGGGTCACCTCCCTGGCCAGGGATCACTCGTGCTGCAGTGGCTGCAGATGGTTCATAGTGCTGTGACCTAACCCTTTGCACCACCAAGGAGGCCCCAAAAGCATGGACCTTGAAGTGAAAATCTCTAGGTTCAATATGTGTTACATGACCCACTAGCTATGCAACTCTGGACCAGGTACTTGACATCTCTGAAACTTGGGGTTTTCATATGTGAAATGAATCAACAATAGTGTCTATTTCAGTAGTGTTGTTGGGGAGATTTTAAGAATTTTATGTTCAGTTTCATTTCTGGGGATACAGAGATGAAGAGAGCTGGTACTTTTCTGAGGGATCCTGCCATACTATAATATCTGAAGAATAATGTGCCAAGGATGAATTATAAAATGAAAAAGACTGACTAAGATATACTGGCTAAGTTCAGAAGATATAAGGGAGGAGGCAATATTTTATGTAGACCTGAAATAGCCATTTTTCATTTGCAGAACAGTGGAAAGGGCATCCCAAATGAGGGAGCTGTCAGTATAAGCAAAGGCCCTGGGGCCATAGAAAGTTGGAGAGTGGATTGTGAGTGAATGAAGGGAATGACATAGTGAGAAGGGGAAAGAAGCCTAGAAAGACATGCAGAGGACATATTTCTAAGGTCCCTGAATACCTTGAAAAAAATCATCTGGACTTGTGTAAGGTCATTGCAACTCCAAAAGGATGAGTTTAATAAAGTCTAATTACAGAGTATGGACTCAGAAGTAGAAGAAAGCAAAATTTATATTTTGGCCATTAAATAGAATCTACAGAAATTCATTTGTTACCAACACGAGGGAGATCAGACTTCCCATGTGCTAAGTGCTACAGCCTTCTGGGGGAGCACATGAGGAAACAAAACAGAAGCGCTACTTTGTATTGGGACCTACTTTCATCCCAGAGGACTCTAGCAAAAGGAAGCTAACGCTAGTAGACCTGCTATGATGCACCAGGGATATGGCACTGAATCTTAATCATACTCTCAAGTAGGTGTGATTGGCCCCCTTTAGGAAATAGAAAGGATCTGAAAGAAGAGCCAGAGTTTGCCCATGATGGTTGGATCCCAAAGCAATCTTCTGCCCTTGCATACTCTCTTATCAAACATTATCACAGCTAGGACTCCAGCTCTTACTGATTTGAGATATGGGCAATCTATTCCCATTTTTCAGAGGAAGATACTGAGACCCAGAGAATACTTCAAGAAGCATCTTGCCTACTGATACCCAATGTCAGATAACTTCCTTCTAGAAAACACATACAATTCAGATCTGGCAGCAATGGTGTTAAGGAGCATGTTTTTCATGGAACTCTGGAACAAAATTGATGGCTTGATTCCAAATTGCCTTTCCAAGAGCCCTTTACCTTTACTCATTTCTGACTTCAAGGACAAATGTAACTACTCCTGCCTCTTTAATTTTGGAGGGGTAAAAACGGGAGTGGAGCCATTTTCTTATTGCATAATAAAATCATTCCCTTAACAAAAAAGGGGGGAGAGTCACAGTTTTCAATTCAAGGGGTTTTCAGAAAAAGTAGGGGAAAATAGTTTAAATTATTTGAAGAAAGAATGCACCCCTAAACGTGAAATTGTTCAGAAGTACATATTTGTAATAGGATTCAAAGTGTTCATGACAGCTACTACTTACACTGTTTAAAAAGTTGCAATTAGTACCAAAAGGCTTGGATGAAGAAAACATCATATCATAGGCATATTTATAAAACAACTTCCATCAGCCAAAGGAAAAATGGACAGAACTCTATTACAAGCTTTTTATATTTGAAGAGCAATTTCTAATAATATATCTAGAAGCCATTTCTGAAATTGACTTAGTGTGCATGATCTGGGATTAATGTTTTCTGAAAAATCACATGCTCGTCTGAACGTAAACATTTTGCACTTCCGTTCCACCTCCTGGTTCAGAAGAAAGCACCTCCAATGTGTAAAACGATCTATCAAAATTAATTGTGAATGCCCTAATCCAATCAAGTCCACCTCATTAGGCAAACATTTAAATTATTAAGTTAAATAGTGGGATATTTCAATATAATCTTGTTATGCTATTTTTATGGCAGTGCAGATGCCATCCACACACGAGCTCACACCTCCCAGTCTTCTCACTATTGTTGTGCCTTCTGCCTCCATTGCTGCATGCCTCCCTGTCTGAACCTGGTCCAGTCACCATCACTCACTGTCTCACGCCCTCATAATCACCAGTGGGGCACCTGCTATGTGCCAGAAGTTGAAAATTGGAGAAGACCTTTGGAATCTTCTAGTTACCTTTTTCAGGAGCTGAGAGGTTGGGTGATTTTTTGTGGACCACACAGTAAATTTGGAGCAGAGCAACACTAAGAACCCTGGCTTTTGACTCTGTAAGCAGCCCCTCTGCTCTTTTCCTTTTTACTCTTCTGAATTGGTTTCCCTGTCCATCTAGTTTAATTCAAATAGAATTATAGAAATGAAATAGATCAGATTATGCTGGCCATATTAATACATATTAAACAATTAATATTTTGCAAATTGAATCTTTCATCCCTCCCCTACAATATATTTTCAACCTGGTCACCCGTGACAGAGCTTGGAATACCTGTCCTCTCCAAATTCTTGCAGCCAGCAAACAATTATTCATCTTTTCAAATATCCCTGAAGGTCAACCCAACCAAGACACGTTTAGAAGAAGTAAGATCTGGATGTATCACACTGTGGTCCCCAGATTAGTCTCTAGAAACATGTATGTTACAGAAAGGAAGAACAAAAGGGAAACAAACAAGAACTAAAGTGGTGGAAGGTCAAGCTAGCACCAGGGCTAATGTGCACGTCAGGATCCTCTCCAGAGTCAGAGAACACAGCCCTGTTCTCACCAGCTTCTCCCCTACCCTCCTGGCAAGAGAGTAGTGCCCTCGCGCCTCTGGGTTCAGATTTCAACCTGACTTTGGAGGCAGATCCTTTGGACTCCACCCTCCTCTTGGCCATAATGTGAAATGAAGAACTTGCCAGAACACCCCTTTCCGTGCTTGGCTCAAAAGTGGGCATTTTACCTTTTCTGTGAGCACGATTGAGACAGGGATAGAAGTATTAAAGACACTGTCAAGTGAAACTGAAAATAGAGAGCCCCTATGTCCTCACCATTTGGGTCTTCAGCCACCATCACGTGGGTCCCAGGTGGAGACATGTTCTTCACACAGTAAACCATGGCTCAGTCAGGGTTAGAAGAGTCAAAATCAGCTGCCGGGGTGGGGGAGGAGCGTGGGGGGAATAAACACAGGGAATACTGTGAATTCATGACAATAAAGGACCTGTAAGAAAAGACGATATTGTAGATAAGACTCAGTGGAGGCCCCTCGGATAGTCTTTGTTTTAAAAGATGGTAGAAAGTGGACCTCTTAACACCTAGTTGCTGGGAGTGTAAGCTGGTGCAAACACTTTAGAAACCTATTTGGCAGAATTTTCTGAAATTAAATATGTTTGCCTTATGGCCCAACATGTCTGCTCCTTAATATTAGGTTGAACAAGGTGGAACTGCCCATATTTGACTGTCTTTGAGTTATACAATTGATGCTTTAATTTGATTACAAACACGTAAACCAATTTGGATGGATATCTCAAACATAAGGCTGACTGAAAGAAGGCCAAAACAAAAGGATATGTATTGTATGATTCCTTTTACATAACATTCAGGTGCAGACACTATAACATCAGAAGTCAGAAAGGGGTTTCAGCAGCCCACAGGGTTATGTGCTGATCTAAAGGCACATGAGGGGCTCCTTTCTTGACTTGATGACCAGTTTTATAGGTGTGCGCACTTGGAGAAGAGTCGTCAAGCTGTAGATTGAGAATTCCACATTTTTCTTTAGGTGTATTTCCTTTTTATTTTTCTTATTTGTTTATTTATAACCAGCATACTTTAAGCATAATACACAACATGTTAATCAAAATACTCCTCATAAGCTTACTATACATCGAAGTCAATTTATTTTGTTCCCCGCCCCCAACTTCTATCCCTCGTATTTCATCCATTTTTGTCCATTTTAAAAAAGTTTAGCTTAGAAGGAAAAAAAAAAGAAGAAGAAGAAGGACTCCAGCAGCTGCTGGGGCAGAGAACACCAGCTGGCTCCAGGAGAGCCTGAACTCTGCCCTCCCTTTCTTGTTTGTGTCTTGGTAGATTTTTTGACCATTACCTAATCCAGGTTCTGTGCCAGCCACTGCTTATGCTTTATCTTGCTTAATTCTCAATTCCACATCAAGGTGGATCCTATGGTTATCCCTAACAGTCAGCTGGAGAGTTTGGGGAAACTGATGTCAGCAACCTGAAGAACTCACCCAGATGCACTCAACTACTGAGCGATAATCCACTCACTGACCCTGGGACTGTGCTTCTTCTCACCCTTCATTTTTCATCCCCTGTTCCAGAACCAAAGTAATCAGAAGCCCAGTGTATCTCAGTCAGTCTGCCTGTTCTGCTCCCCACTCTGTCTCTGATAAATCCTCTTACCCCCTGTACCTCTGGCTTATACCCCAATTCTTGTATGAATAAATAGATAAAATAACTCAGTGCTACACCTCTTTTTGACTTGGTTGGGTTCAAATCCCACCTCTTGGGACCCCACCTTTCTTCACTGGTCCCTATTCTTGCCCCCCACCCCCACCAGCAGGGCTACCCATCAACGAGTGAGAGTACTCAGAAGGGGCCAGGACCCTGCAACTGGAAGTGGCTCCTTGGTCCAGCCTGACAGACCCAGGCCCAGTAGCCCAGCCGTGATGCCAGGGACATCCAAGATCCATCTTCTTGTGCTTCCTGTTCTCTTTGACTTCAGCTCAGAGTCCCCCTATATGGGTATCTGGGTGGGTTGAGTGGAGATATAATATACAGAAAGTTTTGGAGCTCTGGCCACAACAAAGCCAAATTCAGCTTCTGCCTTCTCCTCTGACCACAAACACCACGGTCCCCAGCCCGGCTCTTCCCACACCACCGTTCAGTGTGAGTGTGGGAAGAAGTGCCAAGAAGAAAGGCAGGAAAGAGCACTTCCTGAGTGGACTGTGTGAGTCCATTTACACACTCCTCTTTAACACCCCTGAGAGTTGGGTATCGCTACCCTCATCATCCTGCTGAGCAGCTTCAGAGTTCCGGGAGATGAAGTGTGAGGTCTGCTCTTTTCTCAGGCATGGGATGATCAGGCAGGCAGAACAAAGTTCCTCAATGGTGGTCTCCCTGGTGGCACAGGGGTTAACTACCACACTATGAAGCATCCATAGTCACTGCAGCATGAGTCCAATCCCCGGTCAGGGAGGGGACCCACATGGCACAGCACACCTCTCCTGCCTCACCCACTGTTCTCCTCAGCAGTGTACTTCAGTGGATCTGCCTGTTCTGCTCCCCACTCTGTGTCTGGAGAATCCTCTTGTCCAGTGATCTTGGTCTAGGGACTGGGCGTCATGATGCCATTAGCAGGACATGCTGTGCTGCCAGACAGGCAAGGAGGGAGCACGCTCACTTTCATTGAGACAGTAGCCAGTAGGAGTTCCGGTTCCACCGTGGCCATCCATGACATGTAGCCTTGGAAAAATCTCTTTCCCACTTGGCCCTTAGCTTTCCCAGTTGTGCAATGAGGAAATGGGGCTCGTTGGGGTTCGTTGATGTTTGTTGGCCTGCTCAGTTTTAGCCCCCTGGCAACTGTGAGGATGTGCTCTTGGATACTTGGTACCATTGAGGAAATACTCTAACTTTTCTCTAAAATGGCTAAGGCAAGAAGGAGTGTACCCCTTTGTTTCCTTGGTCCTTGTAGGTCTGAGTGACAGAGACAGGCACAGCCCAATGAGTAGGAATAAGGGACCTGCAAGGCCGGCTGTAGCGGCAGAGTCGGCAGAGTGCTGTGGACCAGTCCCCCAAAGGCCTGAGATGCTGCAGGCTTAGAGGAAAGAATCAAGAAGAGAGGTGCAGGAGGGGAGCCAGACCCACGCCCACTTGCAGCAACCTCCTGTTTCATGTGTTCACTTCCTGAACCCTTCACCTCAGCTGTCTCCTTTAACTCATAGCTCTCAACCTAGAACTGATGATCTTTTAAGTTGTTTGCAAAATAATATGTGTAGATGAGTATGAGCAAGCTTTCATTAGATTCTCAAAGAGCTCAGTCACACACAGACACACATATATACACATGCACCAAGATTAAGAACTACTCTTCCAGGGCCTCCCTGGTGATGCAGAGGTCAAAGTCTCAGTGCTATGAGGCTATTGGCAGCCATTGCGGCCTGAGTTTGACCCCGGGACAGGGAGCTGACCCACAGGGCACAGCAGACCTCTCCTGCCTCGCCCACTGCTCCCCTTAGCAGTGTATTCCAGTCAGTCTGCCTGTTCTGCTCCCCACTCTGTCTCTGATAAGTCCTCTTACCCCTCGTACCTCTGACTTATACCCCAATTCTTGTATGAATAAATAAATAAAATAAACCTTTAAAAAAAATAAAAGGGCTACCTCTTCCTATTGAAGCACTCTTTCTCCACCTCTACCACCCCTGCCTCCCATTCAGACCCTCATCAGGGTATACTGGGCTGTAACAGTCACCATCTAACTGACTTCTTTGCCTCCAAACTAGCTTCCACAGTTTTCAAGGTCACCTTCTTTAAACTCGACTCTATCAACTTTCCTTGGTTTTGCATAGTTCCTAGATAAAGTTCTAAGTGTTTAGCCCATTTGGAAAAGTGACCTCATGGTTTGTTTTCCAGTCTCACCCTCTTAACAAACTTCTTTCTCTGTAACTCATCTCCAATGGTTTGCGCCATGTCCTGTGACGTCACAGTTCTAGGACTTGCAGATTCTAGTCCCTCTGGTGGGAACACCCTTCCCTCCTTAATTTGTTGAACTCTTAGGATGTAAATGCCATGGAAAAAATACATAACCTGCTTTGTTCATTGCACTATCCTAATTCATAGCAAGTACCAGACACGTGTGGGCATTCAGGAAATACTTGCTATGAGTGAATAATTGAATATGTGAAGTTTTCAGGCTCTGATCCCCTGGTGAAGGTGGTCATCTGTTGGACCCAAATCTCACAGAATCACAAATTTTATGAGACATTATTAGGTGACATATGTCAGCAGACTATAAACTTTAAGTTCACACACCCAATTTGATTTTTATTTATATGTCCATCAACCAGATGGCCTTGCATCTACCAGTTGCTTCAAATAAATGTATATTTAATGGAAAAGAAAATGAATGCTAAGTCAATCTTTGCCCATCAAAATCTTTGCCCCCAATTTGGTATGATATCTAACCTCTTCAAGTTCCCCTAGGATTCTGTCAAGCCCTCTCTGCTGGCCTGATTTCATTCTTCCCCCAGCAAACAAACAACTCACCAGGAAGCTCTCTGTCATTGATCTGCACACCTCTTAATCCCTGGGACTGATCTAGTCTTCTCTGAGGTCACCCTGCCCTTGCCTGCTAACCCAGCCCCAGCATAAAGCTCAACACTGGGATGTGTTAATGGAGTTGCTAACCTGAACTATATCTTCCCTTCTCCCACCCTCCCCCCTCCCCCTTTCACCATTTTTGGCTGAGTCAGCATTTCTTTCTCCTTAGTTCTGTGATAACTTCAGCTTTTCAGAAAATCTTGTTCTACAAAGAAAAGAGAGACCTAGTGGTCACTGTAGAAGTTTCTGTGGCAGCTTTCAGCTTTCTACCTCCTTCCCACACAGCGTCCAACCAAACCGCTCAGAGCAGGGCCAGCCAGCGCCCCTCCCCCGCCCCAGGAAACCTGACACAGCCAGGCATTCACACCTCAGAAAAATAAAGATGCAGAATGGGGAAAAAAATCATTATGGGCCACAGCCATCACGCAGTGAGAAGCACTAATTATTCTGTGTAGCCTGAGTTTTCCTTAGTAGGCAAACTCTTTTGAATATTAACAAATATTTATTTAGGAATTAATAATTGACATCTATTAAAGCATAATTTATGGAGAGTGAATTCCTCTTGGTTTGGGTTCCCACTGCTCAGCTACATCTGGCTGCTTCAGGAGCGCCTCTTTCTTTTGTCAAATGCGAGAGGCAGGGGACAGGGACTTGCTTCAGTGACTGCACAGAGCAGCGCTCAGGGGACCCGCAGGGGGTTGGGACTCAGCGCTGACTCTGCCACTCCTGTGTGTGTGGCCCTGGGAGAGTTTCTTTCCTTCACTCTCCTTTCAGAGGCCAAGAAATAGACCTCTCTATGTCCACCTTTATTCACGTTGGATATGCTTGATGGTAAGCAAAGGACATTATTCGAGTTGCTTTGAGCAGTAAAGGGGACTCTGGATGAGGAGGTTGTATATTCTGAAGTCCTGTGCAGTGGCCGGCAAGCTCTCTGCTTACTCTGCCTCTCGCTCTGCTTTCTTCTTGCACCTGCTCTCCTCGTCCTCTTTGGTTTCCATGGCAAAAACACGCCCCCAGCAGCAGCTCCTGAGTTTCCCTGGCCCAAACGCACCCACAGAAGACAGTGTGAATGCCCCTTTGTGTCCCCATTTCCATCTTGCCCTTCTGTGCTGCTGCTGCTGCTGCTTTGTGGAGAAGTACCTGTCACCCCATCAACCATGGGGTTGTCTAATAAAGTGCCTTCCGGGGGCCACTGTTCACCCATTCCTGCATGCACTCATTTATTCTGCAACCACAGAGGAGCGCCCACTGTATGTCAGCACTTTCTGGGTGCTGGAGACAGCCGTGGGTCAGGTAGAGAGGTGCGTGGCTCAGAGGGGCTGCTCCTGTCTGTTAGGACAGTTGCCTTGCAGAGGCCGGAGTGTGTCAGAAGGACACATTTATCCCCCGCTGCAAGGCTGTGCAAAAAGCACAATGAAACCTTTAAGACTTTGAGAAGTTATAAGAAGTTACTATGGATGGAGTAGAAAGTTTTTAGGGAAAATTAGCAAAATGTTTAAAAAGGAAGGAAAAGAGTAAGAGAAAAAGGAAAATAAGCTCACAGAAAAATAAATCAGAGGAAAGTTGATACGGACCAATAAAAGAATTAGTTTTGTACTTGGAACTGTGAAAAGTAAAAGGGACAGTGGTGAGCTCTCCATCATAGGAGAGTATTCAAGCCCAAACTAAATGACCTCCAGTCAGGGCTGCTTTGTACATTATTCATAAACTGGGGAAGGGTTCAACCACCATTCCACTCCTGAGTTCTGAGAACTGATTTTCATTGTGAAGTTTAAGGTCTCAGGAGGTGCCACACCTTTGACCTTCAAACAGGGAGACAGCCTGTCACCTTTCTTAACCTCCCAAGACAAGAGCTTACACCTCATTTTAACATTAAATAAAAACAGCATTTCATCTCCTCTGGAATGCAAAACTGTGAATTTGAGTGAAATATGCAGTTTTCATTATGTTAAAAGATCTACTCATTACAATCAGGATAAGAGGATGTGAATAAGACAAATTGATCACCACTTTAAATGTATTAATCAACTTGCAACTCTTGTCACCAGTCAAAACAGAACAGCCAGACATTTATTCTGTCTCAGTTGTGTTTTAGAGCCCATCCCAGGAGGTCATGGAATCACCGAGCCTCCTGTGCAATTAATGGGCAGCACATTGCAAAAGCCAGATAAAAAGAGGAGACACTGTTAATATGTTTAGCTTATTCTGCAGATACTGATTGAGCACATACTATGTGCCTGGCATTGCGGAAGGCTGGAGATGCAATGATGGGTCCCGACCCCTCTGCATTCCCATTCTTTAGTCAGGTGGAAGAGATGCAAACAAAACCAAATTAGTAAAGAGTAACGGGTTGGATCAATGTTCAGCATGACGTGTTATAGGCTATGGACCAATGTAGAGGTAGTGGTTGTGGCTGCATGGCCGGGCATGAGGAATACTCTATGTAGAAGCTTTTGAGTTCTGAGCTTTAGGTCTGGGAGAGAACAAAGACTCACATGAGAAGAAAGTTCAGCCCATCTCCAGAGTCAGGATTTCAAAGGTATAGAAAAGAAAGTCGTAATACTGTGCTCCAGGCGGACGCGTCTTCTAGTCTGGTAGGGGAAACTTGGGCTGATATTATGTCGGCTGACCTGTTGTAACCACAGGAAATGTCACAAACCTGCACTCGAGCTCTCCTGTTGTACCCTTCCGTCTTTCACTGTCCCTGCCACAATGGAACCCAGAGCAGAGCCACTTACCAAGCACGGGGTTTGTGGCAGCCTGGCCAGAGTCCAAGCTCGCTTTTCAGCATTATATCTTCGGTCCTCATTGCCTACGAAGAGGAAGGTAGGACTGGACTGATATGCAGGTAACTTACCCTCACCTGGGGGAAGCAAGAGGTTCAGGTACAGAAGTAGTCCTGATGGATGTCAACAAGACCTGCCTTCTAAACAAGCATATCTAGAATCCCAGAATTAGACTCATGGGAAACCAGGTGTCCACCTGAGTTGAAACACTTGACATGGGACTGGGACTCAGTAGCAGTAGGGAAGTAAGGAAAGGAAAAGAAGCACCCACAAAGGGTGAGAAGCCCAAAAGATTCCCTGCTTTTGCTACAAGTCTCAAGGAAATCTTGAAGGAGCTATTTGAGGTTAAGAAAAAGCAGCATCTTTTGGTGTGATCTGCTTTTCCTCCAAACAAACACTGAGGCCAGACCTTCAATTCACCGAGTTGAACTTTACAAGTTACTGAGTTGTTTTTTTTTTTTTTTTCGTCTTCAATTATCTGCTGTTGGCGATTCCATTATAGGGAGGGAGAGAGGTGTAAACTTGGTCTAGGGACCTCTGGAGCAGAGCATTTATCTGGCTTTATGAGGCTGCAAGAGACCATAATGCATGTTTTATGGGCCCATTCTCATTTTTAATCTGCTTTGATAAGATCGCTCTGCTGGAAGGATGCACATGCTCACTGGCCAGCCCAGCTCAAGGCAGACAATGATGCTGACTTGGGAAAGTTTAACTGCAGAAGGTGGGACCCCCACTGGGTGCGCCCTACTTCTGATTGTCCTGCTCCATCTACTCTCTGCCCAACAGCGACAGGATCCACTTGGATTCTATTCAAGGTTCTATATGGCTTTTAGAGGAAAAATCCTCGAGTCACAAGCAAACTTGAGAAGCCTATGTACTCTCTGCTGACCTCTGCCCTCCTCTCCTTCCAACTGTGCCACTCCTGCCAGCCTTCTTTCTAATCAGGTCCTCCAAAGTGCCTGCCGGGAATGTTCCTTTGCTCCTGGTCTGACCACCTTCTATCATTCTTTTGAAACTCAGGTTCTACACCCTCAGGGATACCTTTCCTAAACTCTAGATCTAGATTTGGTTCCCCAATATAATTTCTAATCACACACTACACTTTCCCTTTATTTTATAATTTGTAGCTGTATATTTATTTGCGTGTGTGTTTTAAAAGATTTATTTTACTTTTGCATAGAACTGGGGTGCAGGGGGTGAGAGGATTCACCAGAAACAGAGTGGGGAGCAGAACAAGCAGATCTACTGAAATACACTGTTGAGGGGAGCAGTGGGGGAGGCAGGAGAGGTCTGCTGTGCCACGTGGGTTGCCTCCTTCACTGGCAATGGAATTCAGGCCTTCCTGGTGGGCCCTTGCAGTTGTAGTGCTACGACTTAACCCCTAGGCCACCAGAGGCCTTATTTGTGTGTTTATTTAATCACATCCTTTAACCAGATCATAAGTTGCTGCAGTGGTTAGTGGGGACTCGAGATTCAGGGACGAGCAGAAGTGTACACATATAAGGATGCTTCTGTAAGAAAGCTTTGAAAATCCATATTTCTAAAACATCAAAATGGGAGGATGGATGAGATAAAAATGGATCATAACACCGTCCTCTTCCCAGAATCATTCAATAGCTAACATTTATAGTGTTTACTACCTGTCAGGGACTATATATGATCCTCACAAAAGCCATAGGAAATAGATTCTGCCCTTGTGTTCATTTTCAAAAATGAAGACTCTGAGACCCAGAAGAGTTTAGTGACTTACCTAAGGTCACACAGCTAATGTGTCACACAAAACCAACAGTCCAGGCTGTGTTACCCAGAGTGCTCTTCACCACTGTGTTCTATGGAAAGGAATGTTTCTTAGTTTCCTCTGAAATATTGTCCGTATGCCGCATCTCGCATACATACAATAGAGATTCTCAGAAAGAAGGTGAGGCGAGACTAAGTCACAAAATTTCCTGGCAATAGTCAGAGAACTAGGTAGACCAGGCCACCAGCAACTCACTCTTGACATTGCCGAGTCTCCACCACCCCTTCCTCTGGAAGCTGGATGTTTCCTCACATCTAGTGCTCAGAAGCAGCACGAAATAAAGTCCAGACTCCTTCTTCATTCATTCCTGAGAAGTTAAGCAGAGTACGCACTTCTGGAGGATCATTTGGTACAGAGGAGAGTTGGTAAGTGAATAGAGAGGGGGAGGCTGAGTTTAATGAGAAGGAAGAGAAGGGATGAGAGTAGAGGACCAGCGAGGAGGACAGAGTGAAAGAGGAGGAGAAGGTGAGCCAGCCGCCTCCACTCTGAGCACCCTGTCAACGGCAGGACACACAGAGTTTGCAAATTGACTCAGTTGCTTCTTACAGAGATGACAGCGGCCGTCAGAGGCTTTTGACTTGCTCTGAGCCAAGAGCGAGAAATGAAAAGGATGATTTAAAAGCCACAAACACAGGGAGCAGAGATTGCAGATACAGAACAATAAATGTCCTGGTCAAATTGCCGATTGGAGTATCTGTATTAGGCCGTGTTTGTAGTCTCTGCGTGTCGAGTGATGGAGAGGCCAGATTGTGGCTGGGGAAGTCACACAACAATGGGGCTGATGTTTTGTTTCCACTTTTCAAAGGCGCTCCTTTTTTTTCCTCCCGGTGATAAGGCCCAGGAAATGGTTAGTGACATGCTCGTGGGAACCTATGGAAAAGAATACACACCGTATCAATGGCGCAGCCGCCGGCCCCGGAGCAGAGCGGGTGGGTGGGGGAGCTGCAGGCTCCCTGCGTGGGCTGTGGCGGTGAGATAGCATTGAGGAGGCCGCCCGGAGCCGTGCGCCCACAGTCTGGGGACCGGGCCCCTTTATCCAGCCAGAATGGGTGGAAGGCCAGACAATGTAGCGCTATATTTGGTTTGACAACAAAGGGCCCTAGAAAGATTTGATAGTGCTGGGATGGCGGGGAAGGCGGCGCAGGATGCTGCACAATGAAGGCTTTGCAAAGGTATTTAGCCGGGCCCTTTATGCCAGGAGCATGGCAGGGTACGGGTGTCGTCATTGATGTCTAATGGCTTTTGTGTGGTAAGGGTACTGTTTACTAAAGTGAGGTCCCTGGGCAGGACTGAGAGAGGCCAGGGTGCTCCCAGAGCCTTCACACTTATGGTCACCTGCAGTCACGTTCCAGGAATGCCAGTCCTCTCCTTTCCCTGACCCCAGGCTCTAGCAGGTTCCTGGTCAAGGAAAAGTCTGAACAGGAAGAGCCGCGGCAGGACTTTTCTATGATTGAGCTGTTCAATGGGCCTTCCCAAATGAAAGAGGCAGCTCAGTTCCAACTCCATTCTGGGCTCAACATCCCAGAGGGAAGCCCCCAGGAGACAGTGGAAAGTGGACGGAGTAGCTATGGAAGGGCAGGGCAGAAGCATTAAATGGCATTTTGTTCAAAGCCTGTAGTTCCTGGAAATTCCACCCAGAAACAAGGCAACAGACGCAAAAGCTGACTGTGCCCTGAGTGATGAGGTTGGTAGAAGTCAGAAAATGACTCTAGGATGTGGTGAGTTACAGGCAAGAATCCGGATGCCTGGATTCAGGGACCTCCTGGAAGGGGTGGGACAGAGTATAGATAGCAGTTGCGGAAATACAGGAGGCTGGCAGCGCTGTCATGGGGGCAACGTGGTCAAAACAATGTAATGTCTTGGACTAGGGTTATGGAAATGGGGAAACCACTCAGTAACCACCTTGACACACTTAGGGCTCCAGTCCTGGGGGGAGGGGGGGCGGGTGGCATCAGTGATTCTTTCCAACCTCGTGCTGACTTTTTTTTTTTTTTTGAGAACTCCTGCCTGGCTGTCCCCTTACTGGTTCTAGGGATGGAATGTGATAATGAGGGATGGGGTTGGGGGGTAAAGTCTGGGGGTGGGCTGGATCATCCTTTGGTACATTCTGGATGATTGTTGGGCTGTAGGGACCACAGAAGACCTCCAATTAATTATTACTGGAGAAGATATAATCATAAACAAAATTCCTTGTAATAAATTTTTCAAATCAGAGTGCATGTTTTATTTACAGTATTGGCCCATTTTGAGCTTTAAATCTATGAACAAAAACAAACATATATATTTTTTTTTTTATCAAACAGACGGATAAAAAAAGTACTCAATAGCTTTTCTTTCTCTCCTTGCCAATGAGGGCGTGCGATCAGAGCTACAGAGAGGAAGGCAGTCCCAGGCGCTGTTGGCTGGAAGAATAAATAGACTTATTTTGCTTCGCAGGACAGATTTAAACTGTAATAAGCGTATGGGGCGGAGGGGAGACGAAGGATAGATAAAGAGAAACCAAAGGATTTTCGTGAGGTTCAGTTGCTTTTACTTCTCAATTCAGCATGACACTTGGGTAGAAAATAGGACATATGCAAAGTGTAAACTTCTATAACTAAAACAACTACCATTAGACACATTTTTAGAGCTAAACATTTACATGATCCACAGATTTTCAGATAAAAAAAAAAAAGAGAAATAGGAGAGAGAGTCTGGTTTAATGTCTCATTTGCCCTTTGTCTTCCTATAGGTCAGTGCAGTTGTTCTGAATCTTGGGATCTTGGGGGAAAGAGACACTTTACATAAACTCACATCAGTTCTTACAGTCTAGATGGTGGGTTCAGAAACGCTATTGCCCAGCTGTCTAGAAAGGGCTATTTTCTGACAAATACCGGTGATGAAATGAATAATGCCGCTCTGCTGGGATAACAGAATGATCCATTTGAAAACTCAACTAAGAACCAGTTTGGGGTGAAACTGTGGATGTAGGTAATTCTTCTCTAGTGTGTGGTGTAAGCATGGACCAAAGAGTGCAATATAATGTTATCCCCTCCTTGTATTTGTTCACTGTGGTTGCTGTAATAAAATTACCACAGACTTGGTGTCTAAACATAACAGAAATATATTGTCTCACAGATCTGGAGACTAGATGTCCAAAGTCACTATCAATAGGTCAAAATGAAATTGCTATTTGCAACCTTTGCTGTCCCTGGCTTTGAACCTCCACATTTCCATCTCTTGAAAGACCTGTGTCTTTAAGTAGCCACATCAAGATTTATGAAGCATCTTCCAAGCATAGATTCAGTTACTCTATGATATTTACTCACTAATCACAACCATTGTTGACACAAACACCTATATGTAGCAGATCATTTAATTCTCACACCCCTATGAAATAATGACAATATTATTATAAGAAAACTGAGATAAAAATAGCAAGATGACAAACATAAACCATTCAAGTTGCAGCGAGCTGAAAAAATTGATGGAGCCATTTCACTGCATCTTCTGGAAAGCACTGTGAACCTCTTAAGAAACTAGCTGGTGGACATATCCAGACTCTCATCTCTGGAAGTCTCTCTCATCAGACATTGCTTCTACCAGCAAGAACCATACAGATATTCCCATTCACCAAATGCCTCATATAAGCCTGATCCTTGTCACACATTGTATCGTTTAGCTATTACAACACCCTGTAAAAAAGGCATCTCTGTGCCTATCTACATTTTATAGTTGAAGAACCTAAGCTCAGAGAGAATTGACTTAAGTTTACACAATTGTCCTCAAAGAGCCAATAGATTTGCAAGGGGACTAACTCTATGCCAGATGCTATTCTAAAGTCTTATATATACTGTACTCATTTAATCCTCATAATAATCCTAGGAAGTGAATTAACTAGGATGTAATAGGGCCAGGACCTGTAACTGGGATTTGAACCCAGGTCTTTTAACTTCCAAACTGATGCATCTTTGCCTTAGTCTGTGCAGTCTCCTTCTAGTAACAGCTAACCTTTGTGAGTGTGCCTATTTGCATTATCGAGTTTGGTCCTTACAACAAACCCATAAGAAATGAGGAAATATAGATATAGAAAAGCACAAGCAACTTATTTCACTCACTCAAGGTAAAACGAGTAAGTAGCCGAGTCTGATCCAACCATCCCAGTTCAACAGGCTATGCATATAATGACTTTGCCATCCCTGCTAGCACTGTAAGTGCTTCATAAATACTAGCTGAATCCATAAATGGGTGCTTGAAAGTGCGAAGTTTCTAGGAACTGGTTTCTATCTCATGGAGACAGAAGCATCACCAGGCCAAGCACTTGACAGCGACTTTCCACAGAGGCTGAGCTACATACAGAGAACAGCATGACTTATTTTTACCCCACCTGCCTATTTCTATGGCTTGAACATTGTAGTGGCTGGTGGTGGGCATCAAAGGCCAAGGGGAAGGGCTGAACCTGCTTTCAAGGTCTTCATTGGCCAGGCCTCATCAAAGGCGCCTTTGCCAAGCTCTGCTCCACTCCAATGCTAAGTAGATCAAAGAACCTGTAGAAGCTGCGTTTCTGGGCAGCCCTAGTTCTGATTATCAATTGTCACTTTGGCAGTGACAGCAGAGGGACCAAAATGATAGCACTGCCACAGCCAAGGCTTCTGGGGTGCACATCAGAGAGCCAGCTCCAAAGGCCAGGAAGCTGCCTGAGGCCCCTTTGGGCATTGACCCCTAGTGGGAAGAGAGGGAAGAACTGGAGAGGTTCTTAGGAAAATGGCTGGAGCAGGATCACTAGTGGAAACTTACTGCAGGCAAGGAATAAGCTGGCATTTATATTCCTGCCATGGAACACTGTTTGTAGTTGTGAGAATATTGACGTACCCATGCATGTTCATTCTCTCTCTCTCTCTCTCTCTCTCACTCATACACACACACAAATATAAATATCCTCCACCTGGACAAACATATATGTGTTATATCCTCACACATGCAGATTCTCATACAAACAAAAATATCTATATACCCATGCTCCTTGGACCTACCGTGCTCACCTATGTACACATGTGCGCACACATCCAGGGTGCACGTGCAGCTGAAGATTCTGGTGCTTGATGACACATACAGGCCCACCCACATGTAGCCATGTGCCATAACATATTTGACTTCCAGGACCTGAATCTGATGTTTTCCTCTTACCAAGGTGAGAAACATCCTCATAAATAGGTTTTAAGTGCAGAAATAGACTGTTACACAGATCCTGGTGCCAGCCATTCTCCAAGTCTCCTAGAAAAGGCTAGAAAAATGTCCAAATTTGCAGCAAACAAAATTTATGTCAGCTCTTGGAAGGGACTTCTTGTTGCTAAAAGCTATTAAAAATATAAACATGTTAGAATTCTGTTTGTTGAATAATATTTGTTTACCAGAAATTTGAACCAGTTGAAATATTAATTTTGCCTCAGAAAGTAGATATATGCTCTGAATTAATCATTTACAAATATATATACATAAATATATATATGCATATATATATATAATGGCTTAACTGAAAATCAGAGGGATTTAATATAATTTAGGGAATTGAAACACTTCCATTTAAAAGACAATTAATAGCAGAGTTCATTTTGGTTAAAGATTAACAAAAGAGTAAGAGTAGTTTGGCTCCCCAAGCCAGGGTCTTATTCAAGACCCTTATTCATCTTATTCATAGATAAGATCACAAGACTAAGTGGCTAGAATCCTTTAAAAACCAGTCCAAGGATCATCTCCTTTGAGAAATACCCCCTGAAACTTCCCCTACTAGACTCCAATGGGCACCTTCAGTGGACAACATGGTCTGTCATCCAGGATTCCCTTAAAACATGAAAGCGGTCACCCCCTTGCTGGAAGGAATACTGGCTGTTGAGGTTCACAGCAAAACCTCCAGAAGTCACTCTCAGCAGGATGCCACCTTACTATGATTATTCTCTCTCCTTGGTAGCAAGCAGCATGCACCTAGTTACTAGATGATGTGGGAGTATAAAAGTCCATCCCCTTTGCTTGAAATGTAATAATAATAAAGTTCCAGAATTTTCCATAAGATCAGATAAAAAATCCAGCTGCATCACAGTGCAACTTCTCCCTTGCTGACTGCTTCACACCCTCACAGGTATGCTTCCTGAAAGCACTCCCTAATAAACCTTCTGCACCCAAATCCTATAGGCTCAGTCTCTGCCTGTCATCGAATGTCATCTATGACAGCATTCCTCAATGCTCCCACATGACCAGGTGTTTCTCTCTATTTCTCACAGCCTGTACCTAAACATCAAATTTCACCATCTCTTATTACCTCTGGAACTATCATTCTGGCATGAACCACGATTATCTCTCTTCTGGCCCTTTTTTATTATACACACACACATTCACCTATTTAAAGGTTTATTTTATTTATTTATACATACAATGTGAACTGGGGTCCAGGCCAGAGGTGCAGGGGGTGAGAAGATTCACCAGAGATAGAGTGGGGAGCAGAGCAGGTGGATTTAAATACACTGTTGAGGGGAGCAGTGGGTGAGACAGGAGAGGTCTGCTGTGCCATGTAGGTCAGCTCTCTGGCTGGGGATTGAACTCATGCTGCAGTGGCTGTCAATAGCTGGATAGCTTGATAGCACTCAGACTTTAACCCCTGCACCACAAACCACTGCCAGTGGTTTGAGATAAACGTGGCCCTCACATTTGCACTAAAATTGTTATATTGGCTTCCCATTTCCAAACTGGTTATCATGTGTTTGTTCTTAATCTTCTTGTCTATCCTTCAACATGCCCATAAAGGTATTCCTGGTAAACGTCACTCAAACTTGTCATTTTTTTGTTCAAAACTCCAGTAACTTCCCATCTTATCCAAAAAATACTGCTGCCATAGGAACTTTGCATTCAACAGTCCCCTTTTTGGGACTCCTGAAACTTTTTCCTTCTCCTAATTTGGATCTTCCTGAAATTCTACCTTAATTAGAGCTATTCATGAGCCCCTGTTCAGAGTACTATAGTACCAAACCTGCCACACTCTGCCTTTTTTTTTCCTGCTGGCATCTCTTGGTAAGGCTTATTAAATACGTATGTAGTTATTATCTGTATCTTGCAACATGATAGCATGGGTTTTGACATGCTTGCTGCTTTATCTCCAGAGCCAGGTTCTTAAAAAATGTTTTAAGTAAATTAATTGGTTTATAAAGACCTTTTATGTTTGTTTTCTCCACTACACTGTGTTCAGTTCTGGACCTTGTTTCTTAGAGAATCTGGCATATACTAGACAGACAATAATATTTGAAATAGAAGGAAGATTAGTGTTGTGGTGTCCAGCAGGCAACAATTTGCTTCTTTGGGCCTCAGTGTCCTCCTATGTAAAATGAAGATAATACTACCTCCTCCCCACCTAGACCAAGAGGTTGTTGTTGAAAGTTATAATGTGCTCTACAGACTTCAAAGACACTTCTAAGCAGCAAAGTGATCCATGTAAATGTTTCCATTACTGACACTGGGCATGAAGGAAGTAAGACAAACAAGATCCTCAGGTTCCACCAGGACAGGGATTTAAACTCCATCTCCAGATTACTTTGAGCCACAGACATCAGACCTTCAATATAGTCTTTTTATTACGCTCTGGCTTATGAGTTCACTGCCAATAATGTCAGAACTTATCTTCAATCAGCTAGCAAATGTTTCCTCTGTAAAAATAATGTAATAATGGCAGTTAAAAAAAAGTAGTAAAGTGAAAATAAAAAAGCTTCTTATAAATCCTAGAACCATAGAAGGTTTCAGAAACTAGCATTTATTAGTCAAGTACTACAGACGAGGCACTGGCATAGTAATTCAGGCTTAGAACAATCTAGCAGTGCTCTGAAAGCAGAGGTGGTGATCATGATACAAACCATATTTTGTGCAAAACAGAGCCTCTTAGCACCTGCACACATTGGTCAGTGTTCCAAAACCCTCCTCTCTGTCCTTAAGAAAAGAGCTTGAAGGAGGTTCGCATATGCATGTGTAATTTGTCCAACACAAAGTCTTAGAAGCAAGAGAAAAACCTCCTCCCCACTCCCAGTTTTTGCTCTCGCATTTCTAGCATCTGGGGCTAGTTACTAAATACATCTCTTCCGGCCACTGGTGTAGCCTGGGCTACCATCAAAGGGTGAAGGCTGACTTCACCCTTGTCTCACTGCCAGTGGTTTGAGATAAACGTGGTCCTCACGTATGCATGAAAATTGTTATATACTGCATCCAAATCCCGCATCCTAATTGATGTGCCTTGACACCGCCTTGTTGGCCTCCTTGGCAAGCCCCCTGGTGCTTCCTCTTCTGGGGCTCTAGTGAAGATAGAAATGTGGGGATTTAGGTATCTGGGGCGAGCCAATCTCTCTACTGCACCCGCACTTTTAACATTGGAGCCCCTTCCGTGACAGCGTCATCACCATGCTTAGATCCATCTTTTCTTTCAGGCTCTCATCAGGTCTGGTCTAACATGGCTCTGACTTGACAAATTGAATACGCCATGGCTTGTGTGGGAGCCCAATTGTGCTTCCCAACTTCCTGAATTCCTCTAGGGCTTTGGATTTGAAATGGATTCTCAGCAGCGGCACCTTGATCTGCAACATAGCTTAGTGTCTGTGCATTACAGGAAACAATCAAAGGATAAGATAATTAATAAAAGAAAGCAGATATGGGACAAGTTCTCATATCTAGCACTCTTAGTGTGCTTCTGGACGGAATAGCCTGACCCAGCCCGGGGTTGGTATAACTGTCTGGGAGATGTAGGGTTGACACCCAACTCAAGCCAATTGATGTTCCCGCAGAAGTGTCCAGAGAGCCTCCAAAAGAATATTTTAGGGTCATAGGCCATAAAGACTTTGCTGTCTAGGGGCAAAAAGCCACACAATGACCTGTGTGCATGAATGACCTTGGCTAGATCCTTAAACTTCACTTTTGCATACCTCATTTAGTAGCTTTTACCAGCTGCCAAACACTGCTATAGCAGTGCTCCAGTTGGTTTCTGTGCCTGTTTCTCACCCCTCTAGTTTACACCAGAACCAGAGGGATAATTGTTAAATATGGTTATGATCATATCCCTACTAATAAGAAGCCAGAATTTCAATAGGTGGATCTGAGTTCAAGTGCTGGCTCTATCAGATGACAATGTCCTTTGGCAAATTAGTCAAAGCCTCTTTTCCTCCTTTATGAAATAGAATAATTCCAGGGGTACTTCACTGAATGCCGTTAAGAGCCCATGAGATGATGCAGGTCCTGGCACGGTTTAGGTGTTCAGTTGATGTTGTCTGGTCTCTAAGGTTCTAGCTTTTTCTTGACTTTTTGAAAAATCTTCTTCATTCTCACCTCCTAAAAGAAAAACAGAAAGGTCCTCCAACTATCATTTCATTCCTTAGTATCAGTTGGGCTATTTTTTTTTCTGTGCCTCACCCCAGGGGTAATTTAGGGTTTTCTCCATGGTATCTTCAGTCTCCAAGTTCAACATAATCACAGCACCCATCAAATATTTCTGGTTACTTGTGCATGTTCTTCAAAGACTGGAAGTAATCATTACTCTCTGCAATAATAGTTCTAGGCCCCTGTGACCTTGAGGTCCCTTTATCCAAGAGATGACCCAACTGGCAAAAGAAAGCCCTTCTCAAAGACAATGGTGGGAGGAAAGTGCCAGGGGTCAAGTTAAGGAAGAGGAAGGCATGCAAGAGTCCTCCACCATGACACATGGGTCTAGGGTAGCAGGCTGGGATGCAGAATTTTCAGGTCAACTTTCATCTTTACACATGGTGTTTGTCCCTTTGATCCTTGGGAAGATCAAACAAAGCTCACTAATCAATGACTTCCCTCCTTGCCTTTCAGAGCATATCATCAAACACAGCCTGCATCTCTCCCTGTTTCCCTCCCACCTTCCCTGTTTCTCAGTCAAAGGCATTTGCTCTACAAGACCCAGTTGGTGGCCCACATACCACCCCCATCCTATATAGTACAGGTGTGATTGTCATATAATTTCTTTTTCAGTGAGTGCAGAGAAATTCCTGTACTCACTCACTGACCTATCCTGACTTCCTTCTCTCGCCTTGAATAGAAGTGGTATGGCTGTATCACAATAGAATGGATTTTGGCCTAAGAAGCATCTAGTCATGAAAGAACCAGAAGAAAATAAATAGGGCCAGGGAGATGAAGTTTTCTGAGTCTATTCCCCCTTTGTGTGACTGGAATTTTATTTCCTGACCTGTCTACCACCTAAGACTGAGACAAATCTAATGGATATCAAAAGTTACTGCAATGTATGATATCCTTATTATACATTGGATAATGTATGTTGCAATTGTCTAGTCTTTCCAGTCCTTACACATTGGGAAAGATTCAAGTAAGGTTTTTGGGTCAGTTAGTGACCTCTATCACCCCAGTTTCCATGGGAGAGAGGGCTTTCCAGGGATCTGGGAACTTTCACTATAAAAACCAGGAAAATCTCAGCCAAACCTACATTAGTTGGTTACTCTATGAAGATATAACACTTAAAAATGACTGAATTAAAATGAGCTGTATTATGTCCTTCCAAAATTCATTTATTGAAGCCCTAACCCACAATATTTCAGAATGTGACCCTATTTAGAGACAAGGCCTTTAAGGAGGAAATTTGTTTTAAAATCCGGTCATTCTGGTGGGGCCTTCATCCACCTTCCTGGTGCCTTTGTGAGAAGAGGAAATGTGAACTCAAAAAGGGACACCAGGGATACTCACACACAGAGAAAAGACCATGTGCAGACACTGTCTCCATGCCAAAGAGAGGCCTCAAAAGAAGCCAAATCTGCCAACACCTTAATCTTGGACTTCAGCCTCCAGATCTGTGAGAAAATAAGTGTCTGTTGTTTAAGCCATCCAATCTGTGGCATTTTGTTATGACAGCCCTAGCAAACTAATAGTGTCCTTGAAGAAAGAATAATAAAAGCTGGCAGTTATAGAGCAGTTAATTGGCATTGATTAACTCATTTAGTCTTTTCTTCACAAGAACTCTCTGTGGGAGCTACTATTCTTTATTGCCAGTTTATGTTGTGAATTTATCCCCAGTTTATACCAACATTTATCCCTAGTTTATACTGAGAAAATGAGGCACAGAGAGATTACATAACCTCCTTCAAAGTCACGTAAGTGGCAAAGACAGTTCCTTCGCTCTGATTTCTCTAGAAAGTAAAGCTCAAGGCCAAGGCTAACATGCTGATGTTGGGAAAGAACAAAGCTAGGACTGCAGAATAAGTTCCAAGAGGCAGGAAAGATGAGTTAAGGAGGAAGCCAGACAAGGAAAGATGCCAGGGGATGTGCAATTTTGGCTGGCACTAGACCGTGACCTTGCTTGGGTCTCAGCTGCTTGCTATGCAGTAGAGTGTCAACACCTGGAATTTCTCTGCATTATTTAAGAGGAAATTCTTCTAGGAATGATCCCCCAAGAAGAAAAGGAAGAGGTGCTGACATGTTTGGCTTTCCTCATTCCCTTTTCCATTGGTCAATGATCACCCATAGGAACTTCCTGTACTTCCAGATGCATCACCCCTAAACCCCTCCCCCCCAATTTTTGTGAGACCTATAGCAGGAGTACAAAAAGAGGTTGCTTTGGACTGAACTGTGCCTCCTCCCCCCAATCCAAATACTGAATCCTTAACATCCAAGGGGATTAAAACTTTGGGAGATAATTAGATTCTGACAGTAGGATCCTTATGATGTGTTTTATGCCCTTTAAGAAGAGACAAGAGAGAGACCTCCACCGCTCTGCCTTGCGAGGACACGGTGCAAAAGCTGCCTCCTGCCAGGAAGAGAATCTTTACCAAGGGCTGAATCGAATAACACCTTGATCCCAGACTTCACAGCTTCTGGAACTGAGAGAAATAAAAGTCTGTTATTTGAGGTCCATTCTATGGTATTTTGTTATGGCAGTTTTAGGTGACTAAAACCAAGCCCACATACAATATGTTAAATATTTGAAAGTTACACATCAAGAAAACTGTGAAGAAAATGTTTCTATCTTGTCACATGCTCTTTTGTAAAGACCAAAAGGCGATATTAGAATTTAGGCTTCTTGTTTCTACAGCACAGCTGCTTGGATGCGGAGGAGCATACCTCGTGCTCTTACACAAGACCGGTGAGGGAGCATAGTTATACCCCTAACCCCCCTAAAACTGCCCGCCCCACCCCTGGCCATTCTTCAGACCTAAGGGAGTACCCAATGAAGGTGGGGTCCTCCTCAGGGAGTATCAGCAGATTCAGGGTCCCTCGGGCTGGAATCCCAGTTACTCAGAGCTTACTCTACAAGGAGGTGGGAAGGCGTTAGGTTGACACACGCATTCCGCCTCTGAGATTCCTCTCTTGGGTCAACTTGGGTGAACCCGGTGGAGCCCTCTGAAAGGTGGGGTTCAGGGCAGGACTCCTGCTTGCCCTTGTCTGAGGGCAGAATTTCAGGAAACCAAACCCTAAACCTGTGCTGTGGCATCCCAGCCAAGTGTAGGAAGGGAGAGCCCTCTAACCAGGAGAGAAAGAAAGACTGGGTAAGAGAAAGGATTTGGACCCACACCATCTGGTTCCAGAGTCCAAGCACTTCCACACTTGCACTGCTGCTCAGCAAGAGCTGGTTCAGAGGACACGGTGGCCACAAAGTGGTCAGATGGCCTGGCAGGTGGGCAACGCATGAACAGACAGAGAAGGTTCCTTGGCGACGGGCACTCGGGGCCTTCCACAAGGGGCACTTCTCAATAATCAGACTCAGGATTTCTCCTGCCTACTAGATTTGCATCTTCACTCACGAGAGTCCAAACTTCTTAGGAAAATAGCAAAGCAACCAACTCTCCATGTACATTAAAGAAGATAGGCGAACACACATAAAAGAAAACATCTTCACTTAAGTTGCCCTAATGGGAAAGTGTGAGCCCCAGCATAAGACCAGCCATCCCAAGGCCTGCAGATAGATGGATCATGGCTAGTTGGAGGTGACAGAGCTGGGGTGCAAATCCAGGATCCAAGTGCATTTTAATTGGGGCACTTTGAAGTGATCCACAGTGGCACTAAATCATGTCCGTTCATTTGAACAGACGTTCATTAAGAGTGTTTCTGTGCCAGGCATTGATTAACTGCCAGTGAAGAGAAGTGGACACGGCCTGTCTCTGCTGGAGTGGCTGACCAGCCACAGGGGAAAGGGGCTCTATGAAAAGTGCAGGCATAAGGGGAGTCAGGCAGCAACTGCAAGGGGGGTCCGGGAAGGCTCCACCAGGTAATGATTCTACTAGACTTTCAAAGTTAAGTGGGAGGTGGCAGAGGACAGAGGGAAGGACACTGGGATTGTTGGGCTGTGTTGGATACTGGGAATGCCTGAACTTGGTACACCGGTGGGGGTTTAAATGTGGAACTGCTGGGCCTCTGAAAACCTGGGTACATAGAAGGGAAGCCTGTTCCAATTTTAAGTCAGAAAATGACCAGACCAGAGATGTACCGTGATCTGTGTCACTGCATTAATCATGTGACACTTTGCACCAAAGTGGCCTTTTTCTCCCCCTCTGCTCCCCTCCCTTATCTCAGAGTTCCTCAGGAGTTATGTTTCATTCCCCTTGTAGCCCCAGTGCCTTGCGTAGGACCCAGCATTCTTTTGCTGGATGAATGAATGAATGAATGAACAAACGAATGAACTCTGCTACCAGGGTGTATTCTCCTGTTTTGGCTTCCTCCTTTTTGCCGTGCTGTTTCTGATTTTAGCGGGGATTGAACGTGGGCTCTGCACACAGGCCCCGAGGCTGTGAGTCTGTGTGTGTATGTTTTACATCAGCCAAACCAAATAAACAAACACATGGCAGAACCCCAGGCGTGCTGCTTCTACACTTGGCACAGGCAGCTGGCACGTGGCTGCCCCTCCTCAGCCACCCCTGCTCCTCCCTCCAGAGTCAGGATGCCGCCTCCAGGCTTGGCTGTGGATTTGGGAAGCCCCCTCTCCGCTCCAGCAGCAGCAGGGTTCTGGGCACACACTGATGCGCTCCTTTTAATTAGAGGAATTGGAAATTGATTCTGTCTTGAAACTGCAGAGCTGCTTGGCAGCCCCGAAGACAAGGAGGGTTGATGACAGGACGGTGACCACGGTACAGGGAGAGGACAGGGGGCTGACCCCCTCACCCCTAACTGCTCCCAGCGCCACTAAGTGCACTGCCATGCACACACTGCCCTTTAGCCTACTGACTGCTACAGGTAACCCCTAGAGTCTACTTCTGGGGTGGTGCCCAGCTCTTCAAGCGTCCCAAGTCAAAAATCAGCGCTCTTAGTACAGTGCTCACCTCTATTCCCACTCTCTGAGATTTCTCCTTACTTCCCCAAGTTAGAAAATGACAGGCAACTTCAGGGACCCAGATCAGATGTTGAGGGCTGCACCCCTTTTCCCTTGCCCACGGCCCTAGTGTGTCAGGCATTCTTTATTTTACTACCGAACTGCTTCGCAAATCCATCTCTATCTTTCCATCATCCCCTCTGCTATTGTGCTAGTTAATGTCTCTTCTGCTCTGTGTGAACTTCCACAACTATCTCCTCATGATCTTCTTCCTCCAGTCTCCTTTTCCTAATCCTTTTACTTTCCAGATATCATATTGGACTTTCTAAATTACTGATTTGCTCTAGTCATCTCCCCCTCCACCAAATAAACAACAAGCTTCAGTGGTTTATCAGAAATTGTGGAATGTTCTTCCGTCTACATTATTCTCTAGTAAGTAATACAATCCTCCCAGTTTGTTTAAGTAACTACTCAGTGTAAAGACTATATTTTCCAACCTCCTTCCAAGGGGGTGGGACCATCTGACTCAGTTCTGGTCAAGGAGATTTACCTAGAAATGGAGTAAGGAAATTTTAGCAGTGTCTTAAAGGGAAGTCCAGGTATGGACTTGAACATGTCCTTCATCATCTTTCTTGCAGGATGGGATACAGATGTGATAACTGGAGCTGGAGCCATCATCCATAAGATAGATAATCATAAAGTGACCTTGGCAAGAGGTCACGGTCAGTAAGGTAGAAATGTACCATAGAGCCCCATGAGAACCCTGAACTTTTGCTCCAAATTTTCACATAAGAAAGAAGTAAGCTCCTATTTGGATTAAGCCACTGTTATTTCAAGACTCCAGGAACCCTAATTTTAATGAACTCTCACATCAGAAGTCTTGAACAAAAATGCCAGTAGGATCTGGGTAGGCAATATAATTTAATAATGACTTCAGGAGGCAGACAATTAGGAATGGATTCACTGATTGATTCATTTTTTTAAAAAGATTGATTTATTTATGCATACAAGAGCTGGCGTACAGGCCAGAGTCGCCAGAGGTGAGAGGATTCACCAGAGACAGAGTGGGGAGAAGAACAGGCAGACTGACTGAAACACACTGCTGAGGGGAGCAGCGGGCGAGGCAGAAGAGGTCTGCTGCGCCATGTGGGTCCCCTCCCTGGCCGGCAGCAGGGATTGAACTCGTGCTGCAGTGGCTGCGGTTCGCTTCATAGTGCATTGCTTAAACAACTGCGCCACCAGGGAGGCCCGATTCATTCATTTTTGTTGATTTAGAGCCTTCACTTTCCACTTAACATGCATTTATAATATCCTACTATGTGCCAGGCACTCTCAGATACTGGGAGACAGAGACAAATCAGACTTAGACTCTTTTTAGAGGAGATTCACTCTGGTTGGGCAAGATAACTTTTAAGCAAATATAGAAAAGTGTTCTGGAGTCTAACAGCTGCTCTACAAATAGCTGAAGAAGTGCAAAAGAGATTGGCATTAATACCAACTAAAGATCTGAAAACAGAAACATCACGAGAAGGAAACGTGCCTCAGAGAGCTTGAAGGAGAGGGCCAGACAGAATAAAGGAAGGTTAGAAGGCTTGGATTCCCTGTGTTGCAACTCCTTTCCTTTTCAGGGAGTTACAAACACAATAGAACAGAGTCCAAGTGAGCTCCAGCAGGAGGCAGTGGGGCTAGCTAGTGACGTTAGCACAGCACAAGGAACTCTAGGACGCAGTCCAGGTTAATTCTGCCACCTTTTTTCTCACTGAACCCTTCATAGGATTTGATCATCGTGGACCATCATCATTTTTCTTCAGAACTCCACCTCGTAGAAGACCTGATGATTAGAGGCTGCAATAGATCTAAAGAGTGGACAGATCCTAGGTACTAAATGAAATTTTTTGCTGGATGAAAAGTCTTCTGAAGGTTTTTGTCACTGCAATTCCTGCCCCATCACCTCAAGACAAAAAAATTCTAATTCCAGTGATGTTAAAAATAGATAGCAACCCAGTATTACACAGAACTGACAAATCAGATCAGAAAGTGGGTGTCAGCAAACTGTTTGGCACCATGTGTGTGGCCCCAGTGTGCATCAGCCCTGTGGGAGGAGGTTTTTCTATGGGGCAGGGTGGGGGTGCTCTGGGTGCTTTTGTGGTGGTTGCGGTGTAGTAACATACATCTGAACATATGTGACCCTATGTCTGAGTCATATCCAGTACTGCAAACTGATGTCACTCCTGTAAAATTATAAAATAAAAAAAGGTAGTGTAAAAGTGACTCACCTGCTTTTCTCAGAACAGCCAAAGCAGGAATTATAAAAGCACAAGACACACAGAAGGCGGCCCCTCACTAATTTTCACTGCACTCTGCTACATAACCTGGATCTGTCCCCACTTTCATTTCAGTATAATTCAGTGGAGCCAGTTACCAGGAGCTGGGCGCTGAGTTAATTGGAACCCCCTCCCCCAGCACATCAAGTCACAGCACTCCCTACCCCCTGGACTCCTTAAAGGGTTCAGTCTTGTTTCCTGAGAGTGGAGCTTCTCTCTTCAAATGGAGCAGCGAATCCCCACAGCAGACTCTGTAAGACTCTTCCTTCCTCTCTCCTTCCTCCTTTCACAAACAGCCTTGCGCTAAGCCGGGAACACATACCTGACTATTTCCCCTCCGAAGCGTTTCCTCACAGGAGGACTCTCTTTAAAGATGCCTCAAGAGAAGGGCAAAGAACAAGGCTGAGCTGCATTTGTCAGCTCAGAAGGACCTTGGAAATAACTCCTCCAGCTGCTCATTTCTAAAAGTGGAAAGCTGAGACCCAGAAAACTGGAATGGGATGCCTGAAAACATGCACAGCACTCCAACAAGATTCTGTGGCAGTTTGAAGTGTGTGTCTTTTCCAATCCTTTTCTCTGTCTACACCTTGTAAACATTTCTTGAACAGACAGAAGAGCTATTTTCTGAAGTTAACCCCAGGCAAAGGCATAGTCCCTACCATGGGGGTGAGTTAGGGGACAGAGGTGTCTTTGGTCCAAATGTATCAAGGGACCCAAGTGTGGGGCCAGGGCAACAGGGAGCTCAGGTGATAGAGGTGGAGCTGGGGTTTCCTCCTGGGTCTGCAACCTTTGAACCTCTTAGGCCCAACAAAGGGTGTGAGGGTCAGGGCCATTAGCATTTGTTTTTTTCACTTTGATCTTTTGTCTTTCAAGTGTTGTGCAAGATTTTATTGCTGGAGTCCAACAAAATGAGCATAAGAATGTGGCTTCGATACTATGAAATCCTTCTTTTCTCGAAGTCCACTGATTCTCTCATTGAATCCCCATGAAACTGTTCTTTACTTGTCTTGCCTCTCAATTTAGCTCATTTGTGAAGTGGAAGTGGGAGGGGGCACTAGTCCAGTGATTTTGAGGTTTCACCTTTTAGCTGCAGAGCCGCACCTGTTTTTTTCCTCCATGTATAACCAGCAATCAATACTCAAGGCAAAGCACAGCTGCTCAGACTGGACTGAAGTTAGGGATCTCAACCCACTGGGCCAACCTCCAGATCCCCTTCCTGAGACCAGGTAGCCCACAGATCCCCAAGGAAACCGTGGGGACATAGTTTGAAAATCTCTGGGCTAGATGACCTTTTGGCTCCTCCCTTTTCCCCTTTATCATGCTAAAGCTAAGCCCTATGAATTGAGGAGGGCAGACAGTCTAGCCTGATTACACATACAAAAACAACTGAACACCAGGCGTGGCACATTATTTGTCCAGGTTGTAGAGTGACTCTTCTATCTTCCTTTCAAGTCTTGTTCCCATGCCTCATGGAGAGAACAGCACTTTAGTCAAGTAGAAATACTTAGAGTTCCTCAAACAGGCACTTACTTTCACTTTTCCAGCTCCCTATAAAGCATTAATACTCTTGTCAGACTGTGGACATTTGTTTTCAAACTGTGCTCAGTGGCACCTTTCCCTGGAACACTGTCCTGAATGCCCCCCTTTATTTTGTGCACATAGTGTTCTGGAACTGCCTCCGTCTCCACATATCACAAGGCCTTTGCTGATTTATCCCCTTGACTCTTCCACTAGAGGGCCGTCTATCTTATTTATCCTTAGTGACTTTCAGAGTATCTTGCACACACTAGCTATTCAAAAAAGAGATACTGAGTGATGGAATAGGGAAAGAGGCAGTTTGGGGGCTGAGATCCTGGCCTTGCATCACCAAGGTGGCAACAGTCGCCAGCAGTTTCTGCCTTGCTCGCTCTGGTTTTTCCTGCCCTCCTCCTCTGTGATGTTTCCTAATGCTCACTTCCAAGGAGCAAAGGGATTTTGAATATAAAGCTTTCCTCAGCTTACTTAATACAATCAGCCTCATCTGCCAATGACAGACCCAGTGGTCCTAGTTCCCTGGGGGTTTCCCCCAGGAAAATTTTCAGTGTAGGTTGTGAAAAGGGGAAGAAACTCATCTGTAGGTCCTCTACTGTGATGAATGCTTCAAGAAAGTAGAAGAGGTTCCCCATCTTCTTCATCCCTTTCGTTTTTCCTGCTACCTCTCACCATCTTTATCACCAAGATAAAGATCTGGGTAGGAGTTGGTCCATGGAACTTGAATGCATCTAGGTATAACCTGATATAATCTTCTCTGGAAATTATGAAATAAAAAAAGAAATAGGGTCAGTCGTTAGAGATCACTTTCAACTTTCAAACATGGAGGCATTGAACTGCGGTGACTCTATTGCAAACCAAAATGTAAGCCTGCAGTTGCTTCAAGGTTACTCAATCAAAATGAAGGTCAACCAATCACAAGTAGCCAGTTAGGTTTTAAGCTATAGTCCATCAGTAGTCTCTTTACCTGGCTACCACCTCTATTCTATAAAATTTTCCCTACCGCCCCTGGAATGGGTACTTCTAGCTACTTCTGGTTTGGCACTCAGAAGCTCAGTTCAAATTGAGTTTTGCTAAGATAGATTCTTCAACTTCTAATGTTCTACAATTTATCTTTTAATGAGCTGCAGCAGAGAGAGTGTCTGGGCACTGGGGATGGTAGTGTGTTCAGAAATGCTCATGTGTCCTGGACCAGTGGCCCCGGCAAAGGTATTCTTAATCCTCCCTGAGCAGAGTCTTGGCTGGATCAGACATATCCTCTTACTTCCTGCCCGAGCCTCCTTGCTCTCTAATAGGAAAGTAGGGTTTGTCAACTGAGATTCAAGAGGCAATAATTTGGAACAGAACTTGCAGAGTAGATCACAATGGATAAAAGCCTGTGCCCTTCCAGGATATGAGTGAAAAAGAAGGAGGAAGACTCTAGAAGGCATGGGAGATTTGAGGGTCTCCATATAAACTTGATAGAGCCTATGGATAAAAAAAATCTAAGGAAGAGTTTTTTTTTAAATCAATTTTGTACTTCCTCTCTATATTTCCCATGGCTTAGGATCAACATGTCCACCTTTGGTTGATGCGCTGAGAGTTCATGCCGTTTAGCCCTTCCAGAACTAAGCGCTGGCTCTGTGCTGCCTCATGTCATCCTCATAGCATTCCTCAAGGTCCATCCTTATGGTTCAGCATGCCTCAAAACACAGGCCTTTCCCTCATGGCCTTTCGCCATCTGGCTATTTCATTGAGGCCAGCACCTTTGGCCAACTGTCTGGAGCAAGAACAGGCTGAGGAAAGGTTCTGTTCTGATATTTAAAGAGAGAACAGATTAGAGGCCTCCCTGGTGGTGCAAGCAGTTAAGTACTGCACTATGAAGCATCTGCAGCCACTGCAGCATGAGTTCGATCCTCAACCTGGGAGGTGACCCACATGGTGCTGCATGCCTCTCCTGTCTCACTCACTGCTCCCCTCAGCAGTGTATTCCAGTCGATCTGTCTGTTCTGCTCCCCACTCTGTCTCTGGTGAATCCTCTCACTTCCTGTACCTCTGGCCTGGACCCCAGTTCTTGTATGCATAAATAAATAAATCTTAAAAAAAAAATAAAATAGAGAACAAAGTAGTTACCCAGAACCTCCTTGCAGTGAAGGTGCACCTACCACAGAGAAATCTACCAGACAGACAGGAGAGGTGCTCTCTACAGAGATTGTCAAGAGGCTGGTGAATTTTCCTAAGCTTGTTCTGCCTTCTGACAGGCCAGCGTTCAGATCCTGGAAGTGCACTGCGCTTGTGATATACCCCAAGCATGGGGCTAGGATCAGGGCATGAGGACTGAATAAATGCGTCCGTGTCCTCAGGAATCTGAAGACCAATTCCACTGCCTTTAGGGGTTTCTGGAACTTAGGTCTCTTGACCTATGGAATTCTGAAGCAAAATTCTGAGTGAGAGGGACTTAATCTTTTTTTCCAGGCCCTTCATTCTTATGTCCTTATCCTCTGTTGTACACGGACCTTGTCTTGTTTTTTGTCTGAATGCTGAAACTATTTACAGTTCTTTCTCAGTCTTTCATCTGCAGTTGCTCAACCTTAATTTGCTTTCATCATTTTACTGACTTCATCAGCTGTGCTTACACTACTCAATTGTATTTACATTGCTTTAGCCAATTCTGTCCTTGTTTGCCATGGAACCAGCACATGAAAATGCAACTCCAGCGTGACAGAAAACAGACTATTGTTCTATTCGATGATGCTCCCATTAATAACTGGTGCAAGGGAGGATTCGATTGAATTACACTAGATGATAAGTAAATCTGAGACTGTGTTAGGCACATAGGAGACACTCGATATATGTTAACCATTATCTTTAGGACTCTATATCTTTTCTGTTGACAGTTACCAGAAAGAAGTCCTATTCTTCAGAAGTGCTTCTTGGCTCTCATTATCAAATGGTTCCTTGACTAGCACAGCTGAGGTGTGGGCCACCTGCTTCCTGCTGCTGTAGGTTTCCTGCTTAGCATTTCTACTCTCACCTCCCAGCAGGTCATATCAGCTGCTAACTCATCATCCCACCCTTACACTGAACTGTTGATGGGAAGAAAGAAATGCACACTTAACTTTAAACCATATGTTGAGTTGGGACGTTGAGGACAGTGTGAGGTGTCATTTATTCATTCAACAAATATGAGGGCTTACTCAGTGCTGGGTCTGTGCTAGGGTTGAGGCAGAGATAAATGAATCATAGCCCTTGACCTTCAGAAACCCCAATCTGTAAATAAAGTGACACATAGTAACTATATCCAAGTATGAACAGTGTGTCCTTTTGCATTATGGCAAGTGTTCCAGGACTCCTGTAGTAAGGTAGAATTATAGAATTATGCCTCATTTTCTCCAGAATCAAAGCAAAATTGCATGGTATTGATGGCGGGGGAGATAATTGCAAAACAACTCTTAACTCACTCCCCACCATATCCTTCGGTAAAGGAGCACTTCCTTCCCGCTGATACTGGGTACGAAGGGCTTTGGTAGAAATGACGATCTCTTATGACTTGTGAGCCGAGGCTTTGAGAAACATCATGTGTTTCTATTGTACTTGCTGTTCTGAGTGTCCTGCCTGCTCCGTGAGAAGAACACACCCCAAGAGCGGCCGCCTTCTGGCCCACACATCTCACTAGGATTGCTCGGCAGACCCAGGTTACCCCAAGTCTGAAGCAGAGCTACCCCAGAGACAGGAAGGGTGTGTGCCAGAGCCATTTATTTGCTGGGGTACTGTGGTTAATCCACGGCAAAGTTGACAGACTGTCTTCAAAACCCTTTACTTAATCTAACTTCATCAGCTTTTTCTTACTTCATCTCACTCCAACCACACCAAGTAAGTTCTCTGTTCCCAAGCCCACTCTGAGGATTTCCTTCTGCTTTGACTTGTCTTCTTCACCTACTCATTGTTCAAGGTCAGGATCAGATGTTACCTTTTGGGTGACACCCTTCCTTTCTCCCCAAATAAAAGTAGTTAAAGAGGATATTAATACCAGTTAATGGTTATTAAATTAAATTACAACCATATTAATGGTTAATTCATTCAGTGAGTATGAGTTAGGTGCCTACAACACAGCAGATCTCTGTTCTCCCTTGGTGTGCCCCCAAGCTCTTGCTCCAAATGCTTCCAAGGCCCTTATCCTATTGCATTACAGTTGGTATTTAGGAAGGCTGCTCCCGACAAGCTGTTGCCTCTTCCAGTGCGGAGTCTGACTCTTGCATTTCTATGTCTGCGTGTGAGGACAAGTACAAAGTAAATGTCAGTTGAATGCAATCTCCCTAAGAACAGCAGTTAACGGCATAGGTGGCCAGTTCCCCGATCGAGAAGAGGGACCCGCAGCTGGGGTTGATGCTGCTCCCACCTGCATGGCTGGCCCTGCCCCAGCTCCAAACTGAATCTGACCAGGGCAGGAAGTCCTTAAGCATGTTCAGGACCTAATCCAAGGGGCTTAGTGTTGATTCACCCTGTTTATTGGCCTCATCTGTGAGTCATTTCCCTGGCACCGAATTCAGGATTCCACTGCTTTTCCTGTGTCACCTCTCCATTGGCCTGACCTGGGAGGTGGTCAGTGTTACATGGGCTTCTGTGCTGCCTCCCTCACATGTCCTGCCAACAGAGGCACCTCCAGAGAACTCAGAGATTGAGTGGGGCCTTCTTGCTAGGTGCTTGTGGCCTGTTTGGCTCCAAGTTCTGGTGGCATCTCTAGTCACTATTTCTGCTAAGGAGGGGTCCAGCTTTGTGTCTGCCAGGCCTTCCCCAGTCACTACAGTTTTGCTCCTGATTGCCAGTTGGTCTCTAGAGCTACTTTCAGATGCCAGCAACGTTGAATAACGGAGTATAAAATCCCCACAAGGATTTGGTGACTGCTGCTACCACTAAGCATTTGACTCTGAGGGCAGGGGCTGGATTCCATAATACGGACAGGGTCTGTCTGGTTACCTGCTGCTGGAGACATATGAATGAATAAATAAAAGTATAAATGTCCAGCCTCAGAATTCACCTTCTTTAGGCTAAAGGAACTGAAGAAAGGACAAACAGACACAACATTTGAGATTTTAGTTTGAAATCTCTTTTTTTTCCCTCTTATCCTTATGGCCTCCTTCCCCCCCTGCCACCCTTCCACATCTAACCAGCTCCTCTTGATGAGCCTAGCAGTTCCCATCACAATCTAAGCCCTTCCTTTTCCATCAACCACCCTCCCTCCTGAACTTCCAACCTCTAACAACTTTTCTACTTCCCCTATTTTTGTCAGTCTCTCTGGCACAAGGCTTGTGTGGATGAATCCATCAATGGTAAGGCATGTCCCTATCTGGTAAATTCTGGAACTCTTGCCCTCAGGTCCTGCCCTTACCCACAGCCCTGGGAGATACACAGCCACTTTTATGTTTCCCCAGGGCTCAGCTCTGAACCATGACAAGAGAGGTTGACACTTAGCCTGTTTTGGCAGACATTCTGAGAAGACTATCTGATAAGAAGATAATGTTAAGTTGGGTCATTGAAACACCCTGAAGTTTTCAAGGCATTTATTTCTTTTCGCCCCTGTACTCCCTCCCAAAAAGAAACATCACCCAGCTTCAGTTGGCAGGTTCTCTCCAACTCCTGTGACAGCTGACAGCAGCATCCCACCCCCAGTTCCCTCCTGTCCCCCTTCCCCTAGCCCAACGCCCCTGCGTGTACTTCTTATCTTTAACACCCTTTGCCACTGGGGTTGCCTTTTTTCCTACATGCAAATTTCACATAAAATCCTTCAAATGAAAACAGGTACTTTTTATTTTGCTCCCATAAACAGATACTTTCTAAATATTTAGACATCTGTATATAATGCCCTTAAACTGTTTGTTCTGAAGCATAAATAGGTATCTCCGTGTTTGAGTTAGTGTCTGATATGTTTCTCATTTAAGGAGAAAACATAAAAAATAATTGGAATAACTACAGCCAGGAACAATGCTTACACAGCATGTCAGTGTCTTTTATTGTGTCTTAAAGTAAAAGCTTCAATTGTAGGTGTCTTTCTCTCCCCACCAAAAGGAACCACAGCTCTTTCTTCTTAACTCTTCCCAAGATTCAACAGCCTCAGGGTAAGGGTATCAGCAAGAGACACCCTTTTAAGAGCCTAATTTTCTGTCTTTTGTATTCATAGCACTTGGGGGCAGTACACTGATTCCTCATTCCTCATATTGAACTGTTCATTGAGGGGAACAAATTCCCATTTTATTCTGAAGGAAGGAAAGGTAAGACTCCTTTCCCAGCCCCTTTATCACACCTCAAAGAGCAGATGGAATGGGGAAGGACACAGGAACTGGAAGATCTGCCCTGGTAGGTTCTTGGAATTTCAATCATGAGGATCTATGATTGTCCATTCACCTCTGGTCACAACAGGGTGGGGAAGTTCAAATCAGACAGGCAGGCTTTAGAGATCCAGTTTGGACAGACACCAAGCTGTTCACTCAGGTATCAGCTTTATCCTAATGTCTTATGCCCATGTCTCCGACTCTAGTTGCTTTTTTAAATGGTCTGACCTACAGCTTGATGAAAGGTGGGATTAGTAATACGCCCAAGCCCTAACTACTAAATTGCATATTCTGAATCCCTGAAGCTCTTCCTTGAATGCGCAGATGAAACATTATATGTTTATATACAATGTGGAGATGGAACTTACACAATGTCATCATTAATGAGAGTTATTCCAGAAGTCTAAATCAGCCCTCCCTGAATTGTTTTTATAGACCTGCCCAACTGTTACCTAGCTTCTGTCCAGACTTCCTCATGGTGGGATGGTCTGTGTTTTAGGAGGTAGTCGCTTCCATTGTTGTACAGCTCTGACAGCTAGAACTTGTTTTATTAAATAGGCTAACATTTCTACAATGTCTACCCATTGGTCCTGCTACGGACTGAATTATGATACATTCACCCTCAACACAATTCACGTATTGATGTCTTAATCTCTGTGTAATTGTATTTGGAAATGGGACCTATGGGTGATAAATAGGGTTAGATGGGGTCTTGAGGGTGGGACCCTCATAATGGGATTACACATTTCCCCTACTATCCAAAAGTAGAACATTTCTATTTGCTGTGATTTGATGGTTTTGGGGTTGGGGGAGGTCTGGAAATACTAAAAAATAATCCCATATAAATTAATAGTACTAACATTCCCACACCCAAGAAATAGCCTACCAAATAAATGTTCTGCTTTTGGATAGTGGATACTTTTTCCGAGACCACAAAGAGGCATAGCCTGCAAGGTAATAGAAGAAGCCCCAGAATAAAATTTATATACTGGCACCTGATCTTGAATTTCTGAATCTTCAGAAATGTGAGAAAGAAAAAGAAAATTCTGTTGTTGAAGGCAGTCACTCAGTGGTATTTTGTTGTTGGTGTTGTAGCTGATGAAGACAGGCCCTATCCACCCATTCTTTCACTTATCAAATACATAATGGAACTCTAGCTGGTAAGACACTCTGCTGGGTTCTTGAGATTAAAATTAAAATGAGGAAGTTTCCATTTCTGGAGAGTCAATTTGAAAAAACAGACAAAAAATTCATTAACCCAGCACAAAATATACTTTAGGCTGCTGTGATAGGCAGTGAGGATCCAAGAGGAGAATATGTTTACATCTGAGGACAGTCCAGCATCTGAACCTGCAGAGGATGAAGTTAAAACCACATAATCTCATTTCCATGCTTCCATTGGGTAAAAACAAGCCCCTTCAGAAGGTGGGGAGAGCAGACCATCCACACAGATACAGTGTGAGCCTGAAGCGGAGACCCTGACCCTGGAGAGCCTGGACTCCCCTCAGAGCCCAGAGACCTGCAGAGTCAAGGAGTGGGGCTTCTTCTTTGATGGGGAAGCAGCTGCAGAACACAGAGGGGTGCCTGCCTCACACGCTTCCTACCATCTGTCTCTACGAAACAGCCAGAGCCTTCGTTCTAAAACAGTGAGTCTTATCACTTGTGGTGACATCACCCTCCCTGGGGTTCAGACTAAGCAGAGGAAACCCGGAAGCTCTCCCAGTGCCCAGTAAAGACCATATGATCCCGTTCCCATCACCTTTCTGACTGGTCTCTTAATCTGGAATCCACTCTTTTGGGCCATGTGGGTCTCCTTCCTAAAATACCTTAGGGTGTCTCCAATACTTATCACATGTTGTTCCCGCTGCATTGTCATTTTGAAATACACACGCAAACATACACACCCACCCCTAAGTTCTGAAGTGCAGAAATTTGTATCTTTTATTCACTGATAATATTTTAAATAGCTAGAGCTGTGCCTGGCACATAGTAGGTTCTTGCTATGGATTACATTATGTACCCCTCCTCAAATGTATCTGTTGAAGTCCTAATCCCAAGTGAGGTGAGAAATGAATGAATGAATGCAATCAAAGGGATAGTTCAAACCACATACCGGTTTGATATTAGCCTTTCTTTTATTTTTTAGCTTTTCTCTTAATTTTTCTTGCAACTTGGAAAAAACCAAGCTTCCACCAATAAATCATACATATGAACATATAAGTAAGCTTCTCTAACACATGTAAAATTCAAATGATTTCTCTATTCAGTCAATGGTCTGTTTATTTAATAAATATTCATTTCCTTTCCACCCTAGATAAGACTTCTAATCTTATCATTAAACATTATTTTGACTCAGTTTCTCTTTTGTACACCACTGCCTTCTCTTGTGATGCTATGGTTTGGAAGGAACAAATGCAATGGACAAGTAGGATAACAGTTTGGAAGCAATGGAAGCTTCTATCACAAAAAGTGACCTGAAGCTTGCAGAATAATAGCTCCTTGAGCCCCTTCCCAGGTACAGAAGCAAAAGAAAAAAGAAAGAAAGAAACTTCCTGTGAAGATACACTTTATGAAGTCAAAGGATCTCACAAGATAGTTCGCCGCAAGCAAAAGAAAACAGAGTGTCACTCTTTTTCTTTTCTTTCCCTTCCCTGAACTTCAGTTTTTTTCACCTGTACAATGGAGACAAGAAGAGTACTTACTGGTGGACTTGAGTGAGCATTAAAGAGATGATGTATAGTAGGCACTTAGCACACATCTGTTTCATTATGAGGTTAGTTGCACCTGATTTAGTTTGTGGGACTGCTCTCTTAGTCCTTTTGAACTGCTATCATAGAATATCGTAAACTGACTTATAAACAACAGAATTGTATTTCTTGCAGTATTGGAGGCTAGACTCAGGACCTGGGTGAAGCCACTTTTTGATTTATAGACTTATAGCCTCTTTTTGCTGTGTCATCGCATGGTAGAAAGGATGAGGGAGCTTTCTGGTTTTCCTTTTAAAAGGCTATTACCCCAAACAGAAGACCTCTGTCTTCCTGACATAACACCTCAAAGACTCCACCTCCAAATAACATCACATGTTATTTGATTATTTGTATGAATTTGGAGGAGGTATAGCATTCAGTCTATAGCAGTCACCAGAACAAAATACTACAAAATAGGCAGCTTAAACAACAGAAAATGTTTTGTAATTTTGGAGGCTCTAAATCCATGTTCAAGATGTCAGCAAATCTGGTTTCTTCTGAAGTTTCTCAGCTTCCCCCCTTACCCTACCAATGGCTACTTTCTCACTGAGTTTTCACAGGACCATCTATCCCTCTCCTCTTTGTTTGTGCCCTTATCTCCTCTTCTTATAAAGACCCCAGTCATACTGGAGTAAGGCCCATCCTGAGAATTGGATTTTAACCAAATCACTTCTTTTAAGGCCTTTGTTCCAAATACAGCCACTGGGAACCGGAAGTGATTGCCTGAACAGCACCAGGGATTTACTCCATCCCTCAGCGGCTACCCCTTGCTGTATTTCTGGGTGTTGAGAGAGCAGGAGCAGCATACCTAAGCGCCCAGGATCCAGAAAGAGAGAACAGAATACAAAGATGGAGTCGGGAGGAGCAGTATTTACCCACCTTCAGCTCATTTCCTCCCCGAGGGGACGTGGGGGCCAGTGTGACCCAGTCTCCCAGTTTCTCCACAGGACGTGGAAATTTGAACTCCAAAGTGAAATAGCCAGAACTTTAAAATCTAACTGTTAATTTAAACTAAAACCAAAAATTAATGAATAGGTCAACAAAGAATATCTGTAGCCCAAATATCCAAGACCTGGATTCAAGATCTTCTGTGAAAATCAGAAGAGCGCCACCTTGAGACAGACGCAGTTCTAAAGGAGCACAACTTGAGGGATTTCAGTCAGCCCTTTCTAGAAGCAGTGAGAACTCTGTGAGCTCACCGGAGGCTGGACTTCAGTGGGCTACCCGCTGCTGAGTTATGATGTTGAACCTAATCATGTAATAATTCACACCTATTGGTCCCAACTCTGATCAGTTATACAACACCACAGCACACTTTACTCTCCCCCCTTTTCCCTTTTTATTATCAATCACACTGAAATTATTCACGCAATACATGTCTTTCCAACTATCTAGATTATAAACTCCAGGAGGTCAGGAGATGTCTTGTTCCCCAGTCTGTCCTCAGTGATAAGCAGTCAGCAAATGAGACATTCAAAAAATATTTTCAGTCATAGAAGGGAGAAAAATAGAACAAACCAGCTCCCTCTTTCAGATTTGAATGAATCAGCGACGAAGACAGTTTTAGAGCTCCTTGATCTGCTCTGCACTGGACATCAGTTCTCCCACCTGTTCTTCATGGCGCCTGGGTTCCAGAACCGTCCTCCTCTTGGGTAGTTTCCTCAGGACTCAGTTTGGTTCACCAGAAATATTTTGAAAACAAGTCTTCAGCACTTGAATCTGACACTAGCAATCAAAGACACTGGGGTTTACTCTACCAGTCATTTGCATCTAATGCTTTATTCAAACAATAAAACAGCCCCTTAGGTAGGAACCAGAAGGAAAATGAGGGCTTCTGGAAGTTAAGTAATTTGTCTAACCAAAGTGACATTGTTTGGGACTGGGATTCAAACTTAAGTTCTTCTGACTCCCCAAAGCCATGCTCTCTCTGCCATACCAGGCCTCTGTTCCACTGAATTATATTTAACTGCCAAGTCAGGGACTGTCTTGGGGCCAAATACCTCAAGCATGAACTAGCTGAGATTTTCCAGGCATGAAGGGTCAGCACTGGTAGTCGGGTCCATGGAGAGCGGTGCAGCAGGCCACTCCACTGAGAACCAGGCCCCGGCCTCACAAAGGGAAAGATGTCATGGGCCAGAACAGCTGAAAGGATGTTTACGGACGAAAACCTGGCAGAGATTAAGTCCTGTGCACCCAAAACACCCTTGATCCCAGTTTGCTGTTTATGGCCAGAGCAGAAAAAAGCCAAACAGAAATGTTTTTTTCTTTTTCTGGTAATAGCGTTTGGTATTTATCTTAGGACAAAGAGAAAGGGTTGCTGACCTTGGCCAACTCTTCCACGGCCACCCCAACTCCAAGCTCCACCCCATCCTCCAAAATGAGCAATAGAACCCTAAAACCACCCATGGATATAAGAAAGATGAAAGGTAAACTTCACTTTTGGTCTAGTTTCCCGCTTAGGATCTTTGGGGGTTATCAATGATGAGATGAGGGTTGAATTTAGGGGTGATTTTTGCCATTTTGTCTTACCATGAAGTACAATTTAAGACAGCTGGAAAAGAAAGCAAGGCCAGAATTATCATTATAGTTCAGTCATCTTTGAACAAGTTCCCAAAACCTCAGCTGGAAAAAAATCAAATTAATGTTTGCAAAGTCAGTGAGCATATTTTCTGTTGTTTCCAGTCTTACGTTTATCTTTAAAAAAATTTACAAAGAAAATAAGCACATTAAGAGTGTTAGATAAAAAGTTTTTCAGAAGCAATCATAAAGCAGACAGATTTTACTCTTGGTCCCATCTTCTTTAACTAAATAGTCTGCATTTATGTGTTTCCTTCCCACCTTTTTTCTCTTCTGCATATATAGCCAGGTTGAAATCATAGTGTTCATATAATGTTTGTTTAATACAACCTATTTTCAATTAACATTTCATCAGAAACTTAAAAGATAGATTCTATTATCATTGAGAGCTGTATAATATGGATTAATTGTTCCTTGGCTCCATCATTTAAGCAACATTTTCACTAAAGCATCAGATTGCTATTATTAATGTAATAGTTTTGTAGGATATTATTGTTTAAATTTAGCCGTATTCTCCCTCCCCCCATAAGATAGATATCACAAAAGACCTTATTGGTAGGGATAGGTAAATGACAAAGAATACTGATTAAAGAAGAATTAAATTCTAGATTTTTGGCATTAGAAGGGAATGTCAAAGTCATTTGATTTAAAATTCCAGTTGGTGATGGTCACCCTTTTGTTTATGGTGAATATGTTATGTCACAGGCAGCTTTTCTAATCATGGCAGCCGATTTTATCTTAAACACTTCATGTTTTTCTATTGGTAAGTTCTCCACTGTGGCGAGAAGTTTCCCCTTCTCATAACAGATAGCGCTCTTCCCCTAACCCAATTAACAGTGAAATCCCCAAAGCCAATTAATTTGTATCTAATTATTCAATAAATATTTATCAAGAAAGACCTCCAATGTGTCAAACTCTTTTAATAGGCACTGGGGATAGAATGAAGAATATATGTAAGACTAGGCCTGTGAAGTTTTACTCCAGTGTAGACATATAATGTGGGCACTTAGCCCAGAGAGCTCAGCTTCTTCAGGGAAAATGACTTCACCAAAAGCACACACACAGAGACAGTAGCTAAGTTCTCCTCAGATCATTGCACACTCCAAAAAACTTAATATCTCACAGTCTGCAGGTTAATGCACTGGAAACTACTGTGTGTCCATTGCATCTTGCAGGTCCTCTATCCACTGCCCACCACAGGCTTCTGTTCTGATGCCATTGCAAAGTTGGCAACAAATGGGCTGTGGATTCACTTCTAACTAGCCCTGAGAAGTTCTGTCTGGCCTATGGCGAACTTCATTAGGCATCTCCACTTGGACGGACATCTATGCCTGCCCAGGGGGCCTCTTCCTGAAACCCTTCCCACTTCCAATGGCTGTACCTAGATTCTATATCCCATCAGATCCTTCCTTGATGGACCTTCTGTTCTGATGCCATTGCAAGGTTGGCGGCAACTGGGCTGTGGATCCAACAGTCCTCTAAGTAAACAAAGACTTCAGCAGTGAGCCAGTGCGGTTCTCAGCCACTAGAGGAGCAGTTATTCTCCATGTAATCCTTTCCAGGGCTGGGAGCTCACTCTCTCAACCCAATCTGGGGGTGGATGACTTCCAGAAAGAGCAATGAAGTAGGCATATTACAGAAACCTGGTCAGAAAGTGAGCGTGAAATTCCCTCCCACCCCAGAGGAGAGTGGCTGTAGGTTGAACTCATAGAGCGGAACACGACAACCTTCTCCTTCCCCTGCTGTCCCATAGAGGAGGAAGCTGATCCCGGGAGTTCAGTGTTGGCAGCCAACTGTCATCATTTTTTACTTGAGGAGCAAAGGGTTGCAAGATGATTTGTTTCAAAAGAAGCAGCAATGGATTAGACTTTGATTGCTCTTAATTCTCTTAATGAGAAAATCTATAAAAAGAACCAGGAGGAAGTGAGATTTTTATTGTCTTTCTTTTCTTCTTAATGACAAGAGGAGACATAATGAAGAAGAAAGGGGCTTTCTTGTGGGTGTCGGGCTTATTTTCCACAAGAAGGGGCTGGCTGAGTCCCAGATCCCCAGGAAGAGAACTCGTGAGAAAATAAGGCATCGAGGGAACAATAAAACTTGTAGGGAAGGGCATGTGTCTTCAGAGGGAAAACAGGAGCAGCTGAGAGAACAGTGAGCTCCTGATGAAATCAAGATTTGTGTGTGGCTCAGGCCTGGGGCTTCTGGACAAGGGAGAGGGGAGCCTTGGTGAAAGGATCTTCCCTGAGAAAACAGGGAAGGTTATGGACACTGTAAATTTGCACTGTGTCTTTTCTTAACCTAATTATCACATCATGAGAGATGACAGTAGCTTTGGCAAGAAAAGGCCAAGAAGCAAGAGTAAGATGTGTCTGTCTGTTTGTCTGTCTGATGTAGCAGCTGTGTTCAAACTTACCCTAGGGCCTGATTTTGTGGGCGCGTTTATTTGCTTCTCTAGTTCCTGGGTGTTCTCACTTTCCTGCTTGCCCTTTCGTCCCACCCCAGAGCAAGGCCATTCCCATAAATCAGCCTTTATAGCTCCAGAAGAAAGTTTTCAGTTTCTAGACCTGGACAGGTCCTCATTGGCTTTGTTGCAGGTCTGACCTAGTTGGATTACTTGAGCCAAGGAAATAAAATGTTCTCTATTGGCTCCATGGACTTGTAGAATGTTGGGACCAAAAGGCACCTCTGGGATAATTAATTTGTTTGACCAACTGACTGACAAGCAAATAGAAGCACAGGCAGAGGGAGTGATTTGCTCAAGCTCACATGGTTGACAGGAGCCAGAGCTAGGTGTTTTGGGTCCCATACCAGCTCTCCTTGCTTGGCTCATCACAGAACAGGACCAAATATAAACAGGAAACTGCTGCCTTCCCCTTATAAACCCAAAATCCATACAAATACTCACACGCTGACACACCCTCAAGTAGAAATGGGAGTGAGGAGCACAGCTGGCTGCAGAGCTGGCCTCTGCCTCGGGTCATCACACCCACCCCGGGGACATCTCAATGCAGGAGGACATAAAAATGAGGTTGTTACCAATATTGCTATTGAAAAGATTTCTTGCTTCCTCAATGTAATTGTCCTTAAGTATCCCTTTAATGGTATGACTACTCCAGTCTAGAACCTTCAGAAATTCTTCCTTGCCCAACATATTAAGTCACTGTATCAGCCTTAGGTTCAGGCAAGAAAATGGAGCCTCTATTACATTATGGGCATAAGAGGAGTTAGGAACAGGGATTAGGACTTCTACAAACATAAGGAGAATCTGCGGAAATGAAAATGTGGGCTACCGCTTCAGACTCAAAGAAAAATTCACTAGAATGAACCCTGGTAAGCCAGGCAAGGAAGTTTTCCAAAAACTATCATCAAGACGGGGTTGAAAAGAGATCTGAAAGTCTACTGTGTCTATCACAACTTCTCAAAAGAACGAATAGCTACTTCACTTCCACCTTCCAGATCTCAGCATTTTCTCATTACCAAAATGCACAGCCCCAGAGGGACAAGAGGGATGTTAGAAGGGCTAGCCGGTGATGCTGCTAAGATGACAGTAACCAACGTAATAAAGTCTGAATTCTGCAGCCTGATTTTTAAAGGCATTTTTAAAAAGATTTATTTATTTATGCATACAAGCACTGGGGTACAGGCCAGAGGTGTGGGGGGTTGAGAGGATTCACCACAGACAGAGCAAGAAGCAGAACAGGCAGATCCACTGAAATACACTGCTGAGGGGTGCAGCGGGCACAGCAGGAGAGGTCTGCTGTGCTATGTGGGGCCCCTCCCTGGCCAGCAGCAGGGATCTAACTCGCTGCGGTTTGCTTCCTAGTGTGTTGCTTAACCCACTGCACCACCAGGGAGGCCCCTACAGGCATTCTTAAAGGCTCAACTCTCTGCCCTAATATCCCTTCCTGGATAGACAGGAACACAGGAGTATGGCATCTCATGTATCTCATGCATATACGTATGTAGCTGAGATTACCCAAAGGATCCTGTGTGGTCACCGTGGCAGTCCTGGATCAATAATGTAAATTTGAGTTATAAAATCTTAATGGAGAGAAATGAGATGGGCCATGCAGTCAAAATCACAGTATACAGCAGCACAGACAGTGAGTGAGATAAGTGGAGGTTTCGTGGAGCCAGAGGGCAGAGACGGAATCCCCAAACTGGAGTTCAGGTGTCTGCAGAATTTCTCTAGATCAGTGGTTGTCAACAGTAGCTGCACATGAGAATCATCTGGGGAGGTTTTCCAAAATACAAATGTCCAGGTGCCAAGCCTAGGTGACTCCTGATAAAATATAAGAAAATTCTAGCAACTGAGAGTGGAGATGACAATGTGGCAGGTAGGCACTGACTAAGAGTTTTGCAGAGTGAGAAAGATCGGGATCATTTTAACGAAGATGCTAGAGAACATTTATTAAAGATGAGATGAAGACCATAAATTTGCGGAGTACCAATGTTTATGGTCATCTGGTTTTTCTCTAACATTGCTCAACCTCTTAGGTTGAGTGAAGAGAAGACAAAATGAGAAACAGGTTGAACGTGGATAGTCAGGCAGTTACGGCAGAAAGATAGCAAGGCAGGGAAACTGAGCTTGCCTTTGAGAAAGTAATTGCGAGGATCAAAACCATAGGGTCCTCAATGGACAGGGAAGTAGGTGAGGCCAGGAGAGGTTGAGAACAGCCAAACCAAGTGTAGTCAGAGGACCACTGGTCTAAAGTAACCCTGTAAACACCCGAAATCCAACTTAGGGGATGTGTTTCAAAGAGTGTGGTGATAAAGAGGGGATGGGATGCTGAGCTATGCTGAAGTAAGAAGCAGGGGACTTTTCTTAGGGAGTGGCTCCAGGTGAAAAATGCAGCTCTGAACTAGAGCAGCGACAATGGTAAAGGAATCAAGGAGGTCCAGGAAATTACGAAGTTAGGTTATTTGGCAGGAGGCCTATGTAGATACCGAAATTCCAAGAGGCAGTGAAATGGAAAGGCTGTGATCAAATCTCCAAGTGCCCATGAAAAGATGTGAGGAACGGTACTAGGAAAGGGCTGGAAGTCAGTAGAGGGCAAACGTAGAGGGAAGACATGTTTTCAGAGCGCATGGTTGGAGGCTTCGGTTAATAAATAGCTACCAGTTATACAGAAGATAGAACTAAATGGTGTGTCCATAACTCAGATGTCAACACCCAAGGATGTGGGTCAAAATCAACTACATATATAAGCCATTCTTATGTGTCATACCCTGTGTCAGGGGCTTGGAATGGCACAAAGATGCATCAGGTTCTCTCTTTCCTGAAGCTCATATTTGTGCTTCAAGAACCTTTTCGTGTTGTGTAACATCTACTTTGCTCACTTAGACGAGGCATATTTTGCTGAAAGTCATCACATTATTTCTTCTTATATCTTGACATATAACTGTGGCAGGGAGAGGGGGAGTGAATGTTATCTGTGATTCTCTGGGCTGAGATTTGTAGTGTAAAGCAGTTGACATTTTATATCTTATTTACTGTCTTAAAAAAAGAATACTGATAAATCAGGGAGTCAGACCTTCAAGAGAACACAATTTTACATGTTCCATCTGAATTATCTTGCTTCCAGGATATTCAAGGATATTCCTTATGTAAGGGAATGTTAAGACAGGGCTCTTCCTTTTTAAGTTTCGCTGAAGACAATATGTGAAAGATTCCAAAGTGAGGTAAGAAGCCATGGAGCAGGATTTTAAAAGGTAGGCAAAAGCCTGGCTATGTAACTCTTAACTCTCCTCTATAGCAAAGATTAAAATGAACTGAGCTGGAGATTAGAAATAGGGCTTATAGAGTGCATGTATTTGGAGTTGCAGTTCCCTAAGGGAGAAAATTCCCCTACCTTGACATCAAGTGAGAAAGGAGAAACTACAAAGAGTTGACTAGTGAACATTAACATGCAGCCTCTGGGCTCGGCGGGGGTACTCCCGTGGCCTGGTCGTGTCTAATAAACTTATCGGGCCAGATTTTAGGGTCAGTTGGCTGCTCACATGGAGGAACAAAGGAGTGAGAGATACATTGGGGACCCACAATGGTCCCCAGGAGGAACTGAAGGGAGGAAGAGACCTTAGTGGAAACAAACTAGGGACGCCACTAGCAGTCAGAGGGCTGAAAATGCAATAAAAAACTAGGGAGAAGGGTGTGCCGCCACTGTCAAGTGTAATGAGATGAAGGGTGTCCAGCGAGAGGGAGCGGGTGGATCCCCTGGAGGACACAGTGATGTGCCTTCGCTCGGCAAGAACCCGCTCACGGCACTGTTACCATGCTTCCCTTCTCTCTGCTGGATTACTGTGCTCCAGTACTGGAGGGAGACAAGTATGAGCAGTGAACAAAAGTAAAAGCAGTGAGTGGAGAAAGGAAAAAAGCAGCAACTCATGCTGCCTTTCTCTCACAGCAGACTTCCCCTTTAGAGCAGCCCCAAAGTGGAAAAAAAGAGAAAAACAGCTGTCAGTCTAGTTTGAAAATTTCACTACCACATGAGTCTGGACAATTCAGTTTGTAAATGGAGACTATGCTTTGAGATTTTAGTGACTGGTAAAGTTTTTATGACTTAAGAATCCCCAGAAAATTCAAGGGACATTCCAAGTTTTCATCTGGTGCGAAGGAGGCACTGGTTTCACCAAACAGATTCAAAGAACAGTAGAAAATAAAAATTAGTTGATTTCTCTAAGGGCTACAAAGGGGCATGCACATGTTTTACGGCATGTGCACCATTCTGAGTGTGAAGATGGTATCATGAATGTATTCATATGTCAAAAGTTGTAACTGTACCTCTCAAATGTATGAAATTTATTGTATGTCAGTTATATATCCAAGGAAGCTGTCACTAAAATAACCCGCTTTCTGAATTTGGTCCTTGAGTTTATCCTGTTCTTTGTTACACACGTGCAGTTCCTTCCATTAGCCCTTCCTTCTGCCTAAATCATCCGGTCCTGGATCACCACCAGACTAGGTGGGCTCCTGTAATCAAGTCCAGGTAAAGGTGACTATCCTGACGGTATCATTTATCATTTACTTAACACATTTCAGAGTTATTTAGTGTATTTCAGAGAACTTAGTGTATTTAGTAGTTATTTAGTGTATGTAGTTATTTAGTGTATTTCTCTATCTGAATGATAGAGATCTGGAAAATCTTAAATTCCCTTTATAAGTACTTTCACCAATATTTTTCTAGGACCTAAGCTGAATCTTATATACACATGCGAACATACACAAACACATCCTTCTAGTCTTCAGTTGCAATGAATATTATAGCCTTAACCTTAGTGGTATAGAAACCCAGCATTCAACATTATTATAAATCATTGTGAACAACAGAAGGACAAAAATGATTTACCAGATGGTTCCTCCCCTAGGAGGAATATAAGGGAACCAAATAAGGATAAAGGAAAGGAATAAGAACAATAATAATAATAATATTAATGATAAAGACACAAAACCCAAAAATGAAAAGACAAGGACACATTTGGGACACTTGGGGGGGAGGGGGAGGGTTGAGGGCAGATGGAAGCATGGGTGACTGAGGTGATGGTGTACTGGTGATATGGTGATGGGGAATACATGGGGATTACAATTGATGTCAAATATATATAAATAAAAAAAGGTTAATATTAGAATAAAAAAGAAAACTTCAGCCCAAACTGTCTCCTAGAAGGATAGAGTTCTATATTCCTTAAATTTCTAAGGAATCAAGAAGAAGAAATAATGAAATGGGGAGGAGGAAAGATAAAGGTCATAATCTCAGTGTGTACAAGGGGCAAAGTACTCTTCTATGTGGTCACCACTTTCCTGGGCTGGGCTCATCCCTTCATTAACAGCTACTAACTCATGGTATTTCTTTAGGTGCGATACAGATGACTAGAGACTCTTTGTAAATAAGAGATACTTATCCTAAGTAGTGAGGACAAGTTACTGCTTTTGGTCAGAGTCCTCCAGAAACAGATCTTGAGAAACTGAGGAGAGAAACAGGGAGGTGTATAGGAAAAGGAAGAAAGGCATTGCCAATTAACGACAAGGTTACTGCGGTAGGCATCACCCAATCAACACAATTTCATCCCCTTGTCATCAAGATTGTTCAGATGTGGGCACTTGACTGAAGTTAGTCCAATGTGGAATCCAGATGTTTGCAAGTGGGGAAAGAGATTTTCTAAATATGTGCTAAAGGAGAATATAGTCCCAAGAACTACTGGTCGATATCTCGTGAACAAAGAGAGACAGAAACTGGATCTTGTTTATATCTTTGATCCCTGAACCAGCTACCTCATTCTCTTCCTTTACACCAGTCAATGCATTTATTGTGGAAGCTGGTTTGGGTTGGCTCTTCTGCTACTTGTCACATGATAAATCTTAACAGATATATCTGTAGTGTATGCTAAAGATTAGTGTGGGATATGACATATAATAAGTGAAACAAATGGGGCCTTTGATTACTCTTGAGTGGTATGGAATGGAAATGATAGTGAAATTAAATCTCAAACGTCCCCTTCAAAATTGCATTTGCATTTGTACATGGAAATAGGAAAGTATCCAAAGACAGGTAAAGAACAGTGTATGTTGAAAATATGAGCACCTGCTCATCTCAGTCAGCCCAACTGTAGAGAATGAAAAACTTCAACATGCCCCTAGAGTCAGCAAGAACTCGCCTTCCAGAACTTTGACTACCCATCACCCAAGCAGGTTTGATTAATCATGTTACCTAGGACTGAAGGAAGCTCTTGCTCCCCTAAAGCCAACTGCCAAGGCTTTTCCACAGCTCTACTTCCCCAGTTTCTGCTTAGCCTCGAGTTCCCTGATAATGTTGCAGCTCAAGCCTACATGCACACACTTCGTCAGAGCACTGACAAGTAGAAACCCCTTTCTAGTTGGGTTTCCCATAACCAGCTAGCTTCATCTTCACACACAGGCACACCATTTTCCCAAGGGGCACGCACTGTGGCAGGGTGGATACCGAAGTAGTTAACACTGCAAATAACTAGATCTCAACCATGATTGTGGGGTGGGTAGTGTCCACTGCCCCTGAAACCTCAGAGTCTCCTAAGTTCCTTGAGTTGCTGCTTCTCAAGACAAGAGTAGTTTGGAAACCAACCAGCACCCACCATAGCTACTGGCCCTGGCATTCCCATCAATGGGCCAAGAACAGGAAAAGAACTTAGGGGAGACTTGGGGACACCACTCACCTGACCTTCTCCATGAATCACAGATACCACTATAATTATCTTCAGTCTCCCCAGTCTCCTTTTTGGAAAAAGGTGTTTAGAAGCACACATCTCCTATATCTATACCTAATCTAGACCTCTATTCCTACCTACTGATTGTGTATCTGGTGGAGAGCAGAAACTCACCCAACATTTGTTAAATTAACAGAAAACTAAGTAGGTGAATGGAGATATGGATGGCTAGATGGCTGACTGACTGGATGGGTGATGGATAAAAAATCAATAAATGTATAACTGCCTCAGGAATCCAAACAATGCTTTATGGTTCAAACTCCTTTGACTAGAAATGACAATCATCAGTATAGTTATAGTTAGGTGGCTTTATTATAGACTTCATCTATTGCAATGCTCTTCTTACCAAATTGCAATGTAAATCTGATTTTACAAATGATGAAACCAAAGTTCAGAGAATTTAAGTAGTTTGCTATGTCAAATAGCCAACTAGCTACTATAGCATCCCTCAGGTCCTAAGCACCAGGGTCCAGACTGTTTCCATCACTTAGTTGACTCTGATGAGAGACAGTGGGAAGCCTCTAAATTCTTGAAATGACATTAGATTTTTAATGGAATAAATGTTTAGTATGTAGGTTAAGAGTCTGATGATGCTGTGTGAAAAGCATATGGTAAAATGAGCTCAAGAATAGAGTGAGTTATTGTAGAAGAAATACACATTTGTATTTAATGTGATTTTACTTTCATTATTTTTCTTCTTTTATAAACCACCAACTTGCAACAATTAGGTTGTAGTTAGAGGCAGCTTGAGGAAGGATGTTTTGAATTAACAACTAAATTGTCAGATTTCTTTGTGAAGCTTTTATAGTTGGGTAGAGTTGGAGGGAACAGTCCCCAGGGAGGCTCATTTGCCATTTATTTCATTCTGCTGAACAGATGACTTGCCCACAGAACATTCCTTCTGCCTTCTTCTCCCCAACTCTCAGCACTCCAGCCACACTGCCTTGGCTACCAGACTGTGCATAAAGCACTAGAACTGGAATAGACCTCAGAGAACAGCTAGCATGAGCCTTGGTCCAGGCAGGAGGACACCTCTTCAGTACCCCACCATGAGTTTACACTGACGTTCCTTGATCACTTAGGACCAGAAAGCAGTGATAGAAGTTCCAATCCAACCTCTTCTCTAGCTCTCCACTAGTCTAGGATTTCAGATAAATTCCATAACTTCTCTGATTTTCAGTTCTATCATAATGAAAAATTTCACACTTAAGGTCTGAACTTCATGATCCAATCCATAAGAAGTGTCTCACATAGACCATACTGCTTACTAGGTACCCAACGCGTGGGCTTTCCATTTCCCACTTCTTTTATTATGGGAACCCTTAAAATAAGGAAATGTTAATTTTCCTTTGTATCTATCTCTCTGATCATGAAGAGCACGTCTTCCACATATTCACTCTTCAAATTTTCACCACCGGCTTTCATTGCCCCATCACATCTTTTCTTCCACATTCCACAGCCTTGACCATTCAGTTCTTTCTCCTATGACGTCACTTCACTGTATCCTGGTGTCCCTGGTGTACACATGTACCCTGCTTTGTCAGTGATCCTCCTGTAGTGTCATCCTCAGACTGACCTCTAAGCAGATCGGCTATTAAGGTGATGAAGGTTGTCCTTCATCTGTCTCTGTCTTCTCTCCTCCCACCCCAATCTCATCCTCTTTGTACCTTGGCCCCATGTAAGGAAGGCAGATGCAAGAGAAGCTCCTGAGAGGAAGATGGGCCTCTCAATATTCCTGATAAACCTCACACAAATAACTCCCCCCTGCACCCCAGTAAAACCAATCCTCACTGCTCTGTTTACTATGAGAAGATTGATATTACCTCTTTTGTCTTTTGATCACGGTGTCAAGACTTTACTTCTTTAAAGGCTTATGATGTCCCAGGACACATGAGAAAAATCTATGGATTTTTCACAATGCTTTTAATTCCTCATATGCACCAAGATTTATTTCCAAGAGAGACCAGTGGTTAGTTAAAAGAGCATAAGGTAAAAAGGATCCCTCCCCATTTGCATGCCAATTATTGACACATTTGTTAAAAGCTAAGACAATATTCAGAATCATAAATATGGACCAAAGACTTTAATGTGCATCCAAAACAATTAAATACATAAAGAGATTTGTAATAATTTGGGGAAAGATTTCTGAGATTTCAGCAACTCTTATTCTAATCTCTGATTTATTTATTATCGGAAAATCAAAGATCCCAAATACTTTATGTCAGTGAAATCTTCATGCTAAGCTTTTCAATATGTAGGGCTAAAAGAGTTAATGGGAGAGGCATGTAATTTGCCATCAACTCAAGTCTCCAGGTTCAGAGCCAGGCCTGGGATAGGCAGACTGGTCTCTAGGAAGCAGCATGTGTGGTTTGAAATTAAGCACCCACTTGACCTTGAGCTCAAGGCCAGTGGGACCCAGAAGACTAGATGGTATATCTACTGCCTTCCTCCCCACTAGAGCCAGAGTTTGGAGGCTGGTGTGGGCCTACATACAAACTCTTAAAAGGAATTTAAGATTGGTGACTCCCGGCCACAAATGAGATCTTGCAAACTCAGGGGACTGAAAATCATACTGTTTTTTTGAAAACCAGAGGTCAGTGTCAAAAAGGATTATACATTTGCATCATTTGAGAGGAGAACATTATTGTGAATGAAAGACTGAACTCTAAAAATTCTCTAGTTACTTGCACCTTTTGAATCAGACCGAATTATCCTTTTTTTTTTTTTCAGGATGAGAGATTAGAAAGTGCCTCTACTGGTTCCTGCCTCTGGGCATAGGCTGGAGCCCAGAGTGAAGAGGGAGAGGGTGCACTGAGCCAATGTTTGGAGAGGCAGGTGGCTGCCGGCATGGTGGGGCATGATCTGTAATTTACTCCAAGGCCTTTGGGTCCAAAGTGCCCCTACCACTACACCAAGGAATCTGTGAAGTCGCCTTCCTTAACTACCAATTCTTTAATGTTTTTTCATCTTCATTAGAGTGTAGTCATCATGTCACCCCAGAACAAGCTGACAAATGTCTCATTAATAAACTATTTTGTTTTGAGCCTTATTGTTCAACAGATATTTCATCAATGTTCTAACAATTACTCCTTACAAAATCCAGCCTCTGAGGTCAAGTTGATATCTTTCCTTTTTATCAGAGAGAAAACCAGGTTTCAAAGAATCTCAGAGTAACCTTCTCAAGGTCAAGGTCACTAAAAATGGCATGATTTTCACTGGATAGTGCCAGTTGGTGGTTCCCTACAAAGGCCTGAATCTCAAGGGGATTAGAAGCAGCTTGAAGTAAAACTTTTAGAGGGATCTGGGCTCCCTTATTGTGAGGCACAGGACAAGTTATCTTGCCTCAGTTTCCCCAATGGAGAAGCAGGAATATCATTCCTCACCTTGCAGAGTCCCTGCAATGAGCAAACAAGGTAACACAAAGAACATTCTGTGCAGTCTAGTGGACATGGTTGGTGCTCTGTGTAAGCAAGCTGAATCTGAGTCAGGCTTCTTTCAGCAAGGGGACTGAGAGTCCTGAGCAAAATAAATAATAGGAGGATCCATTATGCAACCTTTGGGGCCTGCAGGGCCAACGGCCAGAGCTCTGACCTCTGGTCTGCACTGGCATAAGGGAAAGCAGACTAGAAAACCGTCTTCTCATCTTGAAAGGGAGGAGATACCCGCAGTGCGTGATGTCCAAGGAAGAACAAATATAGATGCCTTCATCTTCCCCGAACCGTTGATTATACATGCTTTATGAAAAATTCTATTGTCTTTATAGAAAACTGTAAAAAAGTATTTTTGTTCCTCATTTATCCAAAAATAACACAATCTCCCCTAAATAGCTATTTTATTATGACTGCAAAAGAAAGCTGAAAACGATTTCATTTACCCCCTTTGAGGTCCTTGGAAACAATTTTAATTTCATAATAAAGTGAGGCAGCCCAGTATTTGTTTCTTAGAGACAGCAGACAGGGTTAAAGCCAGGGCCCCGGGAATCAGAGCTGGGACTGTGGAGAGGACTCCCCCTTCACCTGTGCTCCAGATGGCTTGGAAAGCATTTCCGAAGCCATGTGCAGGGTTCTATCTCAGCAGACTCTGGCTGCACAGGAAGGCAAAGCATGGATTCACTTCATTGGGAAGCAGGAAAAGAAAAAGCATTCCTGCGGGAAAAATCTAGAACGTCAACAAATCCCAGGCCATGGTGGGACTGAAGGACTTCCCAGAGAAGGGGGTAGATCCATGGGAAGGGTATGATTACCTCTTGGAGCTACCACCTCTGCATCACCTACGACCCCATCCTTGGGAATGACATCTCTACTCCCTCTGCCTTAAACCAGAAACCTGAGCTACACCACATGCTCCCACGTTCCCACGTCTCTAATCTCAACCTTTTCTCACTTCTCCCTTTGGCTTTTCTTAAATCCATATCTATCACCCCCCTCACTGTCACCATCTTGACTCTGTGACCAGATACTGTTATCTGGGCTGTTACCTGACTGTCACCTGGATTAATACAGCAGCCACTGAATGGTTGCTTTGCTTCTACTTTCTACTTTCTTCTTTCTTTTTTTTTTTAAAGATTTATTTATTTATGCATACAAGAGCTGGGGTACAGGCCAGAGTGGTGGGACGTGAGAGGATTCAACAGACAGAGTGGGGAGCAGAACAGGCAGACTGACGGAAACACCGCCAAGGGCAGCAGCGGGTGAGGTCTGCTATGCCATGTGGGTCCCCTCCCTGGCCGGCAGCAGGGATCGAACTCGTGTTGCAGTGGTTGTGGTTTGCTTCACAGTGCGTTGCTTAACCCACTGCGCCACCAGGGAGTCCTGCTTCTACTTTCTTATTCCAGAAAATGTACCAGGGACTCTCAGAACACAAGAGAGGAAAATGTTTTCCCTGGCAAAGTCAGAGAAAGCTCCAAGGAGGAAATGACTGGTCTTGAAAGAAGAGTCTAGATAAAGAGCAAGGGCATGGCAAGCTGAGAATAATAAATGAATTTCAGCCTTGTCAGGCCATGGCCTTCACGGATTTCCCTGATTACTGTGTCTATGTGCCTGACCCCGTCGCCCCACCGTGGCAAACGTGGTTAGAATCACCCTTGTCACAGCAGCTTGTGTCTCTGCAGGTTACCTAAGGACAGGGACATAAAAGTCGCTCAGATAAGGGGCTCCTGTGCATCCCAGCAACCTTGTCAATTATCCCTGAGCTGATTTGCATGCCTACTCTCTGGGCTCCCACTAGGGCTGGCTAGGAGGCCGCTTCCTTTTATCTGTGCCTATTGTGCTGTCAGGCTTGGTTTACAACACAATAAGCTTACAGACACTTACAATTAATGAGCTTCTCCGGAGTGCTCACAAACACATTAAAAGTGAGCAGGTAGCAAATGGACCCCGATAATCTGCACTTATGTAAATATCCAGGTTTTAGTAGACTGGAATTATCTAAAAGTCCCTGTCATTTGTCAGATGGTGTCAGCTTAATGGGCATCTATAGGTTGTCATCTTCCACTGAACATTCTAAATTGTCTGCTTGCACTTGCAGAAACCCACCCACACCTGAAGGGTGAGGCTCTGGAGCATGAGTCTTGCTGTCCTTGTGTTTGAACCCTCAGTTCTTGAGACTTCATGGCAGAATTCTGAAAAGAGTTCTCCATTATGTTTCAAAATGTATATCCATGAGAAAGATGCCGGTGTGGAAAGGCAGCAGGTGTGAAGTTGGTCTGCGTTCCCCTGCCACTTAAAGCTGCATAATTTTGAGTAAATTACTTAATAGTTTTGTGCCTTGGTTTCTTCAGCTGTAAAGGAGAATAATGATGGCAAATTTGACCTAAAAATTAAATGAAACAAAGAAGGCAAGAAAAGCAAATTTATACACCTATGTGCCAAGTGTGGCAAGCACGTCCACATTAAATCAGTTCATGCTTGCCACATGTGCTACCTTAAAGGTGAAAGCACAATTCTATAAACCCACTTAGCAGATGAGAAAACAAGTTCTCCAGTAATTTTTCGGAAGTCATGGAGCTACTAAGTAATGGATATGGGGTTCAGACATGGGCATGGAGATCTTTGACTAAGTCCTATTACACTCTCTGGCATGATACCAGGAAAGTGGTTAGTTAGTGCTCTTTGGGGGCTAGGAGATGAATATGATACGCACCCTGAATTTTAAGAAAATACTGATCTGTCAGGAAGGTAAGACCGTGTGAGCTCTGGGCTTGTGTTGTAACTAGGACAACCATAGGTTTTGATTGCTGTAAGCAAATTGCCACGGGCTTAGTGGTTTATACCAACACCAGGCATTACCTCATAGGTCCGTGAGTCAGGTGTCTGGACCCAGCTCAGGTGGGTCTTGTGCTCAGGGTCTCAAAGGGTAACCAAGGAGTGAGTCTACCAGTTTTCCTTTCGAGAGCTCAGGATCCTCCACCCCACTTGAGTGATGGCAGAATCCAGGCCTTTGCGTCTGGAAGACTAGACCAGTGCTCCTGGAGGCCCCCAGAGCTCCTCTGGCTGGCCCTGTGTTCGGCTCCCCTGGCCAGGTGTTCAAGGCCCATATGTGCACCTCTCTCTTTAGGGGCAAAGATGGAGACTCATAGAAGGTTAGCAGGTCAAGCGAGTAGCTGCCCTCTCATCGCAGCCATCGTCTATCAGCCAGAACCAAGTCAACTCGCTGCTCGCAGCAAAGGCCACAGCAGGTGATCAGCTGTTCCAGTGGGGAACTTTGGAGAGTGCAAGCATGCTCTTGACAGGTTCCGGGAAGCACGCATCTGGGGTCTGTCCCATGCAAGCCAGGTTGTCTGGTCATAGAGCTATCGGCGGTCTGAAAACGCACTACGGTGCCGGTGGGGGCCAAGTATACTTCCACCAGGAAGACCTGAGAATTCCCCTTTGAGCAGATGATTTTTCTTTTTTTATTTGCCTTTAAGTTTACATTGTATTGATTTTTTTTTTTAACTGAAGCAACATTGCATAGTAACATAGAAGTTTCAGGTGTGTATCATTGTAAGTCAGCAGCTAAATATATACTCCAGATGATTTTTCTACCAGTCTCTGAAGGAGGGGTGAGATTTCTGCAAACACAAACCGGACACCTACAGAAGGGCCTTCCTGGCAGAGAGAGCAGTTTGGACAAGGATATAGGGGTGAGAAGGAAAACAGACCAGGAGAGGCTTGTGCAATGCATTTTAAGACTCACTCCAAGAAAGTGGGCTTACGGTTCTACCTTGCCCTGTGCTCTTGGCTGGGGTTTCTGAATTAAGGGCACACCCTCCATCTTTAATGTATCCTGGTTATTTTAGAAGACCCACAGCTTAGGAGAGAGGCCCCCAACTTCCTGCATCCCAGGAGGGGGTTCCTTTACACTCATGCTTGGATCAGAAGCCTCTCACCTCATCACTCTTATGGAGAAAATTCTAGAGGAAGGAGCAAGAAGGATTTGACTAATTCCATAAATTTGATTAATGTTTTGTTAGAATTGAAATTAAGTAGGTACTAATGTAAATAGGTACTTTAGTCCACATGTCTCCTCTACAATTGTGTTACTTGGAGTCGTGGTGGGTATAAAGTTCTCTCTAATGCAGTCTCTTTCATGGCGAGCATGTGCCTGTGTAATCTCTCTGCCTGCCGCAGGGGAGGTCCTACCTACTCCCCCACTATCTGTCCCCTTCTATGATTCACTGATGCTGTGAAGAGGGGTTCCTGGTCTCACACCACTTCCTCCCTCCTTTAGGTAAAAAGAAGTGACCCTTGCCACAGCCACTAATAGGGACTCTGCTGCCACTAACACACTGGTTTGGTGACACATGTGGGCAGGGAAGGGGAAAGAAGGTGCCACAGAGGGTGAGGCTTTGGGTTCCGACAGGATCTGTGTTACCAGCTCAGGCTCCAGCAGAGAAGCAGTGATGGAGACATTGAGTCACAACTCTGCCAAGCTGTGAAGGTTCTATTGTTTCCTGATCTGGGGCAACAGCCTAACCATACCCTGTGGCTCAGGAAAAATGAAGCCCACATGGATGGAACAAGGAAGGAAGAGGGGGAGCCAGAGCAGGCCAAAGTACTAGGAGACAGATTCTTCTCCACTGTAAGGCAAAGGCTATACATTTCTTTCTTATTCAATAGCTAGCTTACGCATCTTCGTCTGTGTGCCAGGCACTGGACTTGGCATTGGAAGGTCAAAACAAAATCTCTGTCTTCATGGATCTTACAGTCTTAGATGGGAGTATGGGACTGGGTATAACAGGGAGGTAAAAAGAAAGGAAGAAAATAAATACAAAGTAGAATGAATGAAACAGGATGGTGGAGGTGACGATACTGGTTAATTTAGAAGGAAAGGAAGTTCTCTTTTAAGAATAACCTTTTATCTGAAATGCTGTAGACAGGAAGGAACAAGAAATACCAAGAGCATTACAGAGAAAAGATTTGTATACTAATGCCCTGGATAGAAAAAGAGGAATTGGAGCGCTGCAGGAGGGACGGGTAGCTGGAGTTAGTGAGTGAGCAAAAGGCATGGCTCCCAGTGAGATGAAGCACATTTAGAGGCGGTCACAGAGCTAGCACTCTGGGAAAGGGGTTCTGGGACAGAGGTTGATAATGGGGTAGGCGATGCAAGTGCAAGGACCGAGGGTATGGGGAATCTCTGTGCTGTGAACCTAAGACTACGCCTGAAGGTATTTAAACTAACAAAAAAGCTCGGAGGAAGTCTGGGCTCAGTTTCAAAGGTCGGATGCTGGATGATTTAAATGGTACTCCCTGGCGATAACAGCTAACAAGCACCAGAGCTCCTGGGTCAGAACATCAAGGCCCTTCCTAGGGAGAGAGAGGAGCCGCGAGACAAACACTTTGACAGACGCTGGGACCATGGATTCTCCAGAGAAGGCAAGGCGGGGTGAAGAGGGCTGTAGCTGCTGGCCAGCTTCTCCAGGCAGCAAGTCAACCCCGGTGTTCAAAGGACAATGTCTTTAGGGCAAAGATTCACTGGACTGTAGTAGAAAGCAAAGCCTGGAATACATCAGAAGGAAAGAAGGGGACAGGGAGGGGTTCACTGTCAGGCTAGGGTAGTGCTGCCACCAGGTCACGCCTTCCCGGAGAGAGGCTTCAGGGAACCCCTCAGCAGGGAGACCCCGAGGTGCACACAGGGACCAGAACGAGGCCTGCATCTTTCTCCCAGAGCTGCATCTGAGAGAATGGCCACATTCACAGTTCTTGTCCGCCGACAGCAGACTCTAACAGAGAGGGACTGTTCGTTTTACCTCTTCCGAGAAAGGATTTCCCAGTGGAAAAACAAAAGACCAATGGTGTGGCAGACACTTAGGCATGTAAATTCACTCCAAAGAAAGAGTTAAAGTGCTTTCTAATATAAATTGGTTTTCGGTATTTCAGTGCCAATATAATTAGATTGTAACAAGCAAAGCCCTGTAACATAACACAGCGAAAATTTGAAAATTTGATTCTGCCTGGCAAACAACCAAGTCCCTGCGTGTGCGCAAACCTGACATTAATAAGCTACAAGAGATTACATGATTTAGAAAAGAAGCACTTGGTGTTACCAAATCAAATAATAGATCTCTAGGCTATAATTAGGAGAATTGGGACTCAACAATGAAGTCATAATACTGTAATTTAGCTGTGAGTAACAGAGCCATGGAGGCACATTAGGAGGTGGGATAGTGTCTCAGTGGCGTTCAGCTCCCAGGGGGGCGGCTGCTCCAGCACCCCGCATGCAGCCACCTGTTGGCACCATGATGCCACCGGACGGACCCCGGGCCGCCTGGACTGTGTGGCAGAAGGGCTGTGGGGCTGTGGGGCTCTGGCGCTTCTGATGCCTGGTGTGCAAGACGACGCTCCCCAGGGACAGCTGAGGCCGGCAGTTACTGTCAGGGCGAACTGGGCAAATTGCTGCCCCAGAGTGCTTTGGAGCTAACAAAGGACACATTAAAAATGCAGAAACATAAACAAAGCAAAACAAATACTGTAAAAAATAAAAAGAGAATGAGAGAGGCCAGCAACATCATTCATAGTCCCTGAGCTGCAGGGGATTGTCAGGTTGGGTGAGTGCAGTTCTGCTCTGAAATAGTTTCTACAGACTGTGCAGGGCGCACTCAACCACCTCTGAACGGAGTAACACGATCCGTGCTCTTAGGTCATAAAACCATATAATTTCACGTTGAAAAGAAACCTTAGCAGGGCTTCTTAACCTGGGGTCCCCCAAGGGCTCTGTGGATAGAACTGAATTTCAATATAATTGGTTTTCTTTGTAATCCTATGAATTTTATTTTATGCATTTCAAAACATTATTCTGAAAAGGGGGTCTGTAGCAGATGTCAGAGGGACCGCCTCTGCAGTCCTCCCGACTTTTCTGTATGTTCCAGCTGGCTGCCAACTGCAAATATCTGCATCTCAGGACCCAAGCACCCTCCATCCCACTAGCTGCAAAGCAGCCCCGCCTGGTGCCCAGTGTGGCAGGCTGGACGTGCCAAGGCATGAACACCTGAGGGACAGGTGTGTAGTTCTCCAGCTTCCTCAACCTTTCTGGTGGGAAAATGCTGAGAAGGGGTTTTGGACTCCTTGTCCTGAGGCAGGGTCCTCTGGTTTCCTCTCCTTTCCCACTTTCCTGTGGGCATTTCCGCCAGCTCCCAAATAACTGTTCGCCCTCAGGGTCTGCTTCTCAGGATGCCAAACAAACACAGGGCCTGCAGATAGCTCAACAGCTGACTACCAGAATGGATCCATGCACAAAAGAAAAGGTTACAAAATGTGCAAGGTGTAAGCCAGGTCCTCAGCCTAATCACCATCTCCCAGATGAAGAAGCTGAGCACAGAGAGCTGAGCCCTTGTCACAGAAAAGGGAGTTCTAAAGCCTGGCAGTCACGTCCTGTACCAACTTCTGTTGTGATGACTGAGTCTCACTTATTCATGCTCCACACTTTTTCTTCCTTCGCCTGACTCCTTCCTCACATCTTTCCAGCAACAGCTGGGGTTACCACTGCTTAAAAGCAGGCACTTGGCTGGATGTTCTTGCCCCTCTGCCCTCAGTACAGGCTGATGCACCACATCATGCTGTTCCTGCTCCCAGGCCCAAGTTGGGTTCTGGCCTGTGATGAGCTACAGCAAACAGTGGGAGCAGAGTGAGTCTCTCCTAGAATTGACACGATATTTTCCTGTTTGTTTGGTTTCCCCCTGAGCCAGATGACACCAGAGTCCACGCTTTATTCACTCCCTGATTCTGCAGTAGGATTTAACGCTGGGATGGAAAACAGTGTTCTTGTTTTCTGTACACTTATATCATTTACTTATGAAGATGACTGTTGTACTTGTTAGCAGTTTTTGGAACTATTACTGGATGATAAAAGGAAGATAGAATGATATCAAGTAAAAGAAGTGATACAGTTGTAATAGGAAGCCAAGAGTAAAATTATTCAGAAATATATCACTGTCATTGTGAACATCCTCTTCCTTCTCCTCATCATGTGAGTACATTGTTCTCAGCGAAATGATTTTATAAGAGCTCCACAAAGGCAGCAAGCAGTACCAGGGCTAAAAAAGAAAGAAAGGAAACCTAGGCCAGGCAGGCTTCACATGTGGTCTCTGAAAGAATGGTTCTAGAGCCTGTCATTTCTCCTTAATAATTATTGTTATTTTTAGAACTCTGTAACAGGTTTTTATTTTTGCTTTATTATCTACTACAGCATTTAGAATTTAAAGAAAGACATTTTCTCTTCAAATTTGGATGTGTATATAGAGATCATTCGTCTGGACTCAGCATACTCAATGCCATGGTTCATTTCTCCTTTTATTGAAGGTGGTATTAGAAACCAAGCTCTGGGTACTAGGTGTGCTTGTGTTCCTAGTCAAGTGTCATCATCACTTGAGCAAGGGATGACACGTGTGTAGACTAACTCATGTATATATAGATCCGGAAAGATATTTCATATTGCAATCCCCTGTAATTATAGTAAGTAAAATAGAAGTTCATACCAATTTCTCCATACGAATCAATTCTAGATTTTTGCCTTTGCCTCTGTCTTTACACGCTAATGGTGGGAAGCCAGGTTCCCACAGCCACCATCCATTTATTTGTTTAATTCCAGATCCATGTATAATGGTGTCAGAATCACTGGGTCATACCAGCATGAAAACATTTTATGAACTGAATATAATGTTAACAACAGTTTTAGACTTTTGTCTTTTAAATGCCATTCATTTCCAAAATGACTTATATGGGCACCTTGCTATCCCAAACCCTTCACTTAAGTGTTTCGGATATTTATAAAACATTATAAAATGTACTCACCATTATAGCATCACACAGAATAAATTTCCTCCTTTCATCTATTCAATATTCCCTCTCTTTCCCCACTAGTGATGTTTTATTATCTCTGAAGTTTGCCTTTTGGAGAATGTGGTCTAATTGGGAACATCACATTGTGTTCTATTTTATCTATAAAATGGTATCTATGGTAACTATAGTTACCAGCACATTGATACTATTGTTAAAACTTATTAGGAATCAAGAAAATTAATGAGTTATTTACCTACATTTATTCCTCCTCTGGTACTCTTCTTTTCTTTATGTGAACCCAGGTTATGACAGAAAATTTTCCTCTGCCTGAGAAACTTCTTTGCTTTGTTTAAGAAGATTTGTTGGCAATAACTTCTTGGAGTTTTTGTCAGAAAATATCTATATTTTTCTTTTACATTTGAAAGATTATTTTACTACATATAGAGTTCTAGGTTGGTATTTTAGCCTTTGACAATTAGTGATCTGATTCCACTCTTTTTTTTTTTCATTTTTTTTAATTAAAATATTTTAAAATTTACATATACTTGCCATCAATTGTAATCCCCATGTATTCCCCATCACCATCTCACCAGTGCACCATCACCTC
>JAGFMF010011390.1:5011432-5055107 GCA_019455555.1 Galemys pyrenaicus
CCTTTCCTTGATCTTTATTTGGTTCCCTTATGTTCCTCCTAAGGGAGGAACCATCTGGTATTTTTCTTTTGCCTTCTGACTTGCTTCGCTAAGCATGATTCCACTCTTTTTGTACTTGCAGTTTCTGATGAGAAGCCTGCTATAATTCCCAGTTTGTTCCTGGGTAGGCAAGCTTCTTCCACCATCATCCCCTAGTCTGGCTTCTGTGACATGCCTAAGTGTAGGTTTTTAAATATTTGTCGATGTTCTGTGAGCTTGCTGGGTCTGTGATTTGGTGTTTGTCATTCATTTTGGGAGCTGTGCAGTCATTATTACTCAAATGTTTCTTCTGCTCCATTCTCTCTCTTCTCCTTCTGGTTTTTCAATAAACACCTTATATTTTTTGATATTGTTCATTATTCTTGAATGTCCTAGAATTCATCTTTCCTTCATTTTTCCCTTTGCATTTAATTTTCAGATGTTTCTCCTGACCTATTTGAAAGCTCACGGATTTGACGACCAGGTCCAGTCTACCGACAAGCTTATTAAGGGCATTCTTCATTTGTGCTACAGTTTTTTTTATATTTCTAGCATTTCCTTTTTATTCTTTCTTAGAATCTCCATATCCCTGTTTATATTACCCATCTATCCTTGCATATTGTCTGCTTATTTTCCATTAGGCTTTTAGCATATTAATCATAGTTATTTTAAATGTTCTGATAATTCCAACATCTGTGTCATATCTGAGTCTGATTCTCATGCTTGTTTTATCTCTTCCAACTGTGCTTTTTCTTAAGTTCTTGCATATCTTATAATTTCCCCTGTAGAAAACCAGACATGCTGTATCAGGCAGTAGGAACTGAAGTAAATAGACCTTTAATGTGAGGATTTATGTTAGTCCATCTAGGACTTGGATCGTGTTTAATGTTTCTTATAAGTACAAGAGGCTTCAAATTTCTCCTTTGTTCTTGTTTGTCTCCCTTGTTTTTTGGAATTCCTCAGACAGAGTCTTATAGTTCTTTCAGCTGAATTCCTCTATTATTAGGATGAAGGCTCTTAGTGTACTGTTAAGACGGGCACTGGGGGAAGCAGTCTAACTTTACCATTCATTCTTGGACTTTTAACAGGACAGTACCTTTGGCTGTGATGGTCCAAGTGTTCCTGCTTGGTGTAGACACACTCTTTTAGATGGAACAGAGTAGAGGGGGCTAAAGTTGGCAACCTCCCTTCTCCCAGGTTAAGGTGAAGCTCTGGTAGTCTTTTCTTTCCTGCAGAGGTGGCCTCTGTTGTGAGACTGCTTGAGCACATTTCATGATGGTTACTCTTCTCCTTTTCCTACCAAAGCTATGAAGGGGGCCTCCCTGGTGGCGCAGTGGGTTAAGCAATGCATTGGGAAGCAGACCGCAGCCACTGCAGCATGAGTTCGATCCCTGCCGCCGGCCAGTGAGGGGACCCACATGGAGAGGCAGACCTCTCCTGCCTTGCCCGCTGCTCCCCTCAGCAGTGTGTTTCGGTCAGTCTGCCTGTTCTGCTCCCTACTCTGTCTGGTGAATCCTCTCGCGTCCCTGGACTCTGACCTATACCCCAGCTCTTGTGTGCATAAGTAAATAAATAAAAAGCTATAAAGGGATTCTTCTCGAATTTTCACCATGAGAACCTGGTGGTGCTCCTGTAGGCAAAGCTCAAGAAAGTGTGGTGGTTCCATAAAAATACAGCCTACATGAGTTTGTCCCTCTTCAGCTAGTCCCCACACACTCTCACACAATTCATCAACACTATCACGCTTGTGTTCCTCCTAGCTTATGATTCTAGCAGCTTCAGCTTCAAGTAAGCAGATCTTAGCTGCATCTCTCTGGATTGATTGGTCTCTTTATATTTGGGGGTATTGGTTTGCCCTGACACCTCAGTTCTCTTATGGGTCTAAGAAAAGTCACAGATTTTTAGATTTTAAGGTTTTTTTTCTAATATGAATAGAAGTAATGACTTACAAACTCTTTACATGTTATAACAGAAACTGGGAGTTCAGTCATGAGATATTTAATCTAGAGTAGTAAAAGGTTATGACATAGAAGAATGATGTTCTAACTCTCTAGAAATTCTATCCTTTTTCTCCTGTGGAATTTTGAGGGAGGAATACAGGCAGGAAGAGGCAGAGAAGGACTAATATCAGGACTTCCATTTTTCTTCCTCCTCATCTAAAGGCTGAACCTTAAAAGGGACTGGCTTAGAAATATCCAGATTGGAGAGTGAGGGGCACAGTTAGAGAGCTTTCTGCCATACTTTAGTCATAGTATTCTCAAGGAAGATTTCTCTATGAAGAAATCCTCACCTTCCCCTGCGGCAATACAAAAGTGTTGAGAAGGAAAGGCTGACTTCCAGCTCCTGTGGGCTTCTACTGGTTTCCATGAGGTGTGGGAAGAACTCAGAAGTTACTGAAAGGAGTCTCAAAAGGTACTTGATTGAAGTTCACTTGGAAGTCTACATATCTTCCATGGAATCTTTCACAACAAAGGTAGAGATGACTCCCTGCAGAGTATGCAGAATGAAGGCCAGAGCTGCTGGTATCTTGGCAGAGCTTTACATGCATCTCCAGTGCCAATAAGAGCTGAGATGAAGATCAGTCAGCCAGGGAGGGCTACTAAATTGAGATCCAGCTGAGAGAAAGAATCAAGGCTAAGGAAAACTCTTGCCACAGATTCAGCCACAAGTGGACGAGTACCATCACACAGAAGAAATCAATCCAGGCCCCAGAGAAGACAGAAGCGAGTAACAGAATACCTCAAAGATTGGAGGACCCCGTCTCCAGTAAGGACAGCCCCCTCCCTGCAAATGCAGATGTCATCTTGCTTTGTAATCAAAGATGGGAAAGCAAAATCCTAGAGATTTTTTTAGTTCCTTGCATCATACCAAAAGTACAGATTGGACTAAGAAAGTTAATAATTTTCCATGCTAACCAGCAGGCAATACATGAAGAATGTCAGAGATGTTTAGAAATTTAAATAAAACACATTTTCCCTGTGCCCATCTGAGTATAGTGAGCAATTTGTGACTGCTACATTCTCCTTTCCATTACTCTGATTTATGTTCTTTATAACGTTTGTCATTATCTGAAGCTTCCTTATTTATTCATTTGATTAGTTTGTCTACCCTAGTAAAAGGAAAGCACTGAGAAAACAGTAGCCCGGCTTATCTTATTCACCATTGGGTTCCCAGCCCCTTGAAAGCATTTAACAAATAACTGGAGGATAAATGGTGTGTAAAGCTTCTTTATCAGATGAAACAAAAGATGTAGGGATTTTGAACCCTAATTGATTATTCTTTTAACTAATATTTATTAAGTACTAAAGACATTACATGTATTGATCTTTTAACATTCACAATAACACCACGGAGTCAGTACCATTATTATTATTATATACAGTGAGGAAATAAGAGCACAGAAAAGTTAAGTCATCTGTCCAAGGTCACAGAGCTTGCAAAACAGTCTGACTCAAGTTCCATGCCCATCCACCTCACCACTCTACTTCTGGAAGTCTCCTGTGTGGCCTCAACTCACCGCCTCCACTGCTCCCCCCACCCCACAAACCCCACTACCTCCCTCACACCAGATGAGCCACAGACGACTAAGTAGGCAGGGAACACTTCTCAAGATGTTTTCATCGATTTTGCCAACACTCAGCTGCTTTATCGGCTCTGATGAAACATTTGTGACAACCACAGCAATTGCAATGATCATTTCCATGCTGAAAACATTTGCCTACAAAGCAGACATTTTCTCTTCAAAGTAAACATTGGTGCTGCTGAGAGACTGCCACCCATACCCATGTATGCTGCTGGCTGAGAATTCAGAATGCCTGAAAAGTGAGATCTACTGGCGTGCTGAAGACAAAAGACAATGGGAGGGGAACTTCTCTTCCTGGTGGTCTTGTTAGACACTCTCGGGCCAGTCATCCTTCCACTTACCCCCACCTCTATCCCCTCAAAGGGCCACTTATTTCACAAGCTCTACTAACACCAGGCACAGGGATTAACCCTTCCTGATTACAGGTCTGCTCCTGTTCTTGACTCTGTAGGGCACAGCTGATGCTTCATGGATCTTAAGACCAACTCAACTAATTATTTAATTAATTAATTGTAAACAGATGAAGACCTTGAAACCCCTGAAGCTGGTCTTCTTAAAGTTTAGAGGAAAGTGATAGAATTTCATAGAAGAGGAACAACTGCTTTAGAGCAGTTTCCCAAATTATGTTCAGTAAGTCCTATTCAAAAGACTTAGGTCCTATTTGGTGGTCCTATTTGGATCTCATTACCAAATAAGATTTTAAAATGTAAAATTAAGCTGGATTTAATGTAAAAACAGGTTTGTCTGCAGGACTTCTCAGAACATTTTTAAACCTAGCACACAGTAGATCTCCAAAAGGGGTGAGCAGTATGTAATGCTTTGCAAATGCACTTGACCACAGAGTAGTTTCTTTGCCTGGCTTCTCAGTCAGGGTCCTAATGGATCATAAAACTGATGTGAAGAAATGCTATCTGCACAGGAAAAGGGAAACCTCCCCAGCCCAACAGGGTTTGGCATGGGCAGAGACAGACAGACCACAGTGAACTTATCACTGCAGAGATGAAGTCTTCCTGATGGTGGAAAGACTCTCTCTAGGTCCAGATGGCATCTCTGCAGGAGGATACTCTCATACATGTGGAAGAATATGCTGTAGACGTAGCACAGTAAACCATGACATGTACGGGCACATGATGGGTCCTCTCGGGAGGTTAGTTTAGCCCCAACAATCCTGTGAGGTTGGCAGTGACATCCTATTGCACAGATGAAGAGCTCAAGGGTCATGGAGGTGGGGCAGCAGGCTCATACAACAAGATGAGCATCTTCTGGACAACAATCCAGTGCCTTCTTCAGATCAACACTAGCGCCCAACAGGATGGACCAAAAGTTGTCAGCAGTTGACCTCTCTTTCCAGGCTCTGGCATCAGCAAGACCCACCTGTCCTTGCTGGTCCTCCCCTTGCAGGCCTGACCAGATCACCTTTCCTTGGGGTAGTCAGTGGAGGGGGTCAAGACCCCTCCTCAAATGAGACAGAAGCCTCTTCTCATCCACATACTGAATCACGAACTTTGCCAGAGCTCTTAAGTGATTGTGACTGTTTCGTTTTCAAAATATCAGTCAGCCTGTTCGAGTAATTTTATAGTTAAATTATTTAAATGCAGTCTATCCATTGAAGCAATTTCCCCTGCACAGAAGAAGTGTTTTCTTTTTTAGGGAACTGAAGCATGATAAATAAATGAATAAAGACTAGTAGCAGTCTCTCTCTCTTTCTCTCTCTCTCCTGAAGAAAGCACTTTGACTGAGCATCCCTTCTGTCAGAAATCTTGGAACTCATAATATTCCCTGTGGTTCTGCTGCTCAGCATTAAAAATAACCAAAGACTTGAGTCACAGTTGTTCTTTTTTTTTTTCCTAGACACGAAGCGCATTTTACGCCACAATGCCCGGGATGACACAGGGACCGTTCAGAGCTTGCTAACATTCTGCGCTGCCTCTCTCCCCAGGCCTGCAAGCAGTTAGAATGGCTTAGTGGTGATCACAAATGCTGTCCCATTTGGAAAGCACTTCTTTAAGGCAGCACAGATTAAAATTCATGAAAGACGGCTTGCTTGCATAAATAAATTAAAAGCTGCAAAACTAAAGTTTAAACACCCATATACAACTAGCATTTTGCAAACACCATATGCACTGTGGTTCTCAATTCTGGGCTGTCATGCAAGAAGTAAGGAAAGAGGCCTCATTGGGTTTGAATCTGTAAAACTGGAAGCACCTTGATCACCTTTGGCACAAAGGAGCCTCAGCAGCAAAATGTGAACTAACTGATTTGAACCTTGTCTAAATGCATATGGATTTTAGGGGAGCATGCTAATATCTGGAGAGTCTTGCAAAAAGAGGCCGAGAGAGGGAAAGAGCACAGGTTTTGTGATCAGACAATACCAGGCTCAAATCCTAACTTGAAATTTTTATGTTGCTTTAGTTAAATCATAGAAGTCTGATGCCCAGTTTTCTCATCTGTAAAATAGGTATAAGAAAACTAACCTCTAACCTCAGACCGTAATGCGGGAAGTCAATGATATTCTGCACTTTGAACAGCTGGCAGAGGGGAGAGACCAACAAACTGTTAATTCCCTTCATCCTGCTTTCAGCTGACATTTGTACAGTGTGGGTGTCCTAGTGGGACATAAACACTGGAGTCAAAAGCCTCTACCCAGCTCTGTCACTTAATGACTGTGTGACCTCAGAGAACTCACTTCATCTCTGCATGCCTGTTTCTTCATTTGCAAAATTAAGATAGTAACATTACCTCTCTCCCACACAGACATAACACCCTCGGGGTAAGCTGGTCCTTGCAACATCATATGGTAGGCATGGCTGGCAACCTGATCTCCACCTCCTTAGTAATGAAACTAATGCCAAGGGATGGGGCAGAGTGAGCCTAACATGACTTAGCAGGTGAGTTGCAGACCCAGAAGCCAAGGACAGATGAACTTACCTCTCCCCCTTGTGCATTTCTGGGCCTTCTTGCTGGCCCACAACTGCTTGGAGGCTGCAGGGAAGCACCTAATCCAGCTAGAGGAATTTAGGGTCTTTCCCCAACCTGCTGGAATAATACTATTTTCATCTACATGCTGCGAAGCCTTGTTGCCAAATTCTGATCGTTGGCATCAATGTGGTGAATGTCAGTCCTTCCTTAGTAACAAGTGTGCTTTTTAATAGGTTTTCCGAATTCCCAAGCAGTCTGGTCTTATAAGGGGGTGTGTTGAAGTGGTATTTCACAAAATTTGCAAGTGGGGAGTAATGAGCTCATAGGGGAACTGCTTCAGTGGCCTTAGTTCAGTAATTCCCCTAGGTGGGGAGTCAGATCAGGAGCATTGTAGAGTACATTTATCATTCTCCAGAACAATGACCTCTCCAGTAAGATAATAAAGTTCAGGGATCATCAAGCATCGACCCAGGTCCAAGAGAACAGGTTCTAAGACACAAATTGTATCTGTCAGTGGCCTTGTTGGCAAGCAATGAATATTATAATCAAATTAAAGGTGCTAAAAGTTAGAATGGTCATCTGAAATAGTCTTACTACAAAAGGCCTGCAAATGTTAGAAAGAGATGATAAAGTATGTACAAGCTTGCGTGTTCAAGAAAACAAGTGAAATCCCCAGAAGATTAAAATAAAAAAGAAGCCATGTCCCATGAGTTAATGCTCCAACCTCCTTGGCAGGTGTGGGGGGAAGTGGAAGGAACATTTAGGGTGCCAGTAAGTCTCATTGACCTAAAACCTTAGATTTTCTATGTCTCTGTTGAAACAGAAGACAAAGTCCTAGCCTATACAATTTGATGCTTGAACAAAGACCCTTTCATGAAGCCAAACGCTCATGGGTTTACACCATGAGTAAAAGAACAGATTTAAAAATCTACTCAATCATTCCTTTTGCACAAGTTTGCCTGTCTATCTTGATTGAACTATGGGAGAAAAATTTTATAAATTTAAAAATAAAAAAAAATTTAAATCTTTTCTAAGAATGGATATGTCTCACACAGATATAGAGTTCAAATTTATCTGTTAAAATAAGTAGACTTAATAGGTAAAAGATAAAAAATGAAAACAACATAGCGAGACTATATATAAAGTAAACATAGCTCTGTACCAGACAGAACAGAAAGTTTAATTCCGAACAGGTAGGTCAAATGACCTGTTGTCTTCCAGGTAGAAATTGAGTGCAGTGTAGAGCAGTATAGTGCCAGCAATACACAGGACTGAATACAATCCTCAAAGATTGAATACAAAATGACTTGTGCTGGGATGTGGCTGCTCAACTTAAAAAGAAAATTGAAAGTATTTCCAGTCACTGACTGAAACTAGGGAGGTTAGAAGATGCCTGTCATCTAACAAATAAGGTGACTCATCAATAAGCCCAGTGTCTATATGTGATACAAGTTCTAAGCACCATGTGAAAGAAACTGATTCTTCTTTTCCCTTTATTTATATATATCTGACATCAATCGTGGGCCCCATTTCCCACCACCATTTCACCAGTGCACCATCCCCTCAGTCCCTTGTGCTCTTTCTGCCCTCATCTCATTCCCCCCACCACATATACACAAAGTGTTTCTGATTTGTCCTTGTCTTTTTGTTTTTGTTGTGTTTATTTTTGTTTTTGTTTTTTTTATTGTTATTATTCTTTTCCTTGGTCCCTTATTTGGTTCCTTTATATTCCTCCTGGAAGTGAAACCATATGGTATTTTTCTTTTGTCTTCTGACTTATTTCGCTGAGCATAATCCCTTCTAGCTTCATCCATATTTCTACAAATGACTCTAATTGATCTTTTCTGATTGCTGAATAGTATTCCATCATGTATATGTATCACATCTTCTTGATCCAGCCATCTATTTTGGGGCATTTAGGTTGTTTCCAGGTCTTACCTATTGTAAACAGTGCTGCAATAAACACAAGGGTGCAGGTATTCTTTTGAATCAGTGTTTTTGTTCTTTGGGTATATTCCTAGGAGTGGGATTGCTGGGTCATATGGGATTTCCATTTTTAGTAGTTTGGGGAACCACCATACTGCTTTCCATAGTGGCTGGACCAGCTTGCATTCCCACCAGCAATGTAGTAGAGTTCCTTTTTCTCCACATCCTCACCAACATTTGTTGTTGCTAATTTTTTTGATATGAGCCATTCACACTGGTGTGAGGTGGTATTTCATAGTGGTTTTGATTTGCATTTCTCTGATTACAAGAGATGTTGAGCACTTTTTCATACACTTGTTGGTCATTTGCATTTCCTCTTAGGGGAAATGTCTTTTTAGCTCTTCTGCCCATTTTCCACTGGATTATTTACTTTGTTTTTGTTTAGTCTGGTCAGCTTTTTGTAGATCTTTGTGATAAGTCCCTCATCAGTAGTGTTGTGTACAAAAATTTTCTTCCAGTCGGTGGGGTATTACTTTGAAGAAACTGATTCTTGAGTAGGAATTTTGGGTCCAATGGAACTGACTATGAGAGCCACTACATGAGAGAGGGGAATCCCAGGAAAGAGAGAGAAAAATAGATAAAAAGAAAAACTCTCACTTAAAATGAGTCCATACTGAAAGTATAAAATTCACTAAGAACATTCAAAACCAATAGACAGTCACCAAAGTTAAATATCAGACTAGGTATTCTCTCCATATAAACTGATTTAATTTATTTTATCAAATTATCCTGCCAGTGATATTAAAGTATGCATATCTATAATTCTTAAAGAGAGTAACTAAGAAATTCTATTTAAGAAATTAAACAAAAAATTAGGAAACAAATAAAAAATATACGGAAGAGGAACCAATTCACATTCTTAGAAGTAAACAAAGTAGTCATGAAATAAAATACTAAATGAAACAAATGCTGAATCAGATGCAGTTGAAATAAGAATTACCAAATAAGAAGATAATAACTAAGAATTCACCCAAATTTAGGCAGGAAAAGAAAACAGTATTTTTTTAATTTATGGAAAGAAAAATTAATAGACATAAAGGACAGATGGAAAGACTCCAACACACATCTAATTGGAGCTTCTGATGAAAGAATAAAAAAATGAAGGAGAAATAATGTTTGATAGAATAGTTGACTTTTTCAGGAATACAAGGCTAGAAACCTAATGACAGAGACTAAATGTATCTATTAAGCTTTTACTCTTCCTTAATCTCATTAAGTGAATTTTAAGCCATGTATCAGCAAAGGAAAAAAATAAAGATTAAGAGAGAATAGCAACAACATTTTGGGAAAGAGAAATAACATAAGAAAAATCTGGCTTAGCACACATGAGAAAGCTGAATCCTAAACCAGCAGAAGAAAAAGTTAAGTGGAAACCCAACGAATATCATTGCATTCTCCAAAGGCTTAGGCGTTCACAGCCAACAACTTCTGATGACCAGAGTAAAGATGAGGCCCCAAACTGGTTGTGAGTCCATGAAAGAATCAATTAGCTCACACACCTCTCTTACCCAGCAGGAGAAGAACGCTTCATTCTCTGGAGCAGTGGGCCTCATGGCATGGACATGGGGCAATAACTTCAACATCACTTGAGAATTTGTTACACAGACAAATAATCAATCTCCTCCCACCCCACTCCCTGACTTAATAAAGCAGTAAGTGATTTAAATCAGTGATTTTACAAGCCCTCTGGGTGAAGTTTAGGAACCACTTTGGTAAAACAAGGGGTTTTTGAACCACAGGATATTGAGCATAATTGAGTTAGAGTTATATACTGAAAATAGAGGGATTTAATAAAAGTTCACTTACTTTTACTGAATGTTGAACTTCATCATTATTTCATCCTTGATTCCAGAACTCTTGCAAATAGAATCCATACAGATTCCAGGAAACAGAACTGAAGTTTCCTTTCTGAGCATCTGACAGACACAAATGGAAAGACCTTAAGATGCTAACATGAAAGGTACAAAGTAAAAAGCCCACCCATATCACCCAACCTATAAACTCATAGCTAACAAGTCTCCTGTGTTCTTACTGCCTTTATTCACCTGTGAAGACTGAATTTCATCAGAAATCCCGTGAAAGCTTATGACATGACTAACATTAAAAGAAAAGATGATGCAATGGTGAGGAAAAGAACTTGGGGTGAGAAACTAAAAACAACAACAACAAACTATCGTTTATGAATTTAGAAAACGAATATTGTGACCATGCAGAGAAAATGGAAACTGATGCTATTCTAGGGACAAAAAGATGCTGAAAATTAAAAATGCGACAAAAATGAAAAACACAAAATTATTAAACGAAAACATCTAGAGAGTAGACAAAGATTGGGACGGAACATCAGAAAGTGAATTAAAATAGAAGTTCAAAAGATCTAATAACCAAATAATAAAATTCCTAAGAAATCTGATGAAATAAGATGAATGCAGAGATGTAACACAAAGAAATTTCCTAGGACCAAAGAACACCGGTTTGATTGAAGGTTTCACCAAGAACAATGGATTTTTTAAATTAGACATACAACAAGGCGTATTGTTACAAAATTTCTAATTAATAGGGCCCAAGAAAAAATTCCCTAAACTTCCAAGACAAAAGCAGTCACACAGGCTCATTCTGTAGTGGGAATCAAACTGGAGATTAGAAGATAGTGAAGAAATTCCTTCAAAATTCTGAAGAAAAAAAACATTTCCAGTTTGAATTCTAATCCCAGGCAACTATTATTATGTGGGTAAAATAAAACCATTTTTATATCAGTAAGGTCACAAAAAATTACCTCTCATTCAATTTTCTCAGGAAGTCACTAAAGGATGCACACCAACAAAATAAGAAAATAATCTGAATAAGAAGATAACATGGGGTACAGATAAGGGAGAATCAAACTAGGAGAGAGGTAAAGGTGGCCCCTAAAATGATGGGGTTGTAGATCCCAGGAGGAATGTTATGCACAAGGCAGAGGGGACTGAAAGAGAACAGGAAACTCCTAAAGAGAAAAATGATAGACAATCTCACATAAATGGAAGTCTTGGGGCACATTTAGACATTTGAGAGAATTTGGAATCAAATTACTGATTTGTAAATGCAATCTGAGCAAATGAAAAATACGACAAATATGAACCCGAGGAAAATCCAAGTCAGTTTGCTAAATGAATCACCTATAAATATTATTACATGGTGATAATAATAAGCACTGAATATTTCTCTCTCAAAATTATAATCTTACTGTATCAAAATTAGAAAAATGTGGGATATACAAAGCGTATGAATTGGTTAGGGTAGCAAAGAGCTAAATTCTTCCATTGTGGAATTCACTTTAATTTTAATGATGCTAAAGCAAAAACACTCAAAAAGTTGCAAAAAGCATGAGCCTGTTGCTGGGAGCTATGGGGCAAAAACAAAACTATCAGTTGAGGTGGGTAGTAAAGTTGTTTCCTCTGGAAGGAGGATGGGTGGAAGGGGACAGAGAACTTCTGTCTGGTATCACTGACTTCATACATATATTTGATTTTCCAAATTTCATCCATAAATAATTTTAAAACAGGACTTTAAAAAGTTAAAGGCAAAATTACAGAGCAGAAATTACATAGCAGAAAGACCTGTTTTATTATGGATTGTAGTATTACTATTCTTTATTCAGGCTGGTGACTTTACCTAAAGTATCATAAACTTTTGGGGACAATGTAGCCCATGAAAGTACATTAATTTTTTCCTACTTAAATTAGTTTTAGGGAGGAAAACAAAGATTCCTTTGCAGGTGAAGTGGAATTTCCAAAGAGATGCTTGTCTTTTACTGCTCTCAGAAGACAAAGCAGAGATGAGCAGACACACTTCTTTGAGTGACTCGGAGACCTTGTTGCAGTAACGTGAGAACCACTGAGGGTGTGTGAGACAAGCCTGACAATGTCAAAACAGCAAGTGGCCTCATCTTCCACTTTACATTTTGAAATAGGAAAGAAAACAGATGGAATAGCTTTTTTTTTATTATTTTCCACAACCCAAAAGGAAATTCACTTCAATTTTAATAACTTTTCTCTTTTTTATATATCATCGTGCAAACCTTGTAAAAATTGCAAATTCCAAATTTGGGAGGATGGAGTGGCAGGATGAAAAAGAAACTATTTCCGGTAGCTAGTCTTATTTTATGGAACTAAAAATAAAATCTAGGTTACTTTTGAAGGAGAAAACAGATGGATAATCGCTAATTCGATAAATGGCTATGAAGTTGCAGGAACCTGGCAGGGATACACAGCAGGAGCAATACTCGAGGTTACTCAAGTTCAAGGCACAGACTTGATCTGCGGCAGGCATAAGTCCTGCCTCTCCTAGGTCTGACTTTGCAGCTTATACTGATAACTCAACCAGTCTTTGACAATGGCCACCACCACTCCCACACAGCCAGGAATGATATTCTGCTCTTCAGCGGCGGGGCTGCAAGGAAGCTTCCCTCCTGGTGCTTGCTCCTAGCATCACTAACTCCCAGCTGGCATTCTAGGGGTTGTATCTGTGCCTGGAGTGTGTATGCATCTCAGTTACCTAGGGCAACTAGGAGAAAGAGTATCTGGAATTTTCAACTACCCACCAAGACTCCTAACATGGAAGAGGGGTTTGATGTCAGGCCAATGGCAGAGATATATATCATAATGGCAAAAATGACCATAGTCCTAAGTGCAATAAGATGGTAGTGAAGAATATAGACTGCAGTCAGGTTAGGTATGTTGGAATTCTGGTCCTTCTTTTCCTTAGCTATTCGACCAGACAAATTCCCTTTTTCTAATAACTATCTCTTGATTCTTTTTTAATATTTTATTTATTTATGCATACAGGAGCTATGGTACAGGCCAGAGTCCAGGTTGGTGAGAGGATTCACCAGAGACAGAGTGGGGAGCAGAACAGGCAGACTCACTGAAACACACTGTTGAGGGCAGCAGCGGGCGAGGCAGGAGAGGTCTGCTGCGCCATGTGGGTCCCCTCCCTGGCCAGAGATCGAACCCACGCTGCAGTGGCTGTGGAAGGCCCACAGTGCAGTGCTCAACCGCCTATACCACCAGGGAGGCCCTCGGCCAGGCAGATTCCTACCTCCAGGTCTTTGTTCCTGCTGTTGCCTCTCCCGAGACTCATTTCCCTCCATCATGGAGTTCTGCGCCATCCTCATCATCCTGCTGAGGTTTGCTATTCAAAGTTACCTCCTTTGCTTTCTCTAGTGCCTTCTATGAGTTGCTTTTCCCAAGAACTTATCACCTTGATCTGAACTCATCACCTTGGAAAGAACTACATAATTTGCCTGTTGATCCTTCCCCATGCTGTTTCTTTCTCCAACTGCCCCCCAACTGAATGTAGACCGCTGAGCACAAGGGTTCACCTGTACTGGTTACAATTCTATTCCCCCAAACCCACAGGAGTTTCTGGAAATAGAGAATGTTCTATAAATATGTGCTGACTGAATATATGGGGTACATCATCCAACTCATTTCTTCAAGCCTCACTCATCATCTAAAATGGGATTGCTAATAAAAACGGCAGCCTGGACTTTTTGTGTGAAAAATTAAGTTAGATTCATGTTTGTGCTAGAGAGGGTGATAGTTCTCTTATCAGCCACCTTGCATTCCTTGTTTCCACCCAGCCTTCTACCCCCAATTGGGTCAGTTAGACCAAAGCCCCTGCCACTTTGGGAAAGCTGCTCACGTAAAACCAGAGAACAAAGACCTTGCCTTCTTGGCCTGTCAGTTCAATGCTGCCAGTCCAGAAGGAAGGCAGAAAACATTTAGTAGAATGTGTGATCAAGTAGAACCAGTTCTTCTTGTCTCATCACCAATCTCCATGAAAATCTCCCAAGGTGGGGAGTAGGGGAGAGAGCACCTGAGCGAAGTCCTCTTCCACTCTGCACTGTCCTCCCTCATTCCACCTCCCCCCATGTCAGCTGCACAAGGGAGGCGTGGGAGGGCACTCCTCCAGCTGTGAAGACACTGGGTACCCAGGATCTCCTGTGGTCTTGCATGACACGGAAGGCTGCCAGGTTTCCCAGCACCCCCCACTCTTCCCAAATGGTGTTAGAATTAATGAAGAAAGATGTCACCGTAGAAATCAGTAGTTAGCACACGGCCAGGAACCAGGGGATACATAGTAGTGCCTGCATGCCTGGGACAAGGATGACAGTGACCAAAGACCAGGCCATCCATGTTGGCAGCCACTATCACTAGAAGTACTGACCTTGGGCCAGAGCGTCAACTTCCCGAAATGATACATGCCACACCAGAAATATAACTCAATTCTGAATGTACATGCCACATCAAAGGCAATATAAGAAAGGGAAATGCTTTGAAATACTGAGCTTAAAACCAATGCCACTTAGAAAAAACCCTGGTAAGTAGAATTCCCCAGCCATGACTAGAATTGGGCGTCAGCAATCATGCAGAATGATGTTCTGAAATACAGTTCTTTAGTAGGATATTTAATTAAAAAATAATGAAGTCATAGAAAAATAGGTGGCTATACTTATTTAATGCATAGAATGTGTAGGCTATGAAAACCACTCTACTTAAATACATAAGGAACGTATCACAGTTCCTGCTGCTTAGTAAGTAACTAGATAAATGGCAGCTGCTGTCACTACTGTTAGGGACAGTCGGAGTTCATGCACCCATCATCTCTGACACCTACAACCATCCTGTCAGAAAGCCATTTTATTATTTCTATTTTGTATATATTTTTTAAGATTTATTTATGCATACAAGCACTGGGGTACAGGCCAGAGGTATGGGGGGGGGTGAGAGGATTCACCACAGACAGAATAAGAAGCAGAACAGGCAGATCCACTGAAATACACTGCTGAGGGGAGCAGCGGGTGAGGCAGGAGACGTCTGCTGTGCCATGTGGGTCCCCTCCCTGAATGGCAGCAGGGATCGAACTCGGGCTGCAGTGGCTGCAGTTTGCTTCATGGTGTGTTGCTTAACCCACTGCGCCACCAGGGAGGCCCTATTTTGTATATTTTAAATTGGGGTTTGGGCAATATGATGATTGGGTTGAAGACCCTGATTAGGAATAGTCCAAGGCAGCGGACTTTGGACCTAAGCAGCCCGAATCCATCCTAGACTCTCACATTGCTCAGCTCAGTGGGGCTGGGAGTCTGCAAGGTGAGGTAGGTACTTGCTCGGCTGGCACAGCTGGCTGGAGCAAGGGAGCTACTGTACACTATGGCACAGGTCTTGGCCAGTGGTCAACCCCTGCTGGCCTCAAGTAGAGAGCCATGACTGTGTGTTGTGGAGAAAATCCAGGGGTCTGTGGACTTTGAAAAGGACACTGGTGGATATTCCTCCAGGGTCTTCTAATCACTCAAGCCCAAGACCCTTGAGTCAAAAATGTACGTCAGGGAATGTCCTCGGTCGTCAGCTTAGAGTGGGAACAAGCCAACACAATCACAAACTAAAGGAGAACAAAGTTACCCTGACGTCAGCGCGCAGCTGCACATTCCCTGTTTCTCTAACTCATGAGCACTTAGTGAGGAAAATCCAGGGATGTGTGGGCACGAACATGGAAGTGACCCCAAACCCTTAACCCAGTCCCCTGATATCTCTAGCAAAGCCCGTATGACTGACTGGTGGTCTTTGGTGATCATGTGGGGGTTGGGGAGTGCCTTTGAATGGAGACTCTGTAAACAGAAAGAAGCTCAGAAGGATAGAGGAGACTCCTCCAGACTAGGAAACACTAAGCAAAACATTTTGGCCAACGGCCCTACCCAGCAAGAGGCAGAGACCTCTGCGTTCAGGATGCAGGCAGGAGTGTGTGTGTTGTAACGAGAGCGAGGCCAGCCCTGCTTCACAGCACACCACCAAAAACCGTATGTCCCTTCCAATGGCGGCTTCTCTGAACATGATGTCTTTATCCTCATAAAAGCTCACCACTCTGGCAGAGAAAGAAATTGCCCAAAGCCAAAGCATCAATTAGGTCTCAAAGAACTCTGAGATAATAACTAACCATTACTGAGCTCTTACAACATGCCAGGCCCTGCTGTAGGTGTGATTTGATTCTCAAACTGTGGAATTCTTACAACCACTCTCAGAGGCAGGTATCACTGATTATACAGCCTGAGGTCACTCAGCTAAGAAGTGACCATGCTGGATCCCAGCCCCGGGAGTCTGTCCCAGCCCTGGGAGCTAAGCACCGCACTGCGGCCACAGCCCTTCACCCAGTGAGCAGACATGTTTGTTTTATGCGTTTATCTCCTCTACCCTGACCACGGCCTAGTTGAAGGCAGACATTATGTCTAATTTATGCCTAACTATCCTCAAATCCTAAAAATAATAAGACTCTTGAAACTGTTCATTCAATGCAGAATTAAAGGGTGAGTTTAAAGTTTGCTCTATTGTGGAGGAGAAAAGTAAATGAGAAAAAAATATTGGTTGGTAAATTCTTGTATCATATTAATTGTGTTAATAAATTGCACTTATTTTTCTCATGGTTCTCTTGAATTCCATGGGAGGTAAATGCTATCATTGACCTGGTTTCACAGAAGAGAAACCAAGCCACAGGAAATATAAATGGTATTCATAAGATTCCGCAGCTAGATCCTCATTTAGACATTCGAGTCTTTTGCCATGCATTCAATTATGACCCCACAAATGACCTCTGGCTAGAATAGGACACAGGGGAGGACATTCAGCATCTAAGGAGGAATGTGCCAACCAGAACTATGAAGAAGTTGTCCTGGAGGAGGTAGCCCCTGACATAGACTTTGAAGGATGGGTGGGATCTGACATGTTGAAATGGAGACAGGCAGGGCGGGGCACTCCTGCAGAGGGAACTGAGTAAGCCAACACACAGAGGCAGAAAACTGTGGCACGTACAAGAAAATCACAATTACTTTCACTTGGCTGCCGCTCAGGAAGAGTAAAGAGGAATGGCTGAGACTGAATTGGAAAGGAAGACTGGAATCAAATTGAAAAGAGTTTAGAGTGATAGACCTGAGGACTTGGATTGAGTTACTGGGCAAATGGGAGCCGCCTGTGCTTCAGCAGGTAGTGACGCATTAGAGCTGTGCTTAGGCTGGCTTCACAATCAAAAAGAGGATGGTTAACCCAGGGTGATATTTGCACAATAAAGAACAATCAGGATAATTTGAAAAATGGGTTCAAGGCCTTAAACAGGAACGGGGAGGAGACTAGAAGTGATAGATAATGGTGAGCCAGAACCAATTACTCAGTGACTGGGAAGGTGTGAGGGCTGTGATGGAGGAAAGAGTTAAGAGAGATGTAAGGTTTTCCTCCAGGCTCAGAAGATGACAGTTCCCTTAGCAGAGAGCATGTACGTGGGAGCGCAGACCTTGTCAGGGCTGCTGGGTGAGTGAAGCTAATGAGCCATTCCCCTCACACTGGGAACATTTTCTAAAGGGTCAAATCTAAATTCCAGGCCATCTGCCCCCTCCACCAGGAGAGCTCTAGTTGGTAAGTCAGGGCTCCCCTTGCATTTTTTAGACAAATTCTCTTTCTAAATTTGATTAATGCAGGGCAATGAATATCTGATATCAGTGTCAGGCATCAATAGCTGCCACACACACACTCACGCACACACGCACGCCCACCACTAATGACCAGCAGCTTAATGAAACCCCCTCCTCTGTGTGAGCCGCATTAGTGAGTTGATCCAGTAATAGAAGACAAGCCGTACAAATTGAAAACTAAAAACTTCCAGATTTCATCCTGCTTTTCCTTATGTCACTTATTTTATGCTGCATGAATTGGATATTAGTTTCCCTGTTTCGCTGAAATGTCGGATCACTAGGGTAGCTTGAGCAGACTCAATTTCGCTTCGAGTAATAGAGTGAGATTATTCAAAATTATTTCCAGTGGGCTGAGCTTGCCTGTTCCTTCTGTTATGAGAATAGAAGTAAACAACTCGCCACCCTCCTCGCAAGCTGACATCCTTGACACAGCGCCCCTTTGCCTGGCTCCTTAATCGCAAGAGCATTTTGGTTTTAGCCACGCTCAATTAATTCATCCAGGAAAGGGTCCAGTCAGAAAGAGTTGATTTAAAGTGAGATAAACTGGGCATCTGCTTGGAAAACCAGATGATCCCCAATATGTCTTTCATCGTGAGAAAATGAGGAGCCCTCTCCACGTTGAAAGCAGTAACTTGGAGAGTGGCAGCAGTGGCAGCCACAGAAGGGTGAAGGGGATACGTCTCCTTTAGACAGGGGGAGACGAGACCTCCAACCCATCCACAACCCCAGCCTGCCTCTGGGGCTGGCAGTGCCAGGTGGGAAGGGCCAGGGCATCAGAGAGGGCTTGTAATTCCAGGGAGACACTCAGTAGGTCACTCTTGCAGTTGAACGCACAAGAATGAAGCTACCACTCGGGAAAGAGGATGTCAACATTTTTTGCTCAGATTTGATAAGCAGCAGATGAATGGCACCTCTCTCGAACCTCTGCAATAATGTTCCTCTGCCAGCACCCAGACAGGGCAGAAAACCCAGGCCGCGGAGATAGCTCTAAAGCTGCGGAAGAGGCGAGCGGCAGGAGAAGGGAGCTATGTGGTGACTAACCCCAAACCCGTAGCCTTAACGTGGCAGCATTCACTTGGGGAAGAGGATGCCTCACTACGTGAATTTTCCACTGTGTGTGCCCTCTGTGGGACTGGATTTCTGGCTCAGAAAAGAGGCCAGACAGAGAAGCCCCTGTCCCATGTAGGCAGGAAGACCCAGGTCCTGACGGTGGCCTCGAATCTTCGCTGTGCCGAACTCATTACATGGCAAGGAAGAGCTGGGGATATCAGGGACAAATCAGAGCATTAAAAACAGGCTTTTCTGGCTTTCCAGGGAAGGCTAAGGTTTCGGTTCCACTGCCATCTCCTCACATTTTCCACTGATGTCAGCCCCGGGCAAATAATTGGTGGAGAGGAGCCTTAAAGGGGAAGAAAAGGGCTGTGAGAACAGAGCGACAGGGTGGAGAGAAAAACCGGGCTGGCCCCTGCTGTGACCACGGGATCTCACCCCCATGGGAGAAGCAGGACTGCAGACCAGACTTTGCTGCAAGATGAAACCTTCCTCTGGCTCCTAGATCACAAGCCTGCCCGTAAAGTTGTGGTCTCTTCAGGCCCCATGTGCTCTTGCTCTCCCATCCACAGGAGAAGCATGGCAGAGCAGGAGAGCACGAAGCTGGTGCTCAGAAAGGGCTTCCCTGGCCTTGTCTGAAGACTGTGCCACACTGAAACCCCTAGGCCCTTCCCCGGGCCTCGGCTGTAATGAGTGCTTGGCCAGTAACTTCGATCGTGTAATTGAGGTGCTCAGTGAGCGTGCCGTCAAAGCTCATTTGAAGGTCTCTGCAGACAAACTTTTCAAGGCAACTGAAATTCAAGAAATAGTAATGAAATGTCACCTACATGTCAGTCATCATGCTAGGTACTTTCACATTAATCACTGACCAAAAATTTGTATCAGTTTCCTGTGCTGTGTGATCACTTTGCCGAGTACTGGGGAAAAGCAGTAAACAGAACAGACACAGCTCACATCCTCTCAGAGCTCAGGTTCTAGCTCTTATTCACACCTGGCGACACCAGACTATAGTATTAGCTGCTTTGAACAAATCAGACAGCAGTTCAGAAGGACAGAGTGACTTGCCCAAGGTCACACAGCAGACAAGGGCAGAGGTAGGAGAGAAAGCTCGGTCTTCTGTCCTTAAATGCACATCTCTTTCCCTTACACACTTAAATAATCTCCCCAGCCCACCAGACAGAAAGGAGGGAGAGGTGAAAAGAGAGCTACTGAGAAAAGAATAAGCTTCTGCAAAATATTTTTGTAAATGTTTTCTCTAATCCTCACTCTCCAGGAGGCCAAAGCTCTGACCCTCCCAAATATTCTTTTACTCCAAATATTTCTTATACCAACCAGGCAAGAAATGCTAAAGGGGACGACCAAAAAAAAAAAAATAAGGCTCTAATAATAATAATAGGCTTACATTAAACCAAATAAAGTCATTCTGAAATGACTAAAGAGAAATAGCAGAGGAGAAATGCCCCGGGCTCCCACTCTGTTTATGCATTGCACATTATACCTTTTCATCACAATTACCTAAAGTGGTACATTTGTACTTCCATAATGTATGGAATTCATTACATAGTTTTGCAATGAAATTATCACACTGTGCCTGGGACATCTGCACCCTGTCATACATCATTCTATTCATTTCTAGTTAATTTAATCCCAATATCTGCCCACATGATAAGACAGATGTTCAGCTACGCTGCAGCTTCAATGGTTTTCTGCCTTGAAGAAACTTGAAACCGTTGAAAGAAATGACATCCTTTCGACAGAAAGCTTACAGTATTACAAAGTTTGGGGGTTTTGCCACTTGACTATTATCAGCTTTTATTATTTGCTGGGCTATCATAGTAACCTCTGCCGTGAGGATCAACATGTGAGATTAACAGAAGCAAAATGCTAATGGGAGTATTCCTACGAGTATTTCTATGGCCACTGAAAATGAATCCCCATCAAAACTGGTTTAGAAATATCTGCATGTCACTCAGGAAAAAAAAAATCTAGTCATTTCACACTGTTGTGTCAGTCACATTTGATGCTTCCAGGGCAGGGAAGGAGACCAGTGCTGCTTGTCTTTATCTGATGCCGAGGACAGTCGCAGGCTTGGCTCCTGTGTCTCCTTCTCCATGCTGCCACGCTGGAAGGAACCCCTCTGAGGCATCCCCCCAGAACCCGTGACTTGTGTGTCTCCCTGTTTATTGCTCTTCCCTGGTTGAGCTTCCCATACAAGAAAGTGCTGAACTGGAGACAGATTTCCTAGAAGGCATTAAATCTGGCTCTCTGCCACTCACCTTCTAGGTAACAGAGGGGGACTTACTCAATTCTCTTAGGACTGCACTTTCACCTTTTGCATGAGATAAAACTAACAATTATTTCCTAGACATACAGGGATTAGATGAGAACAATGGATATGAAGCACAGTGCTTAGCTTAATCATGTCCATAGTATTAATAATACTTTTAATAATGAGTACCTTGCTTCTATGAAAATAGTCTGACATACTTCCTACCTTGTGGTAACCTTTAAGGATGTAATGTGCATGTTAGTAATATCTCTATTATTGCTATTCCACAATGAAATCTGTAATACAAAAAAAGGAGTCAAGGTGAAAATCAGTTCTGATTTTGACATGGCCAACTGCTGCCCTCCTTAGAGCATACAAAATTTGCAGAGGATCCTTACTTACAGGTGAAGGTATAGCAAGTGAAATGAAAACACCATGTGAAACAGGCACAGAGGTGTGTAAACACACAGCCCATAGAAACTTCTAGAAGGCTGCCCCTCAGCACAAGAGATAGCACTGCACTACAGAAAGAAACCTGATTATCTCAGCTCTCTTTATTCAAGAAACGTTTATCAAGACCCAACTAAGGACCAGAAACTATGTGTGGCTATTAAGTGAGACGGGAGTCATAATGATATAGATTCCATATTAAGATGAATGTGATATAATTAGATAATTCAGGGAGTCCTCACTTAACTGCACTGTTAAGTCCCTGGAAGCTATGACTTTAAATAACAGCATGAAACCAATCGTGCCATATATTAATTGATATAAAAAAGAGTTAATTTCCTATCGCATATTTCTGGTCCCCAAAACATCACCAAACTTCTAAATAAAGGCTCAAAGCACTTCAAATATTAAATAATCATTTGTATTCATTCATTCATTTTCCAACTCACTTACTTAAGTTCAGGTGGATGGTACCCTGGCCCAAAAGCCAGGGCACCCTCACAAACACATCCACATTCACCACTGCAAGGTAATTCTTACATGTCAATGGAACTCAGCACCCAGAGGAAAACGCCCACAAACATGGGGAGATATTATACCTCACATTCCCCATCAGGGATTGGTTTTATTTCTCATCTTTCTCATAATGAAACTGTACAGAACAAAAAATTGATGTTACTTAGGAACCTGATATATATATATATGTGTATATATATATATATCCATATACATGGAGAGACATGTAAAAGTATAGGTGGAGTTAACCATATTTGGGGATTCATGCAGATCCCTTACCAAGTTGCAGCCACATTGGTTAGCAGATATAATCCAGACCCAGGAGAACCTTGTGTATCCAACTGATTGGCTTTTACAGCCAGAAAATTTTCAAGGTTTTTCTGCCACCATCTGGGGGTAGTTCAATATAGGCTCTTCATTCTGTGTTATTCTTTACTATTCTGTTCTGAACTCCTTTCTTTATATAATCAAGCTTTTATGATAATTATCTTCTGCATTGTACCTTAAATATACTTCCAAAATCATATCCATACACAAATGCCTTTCTTATTTGATTTTTCTTATTTTTCCTCTTTCTGACTTAGTCATAGTGGTGGTCACAGAAAATGGCTTTTTTGATAAGTTCATTGAAGGATATCTTGAAGTTGGGTTTTTATACAAATATGTGACACCTATCAGCACTGAAAAGTGCTCATTCTTGAGTCACTCTTTCTGCAAAGTCTGAAAGGAATGGTGGACATACAGATGTCAGGGGCAGGGCTGGGAGGATCCATTGGTTCTGATTTCTCTCATCTAAAAAGAAGCCAGAAGAGAGATCTCAGCTTCTGAACAGGTCAGGAGATAATGAAAAGAGTTGAGCCCAGATAGAGCCAAACTCAGTGTCTGAGATACTGAGCAATATTGTGAGAGATTGGATTCATCCACCCCACAGACAAGAAAACCCTGGCCACTAGGCCTTCCCATTCAGCATCAATGACCATCCAGATACAGCTGGCTTGGTTCCTGGCCAGAGTCGGCTACCATGTTCCTGAGATGGCTGTCTGCATTGGTCTGGAATATCAGAGGTACAAGTAGACCTAGGGATCAGCCAGTCCTGTCGTCTTTTACAGATGAGGGACCTGAGACCGACAGTATCTATCTCACCGGTCTGCCTCCTGTTCTCACTGTTCTCAATCCTTTGTCTTTGTGTCCCTAGCTCTGCCTAGCTCTGTAGTAGGCCTACTGCCACTGTGGAAGAATCAGTGACAGCCCAATGAACTATAAAATGAAGTGAGGCCAGAGAATAGCCAGGGCTTACCCAATCCATAGCAAAGCCTTCATTCAGCAAAACCCAAATGTCCTTACCCCAGATGTCCTTATCACAGGGTCTGGTCACCCGACTGATTTGCCATTCCAGAGCTGTCCACCTAGATGGTCTTATAGTCATCCTGGAAGGCTCATCACTTGCATCACTCACAACATTGTCCATCATCCCAAGTCCTGCAGTATCTGCCCCTTCAGGAATCTAAGATCAAGTCCTTTTGCATTCTGGGCCCCTTTACACCATCATTAACTTGAAGTGATAGATCTTCCAAGAGGACATGCTTCTGTTCACTGCTGCATTCTGAGTGCATAAAACCTTGTAACCATATAGTAAGGCCCGCACAAGTATTTAATGAATGGACAACGGAATGAACAATCCAGGCGTTCAATTAAGTTTCAGCTCATGGATCAACAACCATTAGGCATAAGTTCCTAGAGTTCTGCTTAGGAAGGATTTAAGGCAGCCCCTGGGTTGAAGAATGCTTTGATTTGTTAACGAGGTGTGGCCTGGGCTGAGGGGCACATAGTATGACCTGGGTATTTTCTATCCTGGTGGTGGAAGAAAGAGTTTTTTTTTTTTTGGTTTTGTTGAAGGGGACAAAGAACGGGAAATAAGAATTAAGCATGGGATGACAATGCAAGCTACCATATTTCACCTGTCAATCACTCTGGTGGTGCTGCAGGGGAGACACATTCTGCGTGTTCTCTAGCATTTCCCTCCCAATCACACTAGGCTTCTACCTGAAGTCTAGCTGCGTACTCCTCCCAATCCCCGAGGTTGTTTCAGGGGCCTCCTTCCTCTGCTGGAGCAGGTCCACTTTAATCTGACCATATCGGCAACACATTTTCAAAGGTCCACAGTATCTTACCTGGAAAATATTCTGATTGTGGGTGATACCTTCCTCAGGTCCTAGGGTCAAATATATCTGGCCACTAGGTCTGCAACTTATGCTTGATTTGCTGTAGATAAACTAATTTCTTTGTGTAAAATGAAAGTAATAATAAAACCACACTGGAGGAATAGACAGAATGGAAGAATCCTTGTAAAGTCATCAGCACGTTTTGTATTAGAATTTCATCCTTTCCCTCGTTCAGTTGACTTAGGTCAGCACGCATAGGCAGCACTGATATATTTCCCAAAGAGCCACCAATGCTTAAATGGATGGAAAGAAAGAGGCTTCTCCTCTGTGGTTTGCAGCAATAGTAGCTGCTTTTCCTAGATCCTGGAAGCCAGCTTAATATTGAGTTCCCTGGCTGGGGGCCTGCAGATAAGCTCTGAGCATATTGAACTCCAGATGTTGAGCCGAGGAACAGCTGGAAATTACACAATTGACACCTAAATGGAGGCGATGATCCCTGTACAATCACCTCTCCATTACCTGCATAGAACTTTCTGCCTCAGCCTTGCTGATTAGTCTGTGACTGCCCATGTCCATGCTGGCCCAAGCTGCCGTGGTGTCTGTACAGCAGTGGTTATGGTGTGTGTGTGTGTGCACGCGCATGTGCATGCGTGCACACATGTGCGCTCATGTGCATGTGTGTACAACTGACGTACAATTTAGGGAGAGCCTCTCCATGTCTATCATCTCTGCTTCTGTTCCCAAATATATGAAGAGACTTGCAGCATCCCTTCAAACAAGCACGCTCTGGGCATAGCAAAACTGTTCTTGGCTGCTTCACCGCCCCAGGGCCTGCAGCAGCAATTGTTCCTCTGAGGCCCTGTAAGGGAGGTAGAATGGAATGCGAGGAAAAGCATTAACTTCTGTTACCGCAAACTCTAATTCCCAGCCCTGTCATGTCCAGCTGTATGACCTTGGGCAAGTTATTTTCTGTCTTACAGATACCCTGCCCATGCTCACATTTGGGATCACTGACTCTAAAGTCCTTTCGCTTAGTCACTGCATGATGCCGCCTTCCTCTTTGCTGCATCAATCCATCTGGTCCCATGCAGAGATCTGTGCCTGTAGACCTTGCCTAAGGTCCACCCATCCCACCCCTATTTCCTCCAAAACAAATTAAGGGTGTCTTTGTGATCCAGGTGGAAGTGAGAAACTCCATTTCCTTTTCTTGATAAAAGGTAAAGAAGGAAAAAGAAGCTAGAGCTGCTGATAAGCCCAAGCTTCAGTCCGCACTTGTAGTCTAGGGGTCCGAGGGTCACAGAGGTAAAGGGCTTACCTGTGTTCACTCAGGGAATGAGGAAGATGCCATAGCCTGCACTGGGGCCACCCACAGTGAAGAAACATCTTAGCCGGGTGGCAAAATCACAGGACACTGGACTGAAGTTAACTTCTTGATTTTGTGGCAGTGACCTAGGAGGAGGCCTGTGGGAACGGCGTGACCCAGGGGACTGAAAGAGCAGCGCCCTTGTTGGGCAGGGAAGGAACCACGGTGCCCGAGACCAGGACAACTGGGAAGGGAAGCCTCTGAGTTCTCACTCAAGGGCTTGGGGAGAAGAGGGGCTGTGACTGGGGAGGGAGCACAGGGAATGAAAGACTGTCAGATGATGAAGCTAGAGAACTCCCTGTCACTTTTCATTGTTCTTGAGACCTATCGCGTAACTGTCCGTAGGATAGAACAGCCTAAGAGACACGTCTGTCACATCTCCACAGAGAGTATTTCATCTCTGTGCATCATACACCCTGAATATCATGGCTGCTGGGGCCAGGCATCACGCTCAGAATACAGCAGTGAGCAAGACAGACAAGCCCTTTGTTTTAGTGATGTTTTGTCCCTATGAAAGGAGACAGATAATAAGCAGAGGTCCTGACCCTGGGCTGGCACTGCCTGCCAGGTGGGAACGTCATGTGTCTGTGTGAAATGGTGGCAAGGGAGGGGCAGGTTTTGGTGTTGGAAAGTTTCCCTCCCTACCTTCCCACTCTGGGTCTGGAATGTGAAATGTTAACTATCTCGCAACAAAGGACTCATCTCTGCATAGTGAAGATCTGCCAGAAGTATCCTGGTGGAGAATACTCTGGCTAAAAACACATAGGGAAATAAGCATACTCATGATAATTTTAAAAATACTATACAGAGCACAGGCAGTGAAAAGAGAGGGAGGAGACAGTGGAAGCTACTCTGACCTGGACGATGTAATAGATTGAGTGGTGAAATCCCCCCTTTTACCCCCCTCCCCCAGAAAGATATGCCTTTGTCCCAATACTCAGAACCAGTGAATTTGACCTTATGTGGAAAAAGAAGCTTTGCAGATGTGATAAATTAAGGATTTTGACATGAGGAGATCATTCTGGATGACCCAGTTGAGGCTTAAATCCAGTGACTGTATCTTTCCGAGAGGAAAGTAGAAGGTGCTATGGTGGGATGGGAGAGGATGAGACACAGACCTGCAGAAGAGATAGTGACCTGAAGACAGAGTGAGATTCGGTGTCCACAAACCACAGAACACCAGGGTGGCCACAGCCACAGAAGTTAGGAGAGAGACATGGAACAGATTCTTGCCCACAACCTGGGTAGATAGGACTCTGTAATTATGTAATTAATCTCCAGAGCTGTGAGAGAATAAACTGGTTATAGCAAGTGAATCTGAGGAAATCCCATTTATGCTGAGACTTGGCTGCTGAGAGGGACCAGCCACACAAAACACTAAAACAAACCAGAGTCTGTTTCTAACCACGAAGAAAGACTAAGTCCTCAGTTCAAAAGAGCGATGCCAGGGACAGAATCGAGTAACTGCACTGTGCGGGCCTGGACCAAGCTCCTGGATTTCAAATCCTGGTTCTTCTAAATGAGTAACTCTGTGACTATGGACAAGTTGTAATCTGAGTCTCTTTTCCTCACCTGAAAGCAAACTTAATAATAGTGCTTCTCCTGAATTGAAGGGAATGAGTTAATAATCATTAATTAATTGCAACAATGTTTGGCACCAAGTGTTAAAGCTCAGTAAATGTTAGCTATAATCACTATTATTATTGATTCAATTTGAAGCCACAATGGCCAGAATTTTTTCTTGATCACAAGGACTTAAGTGAAAAGGCCAAGGCTGTTTGTAAAACTCTGAAAGGACCAACCTTGGCCAGCAAGTCTTTAAGGTTGAGACTTTCCATTTTAAATCAGTGGCCTCAATGGAGACAGGCAGGGAAGCCCCAGCCCACAGCTCGCTGGAGGACAATGCTCAGGTTAGCTGCTTCCCTGGCGCTGTGCACAGCTTGCAGATTCCTGCCTTTCAGAGCACCGTGTACGTGCCACACAGCTCACCCTTTCAAGGCAATGAGCCGCTGATAAACAGATGACTGTCAGCGCCTTGGATCACGCACCTGAGAGCCCGAGGGAAGGGAGAGGCCGACTGTGGCTCCTTCCTAGCGACTGGAGGGAGGAGCTGGCTTGGCAGGCACAGTCCTGCACAGCACCCCCACCCCTTCCAACATTTGAGGGTTCCAGAAAAGAAATCTACTGGTGCAGATGAAGAGGTTTCAAGAGGAAGAGCCAGTGTCCTCAGTAAGTCACCCTTAGAGAGGCCTGATTTCCCTGAAATCTGCAAGGATGCACTGTCCCCTCCCCACTCCAACACCAGGATAGACAAGTTCAAGTTGGCTTCCTGTGGATCCCAACCCCCATAGGTTAGTGGAGATAGAGGTCAGGCTCTACCTAAGGAGGGAAGAACTTGTGGAAGGTGGAGCAAAGGTTAAGGTCAGTACTTGATTAGGCAGGGGATTCACTGGTACATGAGTAGTCAGGGTGGACCTAGCACATCCAAAACATGCACAGAACTCTGGGGTATAACAGTGAGCTTTTTCTCCTGGTGCCGAGGTCCACTAGGAAGCTGAGTCCAACCCAATCTTCACACAAATGAATGCCTAACTACAAAGTCATGTAGACATACTCAAGACACCCCAGTTCCCCCTGTTCTCTCCCCTGGGGCTTCTTGCAGTGCTCCAGAAATTCCTAGACTCTGCACTCAGTCCTAGGTTTGATCCTGATCTCTACCAGCCAGACACACGACTGTCCACGGAATCTGTCTGTCCTAGAGCCAAAGAAGGTCCTCCCCTAGTAATTCTATCAGCGTTGCGGTCCAGACTCAGTGTCTGAACTAGTCTTTGCCCCTGAGATGTGCAAGTTAACGTTCCTCCTTTGTGGGGGTTTCTAAAAGAGAAAAAATAACAATTACTTAAGAGGAGAGTAATTATTTTTAACCAAAAGGATAGTGTTACAAGAAAAATTCTGTACTTATCAAATGCAGATAAGTTGCAGGTGTGGGCTGGGTGTACTATGAAAATCCACAAGTACTCCACCTTATTTTTCCAGATAGTTAAAAGATTGTCAGGTATTGGCTTCTGTTCCTCCCAGTAAGTATGGCCAAAAAAGATAAGTCAGAGGCTGAGATCGACTGATTTAGCCCCAGTTTAGATTCCCAAGCCCAGCGTTTCCTATGCTGACATTAATTTTACTATTTTTACAGGGTAGAACAAGTTGACATTCAAAAAAGAAAAAAAAACCATCTGGCCATTTCGCCACCAGTCAGTCAGGCTACAGAGGAAGGCACCCTCATAATATTTGGCAAACAAGGACAGGCATGAGAAACCAGTTATTATCAGGAGTTGAGATAATAGGATGACTTTGGAATTGGCTACTACATTTGACACTGCATAGCATCTCCAGTGGGCTTGGGAGCTAAACTCACATGGATCTAAGATTAAAATGCCATACAAAGTACACAAAGTTTTGGGGAAAACGTGAACCCCTTTTTGTTAATTGCCTGCCTGGGCATTTTAGGTCTCAGAGCTAAGCCTGATTTCTGGATTAGAAAGGCCCACTGATGTACATACCATCCCAGGTCATTTATGTGCCAGACTTGTATATATGAGTGTGCAAATAGCACGTGGGAGTGGGGAAGTCATGTGTTGAATATTAGAAACTAACTTTGCATACCCTCCCCTCATGGATCAGGAAAAAGTTATAAGGTCCTGTTCCTTTCATGCAGACCTGCAGGCAAAACAAGAGACACAGAGTTCATACCCAGTGAGGGTGACTCACATGTACATAGATAATGATGACCATGAATGAGATCCAAACAGAAGACAGAATTCTGGAGGAAAGGAGAAGTATGACCTCTGGTTGGAGCCATGAGACAGCCAAAGTTTATCTGTCATTGGGAGCTTCACTGTACAGTGACATACTTGTAGACAGATGTTCAAGAGCATCTGTTATGTTCAAGAGCATAACACGGGAGGCTCAAGAAGACCAAAGTTCAGAGAATGATAAGCCAAGCAATCAAGAAAGCCCTCATAGGTAACAAATGTTCATTTGGGGGTTTCTTCTGGAGGCTTCATCCTAAAGCATCACCTGTATCCACCCTGTCAATTGCTGTCATCCTACGCCTTCAGCCCCAGGTCACCCCTTTCATTGTTCTCCTTCCTGGCTACAATTATTACAACACAACCTCTACCTAAACGTCCCTCAGGTATTTTTTTAAAAAGATTTATTTATTTATGCATACAAGAGCTGGGGTACAGGTCAGACATATAAGAGCTGGGGTATAGGACAGAGTCACGGGAGGTCTAGGGATTCACCAGAGACAGAATGGGGAGCAGAACAGGCGGATCTACTGAAATACACTGCTGAGGGGAGCAGCGGACGAGACAGGAGAGGTCTGCTGTGCCATGTGGGTCCCCTCCCTGGCCAGGGATCGAATTAGTGCTGCTGTGCAGTGGATGCTCACTGCGCCACCAGGGAGGCCCTCCTGCAGGTGTTTTAACAAGTGGTCTGATCACCTTTGAAGAGTCGCTCTCTGGGGTACCCTAATCCCTGTAAGCTTCTAAGTCAAGGCAGCATGTCTTCTTATTTAAAGTATTACAAATAACCTATGTGTCTGGCTGTTATAAACTAAAACCAGACAACAACTTTAGTTGCTGACGTGATGTTTGGGGCTGTGGCGGTCATGTTGATGATGAAAACACAGGGAAAACCAATGCAGGGTGGGGTGGGGTGGGCAAGACACAGGTAAACCTGGTAAGGCTCCCAAAAATAAAATGTGATTCACTGAAGGTTGTCCAGCTAATGAAGAGTGAGACCCATGGCTTCTGATTTCTTTTCACAGCATGGCACTTACCTAAATAGCATCTAACATTCAAACCTGGGAACAATATCCGTTTGCATTTGCCTAAGTAAATTACAGGTTTCTACAAATGATACTATGGGTAATAGCATTTATGTTAAAAATCCCAAAGTTAAAAATGGCCTTGAAAGATGGATTTTCCTCTCAAAGTTTGCATTCATGTGATTCTATAATTTTGGCAATCAGATGCACTCTCATTACTTGTCTATTGACTTCCTGTCCACTTGGAAAAGTCTAGTATAGAAATTAAAGACTCAGACTCTGGAACTGTATTGCTGGTTTTTTTGTTAAAGTGTGGGGTCTTCAGCAGGATTATTAACCTTTCTGTACCTTACTAACCTTTTTGCATCATAATCTTCCTCTAGAAGATGGTGATAAAAGCACCTATCTTATGAGATAGCCATGAGGATAGAAAAAGTGAATGCATATTAAATAGTTAGACCAGAGCTGACACTTGATAAAGACATAATAAAAAATTTCAGCTGCTATAAGTCAAAAATAATATTATTTTACATAGCAGAGGCTCTCAGCCCTTATATAAAGATCTCAGAACTTGATTCAAATTAAGATGCAGCAATAACCATTGTCCATCCATCTTTACTTCTTTTGACTCAGATGAATTATTTGAACAATCAATTAGGGTCCTCAGATCAATTAGGGTCCAGGCAGGAGATAGATGGCACACTCAAACAGATAAAAAAGGAGAATTTAATGGAGAGACTGTTTATATAATTGTGGGAATAAACCAAAGGAAGCCAACAATGGATGATGTGCACCCCAATGCCAGCAATAGGGGGAACCACATCCACCGCTTGATCTGAAAGGACAAGAGGATGATATGACTAAGGAGTTGCCTTAGAGGAACTTTAGTCTTCACTGCTCTGGCTGAGAAAGAGCCCTGTCCCACGTTCCATTCCCCTGCTGGTATTTCCCACTGACCATGCCCAACTCTAGCCAGAGAGCAAGAAAAGTGAGCCTGAGCAAAACAGTCCAGAGAAGCTAGCCTTCTGGGCATAGAGCTGGATAGAGAGGGATAAATGATACAGAAGGACCAGTGGAGAAGATTCAGCACAATATCTTTCTTACTTTGCTATGAGGACCTATAAAAATGCACTAGCAGTATAATATGACCCAAACCATAGAGGGACAGAAGTTGTTCCTTCCCTGGAGACTGAAGTAAACGCAATAGCAGTGAGGACAGGTGAGAGAACATATGGGAAACATTTCAAAAGCACAAATAACAGGTCTTGGTGAACATTTGTATGCTTAGATGTGTGGGAACTAAGGAAGCACAACCTAGGTAAGAGAGATGCCAAGGACTGACTTAGTGAATCCAGGGGAAGAGATGGTTTCTCTTCACTACAAGAGTACTATTATTCACACTCTTTTTTCAAAAGAAGAAAGGACTTCTGTGAAGTCTTTCATTTTCTTGGTGAATGGATTCAGAAGGAAATCTTCCTACTGGTGGCCTTTTGGCAGCTGAAGTCTATACTGGCTCAGGTCCCCAGCACAGAGCTGTACCTTGGAAACTCAGTGAGTAGTTTGGACTGATTTCCCTATTAGCTAGGAATTTGCAATCTCAGGAGAGGGATAATTAGCACAAGTGGTGCAATTTGGCTCGTCCTCAACTAAAAGCTACAAGGAGACAATCAACATCAAAAAGCCTCTTGGTCCGGAAGTCTGTAAGGAAGTGGCTAAGGATAGAGAGATTTTGATTCTGTGCTTTTAATTTTCAGTTGAACCAGGCCCTAATTGGAACAATATCATTTTTATATATGTGTCCCCATGTGATCTCTGAGCCCATAATCTGCCACAGATAAGAATCTCACCATGGAGGGTCTATTACTGTGATCTCTGGCTTGTGTTGCCGTCAAGGCAGTGTGGGATGACTTGTTTTGCTGCTAAGAGAGCAAATGCAGCTGGCAAATTTATTGGGTTTGCTCCTCCCTATCCAAAAAAATTGCTCTTCTCTTCCTCCCTTGCTGATGGCAGCCCCTGCAAATAATTACAATAATTGAGATGTCTGGTCATTAATGTCCAAAAGGCAGGAGATGTGCTTTTATAACTAACTCCTAGTGGAAAGGCTTCTAAGAATTTTCTCTGGTCAAAAACTCATTAGACTTCTCTGAACCAATTGATAAAGATCTATTGAGCATCTGTGGTGTGCTAGAATTTTGGGGACACAGGGAACCTTTAAACATTGCATCTGCTATCAAGTAGCTTAGGTGCAGTTGATGTTAAATTATGTTTCCCTCAGAAAACAAACATTCCTCACTACCTTGAAATTCTGAAGGTCAGAGGTGAGATTATTATAAATGAATCAAGTATAATAATTTGAAATTATAAGGATGTGACTGGGACAGAATTACCCTGACTTCCAAGGGCTACTTGTCCAATATCCAAGTGTATCACTCAGCTAACCACAATAAGTATATAATGACAACAATCCCCACATTTCAGATACTTCTAACAATATAAACTTATTTCTTACGATACCAGTGGACTGAAGATTGACTTCTGCCTGGGGCTCAGTTGCACATATCTTCTCCATCCTAGAAACCAGACTAGGTAAAAATCCTCTATATTGCTATCATGGCAAAGAAAAAAGTTTAAGAGAACTACTGGAAATATACAGTGGCACACAAAACTCCTGTCCTCACATGGTACATGACAATTTTGCTCACATTCCATTAACCAGAGAAATTAGATGTCCAAATGTAAAATAAGACAAGGAAGTAAACTCCACCCATAGGGAAGCTATGCAAATCACATAGCAAGAGGCAAGGATATATAATCTTGGAAAGAAGGAGGAGAAAATTTGGAACAATGATATGGTATTCCATAGTAAGTCTCTTGCTCATAAGCATTTGCTTCCCTCCCTTATGTGCTTCCCACATAAAATATAGCTACTCACAGAGAGAGGGACAAAAGTCTTACAGGATATGCCATTAAGTTAAAATAATCTACATGTCAAAAGTGGTCATAATATAAGTCTTGATCTAGAGACCTATGGACCAAATAAAACCCAAAAGTTATCTTTTCTTTCCCTTTAGGGGAACAAGACCAAGATAGCTGCAATGAACTATCTTGTTATAAAGGAGAAGAATGAAAAGATAGAAGCACCAACTGGTCAATTGGTCCATAGCAATTCTGAAATATGTCTGCAGAAATTCTGCAAACTGGTACCCTGGTATAGGAAATATTCTTTAATTAGTTACTCGGTCCACTCCCTGGGCATAGTCATCTCTTTCCATGACTCTTGGTTTTACAATTTCATATTTCCTTCCCTTTCTATCATCCTCTTTGGACATATCTACTGAGAACAATGACAAATATTCTGTCCTTAGCAGCTGAGTGGCAGACACTTAAGAACTGCAATATTATTTTGTGTCTGTATCAGCCTATTTTTAAACTCATACTAGTGGTTCCTTAGGAAATAAAACTCCCAAAGCACTATTGACTTTTTTACCTACCAACTTTATATGCTAATAAGTCACACTCATGCATGCCACTCTTTCTGGAATTAATTATAGGTATTTCAAACATCATCCTTTCATGAGAGGACATGTCCTTAGTCTATTTTTTCCATTAACAATTTTGTCCAATTTAAATAATTTACTGAGGATTATTTTAATTCATTTAAAGGTTTTACAAATGGCTTGGAATTAAACCTTTAATTGAACTTTACCTCAGGTCGTAATACAGGTTTGTTGTTCAACACATTTCTCTTGTAGGTTGCAAATGAGAATTAGTTTCATCCTAGAAATCCTGAAAGTTCTGGTGGATTCTCTTCTTTTCTTTATTCCTGCTTGAAAATTGGACAAGTTACTTATGAACTCATCCTTTTTTTGCAGCGCCTTGTCACATGCAGCTAAGAACAAGCAAGTCACACATGTTTCATTCTTTTTGCCAAACTCATCACCTAAAGCCATAGCTTCATTAGGCAAATTATTTGTCTTCCAAGCAATGTCAGGATAATTTTACCAAATGTTTTGCCATGGGCCCAACATGAGTCACTTTCTTACTAGCTTCAATAATAGTTTCCTCCCTGCCCACTGCTTCACTTTCAAGCCAGTGCCACATAATTTGGTTAGTTTTGTTTTGTTTTGTTATGGTAACACCCCACTTCTGGTACCAATTTCTGCATTAGTCAGCTTTCTCTGGGTAAGGCCATGGTAATAGCCTAAAGTCTCAGTGACTTCCAAGGTTTATTTTGCTCATGTATAATGTGAGCCTTACCCTGTGAAAGCTGACTTAAACACATCTACACTAGGAATATGAGTTCAAAGGAATAGCTCCAATGTTTCAGAAATGGAGTTTCTAGTGACCAGGAAATCCTACAAAAAGAGAGAAACTGTCTCTTGTTATATTTTTTTTAATACAGTGGATGACTGCACCATCTATCTGGATTCCCAGAGCTACAAATAGATAGATGAGTAATCCTCTATATTTGCTCTTTCACCCCTACATCCTCTAACCATCAAGTAAAAATATTTTTGGCAACTGGAATATTACCTGAATTAATTTGTAGACTTTTAAAATATTTGTTATTATTTATGTCATTGCACAAAAAGATGTGATCTCCAAAAGTCTAGTGTTTATTAATTTCTTTCTCTAAAGAAAGAACTATGACTCTGATACCTTCTAAGTGGTAATACAGGTAACCAAACCCAGACCTATCTCCTGGAAATATTCTTGAGAGTTCTGTGATTCCAATATTCATTATTTTTGGGCTAACTGGAGGACAATAAGACAAGTATAGGCAGATCCAAGTGTGCCATTAACTCATCCCCAGCTGTGTATTCAAATATGCTATCTATAAGGATTAAGGCTAACCTAGGATCACGCCCTGGATCATCTTCATCTGAAGGAGATCAGGGATCATTCTGATTTATGGGAGTTCCCATGAGAAGCACTGGGCTTTCCTTCTAAATGCTAGTATTATTATAAGGGAGAGCCTTATGATGCTGATTTAATTACCTGACCATTCTTTTCATTAACCAGGAATTATGAAAGTAACACAGGCTAAAAGATTTGCATCCAAGAAATTGATCACAGATCACGGTGGTTAGTATTCAAAATAAGATGTCTCTCAATGTACCACATCTCCCATTCGTGGAGATTGTCTCTTGGTATTGTCTCTGCCAAAAAAGTGACTTGGTCTGTAATTCGCTGATAGACTTCAGCATTATGCTGTTAGGCCCAGTTCAGGGCCTAACCTATAAGAATATCTAATGACCACACTTTTAGGACTCCTGAGCTTCCATAGAAAAATTCTTGCTACCTGCTAGAAAGCACATTTGGAGAAACCAAGCAGGAAAGCTACTTGGATAGGGAAAGGTTGTAGATGCTATGAAGACAGACCCAGATTCCCAGCTGAGTTCAGTCCTTTAGTCAGTCTTTCCTGACTTCCATAGCAACTGAAAGGTCAAGTGAAATAAAGGTTGGAAAGTTGCTGTCTAAACTCTGCACAATTCTACAGGTTTGTGATATCAAAATTCAGTCATCCCTAAGTTTGTGTTGATTACCAAATGCAGTCAGACTGTGGTAGATAGAGCAGGGAAGGGAATGTGGGTTCTATACTGAGGTATCTCCCATTGGAGAACAAAACAAATGTGTACAAAGACAACACAGCACACTCAGACACTCTTCTGCTCATCTCTTGTCAGAACCACAGGGGTGGGAGGGAGGCCAAAAGGATCACAGGTGGGGGACAGGACTGGGGGTGATATGTGCCTTTCAAGGTCAGAACACATAATGAGGCAGTCACACCACCTCTCCTAGGGGAGACAGATTTGTTATGGCACATTCTAGAGAAATCAACTAACTTGTCATGGACTGTGCTGATGAAACTCCATAGCAGACACAGGATCTTTGGAGAAGAGAGAGTAAGGTGATGTTGCCCTATCCCCAAGGTTTTAGCATTCTGATGGATTCTTCACCAAATGGCACAAGGACCTTTTTAAAGTTAGTTGTTCCCTGAATCAGTCCTCTACTTCTGAAAATGACTTCTGGTCTTTGGAGAGAGGCCAGACATTTTTGGAAAAGAGTCACAATGGGCAAGACTAGAGATACACTAATAGAGAGAGGGCACCATGGATTCACAATGTATGCGGCAAGAACTGAAAGAGTAATCAATGAGGGATGTGAAATTCACTCCCAGCTGCAGAAGCCACAGCAAACTTCATGGGTCACGGTGACTTCACAGGCTGTGGAATCACTAAACTGGGAATCCTGGATAATCAGCCAAGACTGAAACCCAACTCTGTTCTCAGTGACCTTTTGATGTGTCTAGTACCACCCCGTGAAAGAGCCCTTCTCTAGAATTACAGGATTCTAGAATGAGCAGAACTTCAAATTCCAGTCAAAACTTTGCTGCTGTCTAAGCATCTCAGCATGAGGTGTTTATAGTTATAAGCTGGATAGATTTATCTCAAGGCATGCTGGAACTTTAGCTGTACAGACTGATGAGCTAGAGAAGAAAACAGTTCTACTCTCCACTAAGGGGAATACCAAAGGACTGTGACAGACAAGTAAATTTGTGTGGTGAGCCCAAGCTTAAATTAGGTTGGAGATTCTGTCAAAGAAACTCTACTCAGTGAGTCAGAATAACAAGAATAAATGCAGTTTAAATGCATCTATGTATCAGGAATAATAGTAAACAAGCAATTCAGAGGCACATGGGGCCATGAATAATTTCCAGGTTCACAGACTAATTGGCTGATGCAATAAGCCTAATTCAGGGTTCCCCCAGATAGAAGCTCTGATCCTACAAATATCCTGCCATTCTTGTTGAAAATTTCCTCAGGGGCATGGACCTGATTGAGGACACCAGTGCATACACTTTGAGAAGTCTAGGATGGAGTACCCCAGTTTTCTGAACCTTTCTCTGTTAAACTAGTCCAGTCCCTGCATACTGATAAGCACAGCAAAGCTTGGCTCATGTTCTAGGGGACCAGCTTTCATTACGTAGCTCTATGGTTCACTTTAAAGCTCATTTTTGTGCTCTGATTAATGATTCAGTATCTCTCACCTGCTGCCAATTCTTAGCAACAAAGATACTTCCCTGAATTAGTCCTCTGCTTCTGAAAGACCACATCTAGCCTCCCTTCACAAGTCTCTAAGTCAGCCAATGACTACTCTATTACCCAAGTCCCACAATATTCTTAGCCACTGCCTTCTTTTTTCCAGAAGTTTATACCACATATATGCATAGATCTCTTCTCTAGCCAGGGAAATCCCATATACCTTACAGGGATGTTTTAATAGCAAAGTAGAAATATGGACCCCAAACAGACACCAAAAGACCAAAAAGCTATTTTAGTTGGAAACCATTTTTTTCTCTAAGTGATATTACACACAGTTGCCTGGTATATAAAAATAGCACATATGTGGGGCTCTGGATGAAGTAAGAGCAAGGAGAGAGTTGTGGGTTTTTTTTTTAACTTTTTTTATTTATTTATACATACAATAACTGAGGTACAGGCCAGAGGTGCTGGAGGTGATTGGATTCACCAGAGACAGAGTGGGGAACAGAAGAGGAAGATAGACTGAAACACACTGCTGAGGGGAGCAGTGGGCACAGCAGGAGAGGTCTGCTGTGCCATGTGGATCACACCCGTGGCTGACAGCAGGGATCAAACTTGTGCTGCAGTGGTGGCAGTTTGCTTCATAGTGCATTGCTCAACCCACTGCGCCACCAGGGAGGGCCATGAGAGAGATTTTCAAGGCAAATTTTTAGGTCACAAAATGAACTAGGAGCTCACAGATCTAAATCAAGTTCACTGATTTAAATCAAATCACTGATCTAAATCAAGTTACTTTATTTACAAAAAACATTGAGACCCAAAAGCAGAAAAAGTTTGCCTAGAATCTGAACAAATTGGCATAAGAGTCTAACCCAGAAAAAGTGTGGTTCTAACTCTACACATGGAGATTTCTATGTCCTTTCTCTAAAATATGTCCAGCATATTCATGGAATCAGATAATCAAGTTCATCGAATATATCCATTTGACTTGGTCCACCTTATTTGGTAAATGTGTAAAATAGCAAATCCAACATAATGTCAATGAATATTTCATTTTCATGACTCCCTATTAGAGCATCATAGACCTTTTATTTTAGGAAAATTAGAAAATAGTCAAATTGAATAAAAATATGATTACTTTAGAGAAATAATTGAAATGCTATTGGAAAAATTGACTTATATTGTGGGTCACTGAAATCATCTTTCCATATAAAACTAAGTTATTAATTCAAGTAAACTCAACGTATCTGTTCATGATCAATGTGAAAAACTGGAACCAGCCCTGGCTTGAAGCCCATTGAGAAAATTTAGCAGGATCTGAGATTTGTCAATACCTGCACAGCAAAGTGAAGTTAGTCTGGGGACTGAAGTTTTATAACGTGCATATGGTGACCATATTTTCTAAAGGAAGAATCAGGACACATGGTTGACAAGTAGGAATACCCTTATGGGGACAATGGAATAGATATAGCAACCAGGTCTGTGCCAAAGAACCAGGAACATATGGTCCAGAAAGCCTGCAGAAGCGATTTTGTGAGACTTGTCTCCTTCACGATTAATCGCCTTATTCCAGGATTAAGAAACTAAAGTGTATTCCCAGGGTCTGGGTCCTTAACTTTCACTTTGTCCTCCTAAGGCAAACTTTATTAAGAAAAAGAACTCTCTTTGAAAAGTGCTATAGAAATATGAACAGTCAAAATCATTAATACTATAAACTACATAAGTTATTAATTAATGTGATTACTGATTGACTCAATAAATACGTATCTACCTATATTGTATTAGGTGCTGTCCTGGCACTGAGGAGACAGCAATGCTCCTTGCCCTTGCCCAAATGAAATTTATAGTCTAAAAGGTAGTAGATTAACATAATAACCATCCCATAATAGTCATAGGCACAAGCCATCCACTCCCCACTTATTCAGCCATTTTCATGTGCTGCAGTAAAAGGTGCATAATATTAGACCTAGGTCTAGAAACTCAATAACAGTGAAAATTGAACAAGGTGCTTCATTGCTTTGAGCCTTCTCTGCACAAAGAAGGATAGAAAATGGGATTGAATTTATAAAAGCCTTTACTGACACAACCCTACAGCTTAATTTTCATGGTAAACGTATACAAGTAAAATGCAAAAATAATTTGCTTGCCAAGGCAGCCAACTAAACACTCTTTGCAGAATAGATCATACAGTCCCTAGAATACAAGCCCTAAAAACAACAGTACAAACCCCTAGTACAACTCTTTCAGACTCAGAAAGAAGTGACTGGCCTCAGCAAAGAATTATTCTACCTTTACTATAGGGTAGAGTGGGAACAAAGTTATACACTGAGTTGTGAAAAATCTGACAATTTCTACGGTTGTCAGTTATCCTGAAAAGAGCTGGTCTTCATACAGCAAACAGGAGCTCCCCTATGTGCGGGAGGGGCTGCTCTCTTTCTTCAGGGCATCTGCAGTTGAAGGTGGTATGCATCTCACCCTGGGAGCTAGGTAATGAATGGGCAGTGAAATGGCTCTTGTCACAAGGGGGCAGGCACATCTGTAGGTAGGATGGTGTAAAGTCTCTGAGGAAAACAACTTGTTAGCCAGATATGAGCGTTTTCCAGTTATTTCCCTGGATACATTTCCTTTCAGCATCTCCAGTTGTAATATTTGCAGATGAGCACTAAGACACTGCATGTGGTAGCCTAGCCAGACAGTTTCAAGCCCTGACGACAACAATCACATTCACAAATATTGGATGTAAACATTTCTCAGTGCCTAGGATGGCACACCTCCCGCATTGTTCTGATAGGTGGGTGCTTGACCAAATAAATGGCCGTGGTTGCTCTTCAGACAAAAGAGATAAGACTTAGGTCTTAAAAGAACATGTTACATCAAGACCCTACATGTACCTGAAGTCGTGGCCTCATCAAGACGTAGCCCAAGACTGCCTCAATTCCATTTCCTGAGGGTGTTCCTCCCCCACTTCTGCAAGGCAGACATTTAAAGGAGTGGCGTAGCCCTCGCCTGAACTAGTCAGTGTGAAGCCAAGGAACAGGAGCTGCTCTGCATGCAACACTCACTTCTGAGGAAGCCATCACTGAAAGATGAAGAAAGTGGAAGGGGTCACGAGAGGCAGGAAGCACGTGACTCGGCTGCATCGGATCCTCAGCCTGTGGTTGTGTGCTGGCTGCACTCCAGAGGGCCAGACTCCAGACATGTAGGCAGTACAGACAGAAAAGGAATCCTCTAGAGGCCAGAGAAGCCAACTGGGCACCTGGGAACTTCGCCACCACTGACATATACAGCATTCTTACCATAACAACTGGTTAAAGGCAATAAACCTCCTCTTATATAAATGGCAAGTGACTAGGCCTGTTCCTCTTTGCTTTCAACAAAAGTATGAAAGAAAAGGATTCAAGGGGAAGAAAAATAACCCCAACTCATTCCCTGAGCACCGAGGCAAAAATTAGAAGAGACAGCTATGTTTACGCAGAGCTCATCAGTCGTCCCCGCTTGGGTCCCTTCACTTTAGTCATCCCTGAACATTCCTTCTGTCAAAACTCTTAAGTCAGAGGTTTTCTTTAGGGGATGTGATAAAAATAATGATGGTTATGATATCCTGCTTTTTAAATTTGTGGACTCAAACTCCCTGTGCATACACCTTCAGTTACCGTGTGCCTTTCTTCTGATGTCAGATATATTCGGATGATAGACAGACCCCGATCAGAATAACCCTGCATTTTGTTACTACCTGAGGCACCCACAGGTGGGTAACCAACCACTGATTTTGGAAAGTGCTGCTCCTTTGGGAAAGTTAATCTTCTCAGAAAGTTCTTTTCCTTCTGCTTCCTCACAAAATCTTTATCTTCTTCATCATTTTATGAAACCCTGTCTCATATTTTAATAGAACCAGATAATTCATGTTCTTCACTGCCAGAAGCTCTTGTCTAAAAGTCCAAGATTTCCAAGATCAGTTATGGAATCAAAGTTTTGACTCTCAGGTATATTTGTACCAGTAGACTTTTGTATTTATTTTTGGTAATTTCCAACTCACTTTTAGTCATCTTCCAGAATGTGTGCCTGCTCCCTCTGGCACAGACTCACACACACACACACACACACCAGCACCATCCCCGCCACAGACTGATTCACATTTAATAATTGTCTTCCACAGAGACCTGATGCCAGCCTTAGCAATCTTTCTGAAGAAATGCCAAATCTTCCCGCCTTGCAGCCTGGGTGAGCACACCTGCATTAAAAAGTCACCACATCATTTGCCCTGGAAAACTCCATGGACCTCGAACAAGTTATTCAAAGTGTTTAGGGAGAAAATAAAATACCTTAAAGGCATTGCCAAGTAACTTGTGGGGAGGGAGCCTCAGAAGTCACCACAGGCCTGACTGGAAGCCTATGAATCTTTGCAAAGTAAAATCCTTTTAGCACAGGATCCCTCAGGCAGCGGAAAGGGCCCCCAGTCTAAAGATGGATGCGCGCCTGCTGTCCGCACCTCCAGCAGCGGTAGAACTTTGCAGTTTTTAAAACGATGTTTATCAGGTCTAGTTGTTTTTCCAGCTCAAAACTGAGACATGGAAATGGAATTTTTAGCCAGTAACTCATACATTTAGATTTCTGGTTTTTAGGTTTTGGAAAAAATGCACCTAGTTGTTTTCTTATTACAATACTGCTGGTTTTGTTCACCGGTCCATGTTTTTCTTGGACTGTGGTGGAGTGGAATGTTTTAAATTACTGGCTTTTGCTTTTACCCTCCGATGTCTACTAAATAAGTCCATCGTCTAATTCTAAAATTGTGAGGCAGCAAACATGCACTTGCAGCCAACAAAGCTGCATTTTTATTCCAGAAAGGGTATTTCTGTTCTAAATTTACAGCAAAATAGCTCTGGAGACAAAGGCAGGATTTCTGCCAAACCAGACGTGCTTCTTTATAATGGCATGTGGCTTCCAATACCTTGCTAAGTAGTCTACCTTACTGAACGGTTCTCTTCATTATTAAAATCTATTGTAAGAGTTTTGAAGTTTTAACTGATATTAAAAAAAATGACTGACTGTTTTGATTTGATTTAGTCATTAAAACAAAGCGCAACAACAACAAAAAATAAACCCACCACTCTGTGGGATGAAGAAATCTGATATTATTTGGAATCAAGGACTAAGTCATATTTTAGGCTTTCGTTACCAACAATGTTACAAATCCAAAGCAGTCATAAATTAAATTTAAGTGAAAAGGATTAAATCTCTCTTGGTAGAGCTACTGCAATTTGGCGAGACTCCTTGTCCCTCTCCTTTCCACTATAATCCTTTTCATTGCAAAGAACAGGGGTGGGTGGGTAACTGACCTTCAGTGTCCCTTCCCAATCTGGGATCCCGGGTCTTTCTAACTGCAACTGCAAACTACTCTCCATCAGTGATTCTAAGTGAAAGGTTTCGGCACGGTTGGACGGGAGAGCAAGGGAGAGAGAGAGATAAACGGCAGCGAGAAAGAAAGAGCCAGGCCATGTTTCTGACCAGCAGGAATTTTATTGCGCTCAGGGGTGAGATTCTCTGATCGCCAGAGTGGGGGTCGAGGAAGTCGCACCCAGGTTACAGGCTGTGGGGGCTTTTCTAGGCAGGGTACTTTGGAGTGGAAAATTTTGAAGTTCCTTCTGGCGGGAAGGTTGTGGTGGGAAGAAGTTGTCCGTTGGTGGTGATCCATATGGAAGCCCCCAGGTTGCATTCAGGTCCCCTTGCATTCAGGGGCTGCATTCCCCAGGCCTCATTCCACTGGAATTGAGCTACCTGAGTCACATGCCATCCTGTTCTACATCGAGATCGACTTGCTGTTGCCATTTTATCTTGGTTACTGCTGGCTTCTCGGAACTGCTGCTCTGGGGGCCTGGATGAGGGCCTGAGTGAGGGACCTGAATGAGGGGCCTGAGTGAGGGGCCTGAGTGAGGGGCCTGAGTGAGGGGCCTGAATGAGGGGCCTGAGTGAGGGGCCTGAGTGAGGGGCCTGAGTG
>JAGFMF010011390.1:5055363-5231411 GCA_019455555.1 Galemys pyrenaicus
AGGGGCCTGAATGAGGGGCCTGAGTGAGGGGCCTGAGTGAGGGGCCTGAGTGAGGGACCTGAGTGAGGAGCCTGAGTGAGGGACCTGAGTGAGGGGCCTGAGTGAGGGGCCTGAGTGAGGGGCCTGAGTGAGGGGCCTGAGTGAGGGGCCTGAATGAGGGGCCTGAGTGAGGGGCCTGAGGGGCCTGAGTGAGGGGCCTGAGTGAGGGGCCTGAGTGAGGGACCTGTGTGACCTTTCACTAAGCCTCTTGGATTGTCTGCCCACGGTATCTTAGATACTATCACAGGTCACTGGGTGCCTGCTTTGCCCTCCAAAGGAGCCACCGGTCATGGAGAAGCAGAGAGTCAGGGTAAACCTCACTTCCCCCATTAAAGAGGCAGCCAATTATTGACCCTGAGCCTGACAGCTCCTGGGAAAAGCTAAGGTCAAGTGAGAACCTTTCTGCCCTCAAGTAGTCTAATACATAAATAGCAACAACAGAAACACCGAAGTATGAATATGTCGTATAAAGGGTTAAACTGTAAGAAGTTTCAGAGTTGATATTTCTACTGAAAGCCTTGAAAGCAGAAATTGAAATGTAGACTAAGACTTTCCTTGGTGATCTTTCCCTTCTTTCAATTTCTTCCCTTTTGTTTTTCTTTCAGAGTTTAAATGAGCTTAACTACTGTTTGAAAACTGGGAATTGGGAAGAATTGTGATTGTGTTGCCGTTTTGATGTGGGTGCTGGTGTGTCTTGGAGGAGGGGAAGGGGATTGTCCTCCGCCTGCCATCGCCCAGCACCAGATTCGCTTCAGCTAATCAAAGGCCAGACTCTTGCGTGGCCCACAAACCAAGGGGGCTAACGCACACTTTCCTGTGTCGTTAGAATGCCATATGAAACCAATTCCACTTACAAGGACTCCTTTCTTCAATCCTTGCTCTAAATCACATTTCCCCATTTCATATCTACCATTTACAGATTAGTGCTAGAATTAGGGGTCCTGATAGAAAGTTCTATTAGTGGGGGGCGGGGAACAGTTTCATGTTAACAAAACCCATTCTGCAGGAATCTAACTGACCCACTAGGATCTCCTCAAGCCCTTTGTTTTCTGCTGCCTCTCTGGCTCCTGCTAGTTTTCTACACTGACTCTCATTCAAATACTAATTCTGGTATCTACTGCCTAGACCCTTAATTGTCTGTCCCTCTTGTCTATTGGTTTCTGCTAATGTCTCCCCAGTCCCTCCTAGATATCTGTGATATTTGCCTGCTGTGACTTCAGGGCCACTGCTAGCAGTACATATTCTACTCATGTCAGGGTAGGACATGATGGACTTCTTAGCCTTTTGACGCTAAGATAGAGAGGAGTAATTGTTGCTTAAACTATGTTGCTGTAAGCATTAGGAACTTACGTGTTCTGTCATATAATGAGGTGGGCAGATGACAAATATCAGGTGTGTTTGAAAGATGCAAAGTTTCTGCTTCCTTCATCCCCTGAAATGGGTCATATCCTGAGGTCTATAATCTTCAATACTTACTGTCCCTATGTTTCAAACTGTGCAAGGTCTTAGTAGAAATGATGCAAATGAGCTTTCTGGGAAGTGCATTATCCTGAATTTGTTTTGCAAGAATCAGAAAGAATAGAATCTCAGCATTTCAAATAAGCCTTCAACCTTTCCTCCTCTATCTGCTCACAGTACCATAACCCTCAAGGAAAACTCACTCAACTTGGCTGCACAGTTCTGCTCCTTACAAAGTCAGTCCTGGTGTACACAATTGTCTCTAGATGCCAGAGTTATCGCTCATTTATACATTCTTTATAGTTTTGCTTTTGTATGTTATAAAAATTCTCTAATGAGAAAATATAATTTAATTTCAGTACAAGTAGGCTTCAGTGTTAAAAAATAGGAAAAGAAAATTCTTTCTATACAAGCCAAATTCTGCATCCCTAGCATGGGCTTTTGTTCTGACATCTAATCAGTGAGCCTCATTCCTCATCTTTGTCACACACACACACACACACACACACACACACCGCAGGGATATTCTTGCTTCTCCCTTTTCTAGATGTAGTCGCTTGATCTGCTCCACATTTCATACAGTTTCTCCATTCTTGTCAAATTCTAAATGATCTCTAGACTGCCAGCAGTATCAATAGTAGTTTAGATCTGAATACAAAACAAGTAGTATCAGTTTACACAATACAGAACAGTGCATTATCACCTCCAATAATCTCAGCAGTCTACTTCTATAAATGCAGTCTCTTTAGCAATTACCACCCCTTTTCGGTTTCTCTTGAATGTTTGTATCCAATAATCTATTCCACACTTGGTTAAATCTTTGCAGAGAGGCATTTCAATCCTTTCTATGATAACACTGGTCAGTCTCCCAAAATACCAAGTAATAAGATACCCTTCAGAAATGTACTTGAAATATCACTCTGAATTGCCTTTTACTTTTTCACAATGATGTGGTATCAACTGTCAAAATGCTATGCATTTAGAAATTTAAGAAAAATATCTTATGTTTATGCAATTTTCAGGATTTATAAGATAGTTTTGCATACATAATCATGACATCTGATAGTCATACAAATTTCACCTATTTGGATTCCCAATGCCATTCTAGAAATTAGCAACCTGGGCCTCCCTGGTGGCACAGTGGGTTGAGTGCTGCACTGCAGCACAGCCGCATGAGTTCAATTCCCGGCCAGGGAGGGAACCCACTGCCTTGCCCAATGCTCCCCTCAGCAGTGTATTTCAGTCAATCTGCCTGTTCTGCTCCCCACTCTGTCTCTGGTGAATCCTCTCACCTCCTGCAATTCTGGCCTGTACCCCAGCTCTTGTAAGCATAAATGAAAAAATCTTAAAAAAAAAAAAAAGAAATTAGAACCTGATATGTGAAGAGTTTCTATGACTTGCCCAAAGTCATACAATCAATGATCAAGCTAGTACAAACCCATCTCCCATATTGGTTGATTGTTCAGTCTTACTTTCACTCTACCCACATTTATTTTAGTTGTAAAAGTGACTAAAAGCCCCAAGTCACCTCCATATAGCATCCTAGAAGACGTTTGGTTTGCTACAAATGGGGCTCATTTCTTTATACAGATTTGCTTATCAGATTAGTCCAAGCAAAGAGAGAAATTCTAAGGAACAAATACATTTTTTTGTGAAGGAGGAACAGGTCAAAAGTACAAAGAGTTAATTTGGACTGAGCTATAAAAAAAGAAATCCAGAAAAAAAAAAATGGGCTAAATAATAAGTTAAGGATCTTTGTCAGTACAATCTTTGTCAATATTATATCTGTTTCTCAAAGTCAGCTCTACATATACTATTTAGATCTACTCTCTTCTGCCCCAAATCTTAAATAGCAATTTTCAGCTTTTCAATATTCCCTTTGAGCCGACTCCCTCCTCCAAGAACTGTATCACTTGCCTGCATGCATTTACAAAGTAACAGCTCTGTGCCAAGGAAAATACATCCATAATGTGCCACAATCAAGGTCTGGAAGACGTGTTTTAGCACCGTAGTGCTCCAACTTTTCATTGCTAAGGACTGCTTTTCATGTTTTCCCCTGAGGACCTCAGAAAGCCCTACAATGGCAGGACAATCAGAAATTGTGATCCGCATGAGATAACCAAGATCAGCAGACAGTCAGACACTCTTTTTGAAAGCACAGAAACTTGACAGATTTGTAGGCTACTTGGCCTTATTGGGGTAGGCATACATTTTCCATTAAACTTATTCATTTATCCAAATATTTGTATGTCTTCACACCCCATTTCTTTCCATTAAGTGTTTGAAGTGATAGTGTAACCTAAATGCTAACACTGAAATAAAAATAAAATAAATGAAAAAGTAGAGAGATGTAAGTATACATGGAAAATCAACCCCAAGAAAAAGTCTAAAAATGTCAATTGTTAGGAACAACACGGGCATCATATTTCATATTGCATTTAAGATCATCCTGCAGCACTGGGCAAACTGGAACAAAATCAGTTCTTGCATTTTCACTATTGAAAAGGAGAGCTTATGTTAGACTTTTTGCAACACTGAAAATAGGTCTAAGACTCTTTAACCTAATATTTCCAGACCTCAGGGCTTCTACACAATAAAGCCAAAGATTCATTCTTGTCTGGGCACCTGCTCCCCACACTAACAAGTCCTTAATGAGTGCACTAGTAGTAACAGCAAAGGAAACAGACCCCGGACCACACAGCTCTCCTGTTTTCCCTCTGAATTAGAATTTGTAGGGAGAGCACAGGACACCACCCCCCTTACAGCCACAGGCAAACCTTATAAAAAGGGTGTGAAACCCAAGAAATCATTCCATCATTATGGTGTATATACATTGGGGTTCATGTGCACTAGAAACTGTGCCAGAATATCACGTCTACAAATAACTAACTTGTAAATTTTTGAAGAAAAACTATATCATTAATATTCATTCCGGAGCTTTGAAAGAGTGAGACATTTCAATTTAAAAAAAACTGTTGAAGTGAACTGAACATAAACCAGAGGTCAGCAAACTTTTCCTGTAATCTTACAGACAGTAGCATCCATCTGTTTCTATCACACTAATTAAACTCCATCATGATAATGCAAAAGCAGACACGGACAATATGCAAAAAAATGACTATGACTATGTTTGACTGAAATATTTTTACAAAACAGATGAAGGCTGGATTTGGTCCACAGGCCACAATGTGTAGAGGCCTGCTATAAATAGAAACAATGGCATGCTATAGTTTTGAACAATGACACTAAAATCTTTGAGTTGCCATGTATTAAGAGCTCTGATTGCTGGCTGTAAATTTTGGAGTTTCCAGCACTAGCAAGCAAAAGTAAGCATCCCCACTTTTGTTCTTTCCAAATTTCTGCTAAAAGGTGTGTGGTCTGGAATTTTCTGTGCTGCAAATGAATGAAGAATTACAAAACATCCATCCCAGTGACACATGCTGCCTGACACACTGTGGGTGCATTTTCTAGTGCCTCTCACCTCTTTTGGAAAATGTTGATTGCATGTGGAGGAAGGAGAATATAGTTATCTTCATCACGAAATCAGCCCAGCAGGAGATCTTGGGCAAATCACTTCATCTGCCCCAGATCTACTTTTAGTTTTCTTTTTTAAATTAAAAACATCCAATTATACAATACAGTGTGATCAACTTGTCACTATATTTTACAGTAACACCTTAGAACTTATTTATCTTATAACTGAAAGTTTGTACCCTTTTATCAACCTCTTCCTATTTTTCCTACAACCCAGCCCTTAGCAATTATTTTTTACTGTTTCTAGGATTTAATATTTTGATTTTTTTTTTTAGTTTTCATATAAGGGATAACATGCAGCATTTTTCTTTCTCTGTCTGGCAGAATACCCTTAAGACCCATCCAGGTTGTGGGAAATGGAAGGATTTCCTTTTTTCTTGTGACAGATCATTAATATGTACACACACATCACATTTTCTATATATGTTCATCCATTAATGGACATTCAGGTGTTTTCCATATCTGAGCTCTGTGGACAGTGGTACAGAGAACATGAGAGTACAGCTAGCTCTTCAAGATTATTTCCTTTAGCTATATAAATAGAAGCGGGATTGCTAGATCAGACTAGATCATTGCTCAATTTATATTTAATGTTTTCAAGAACATTTATATTATTTTTCATACTGATTGAACCAATTTATGTTTCCACCAACAGTATACAAGAACTCCCTTTTCTTCAAATCCTCCCTAGCACTTGTTATATCTTGTCTTTTGATGATAGCCATTCTAACAGATGTGAAAATATATATCTCACTGCAGTTCTGATTTGCATTTCCCTGAGGACTAGTGATATTGAACACCTTTTCATGTAGCCATTGGCCATGTCTATGTCTTCTTTGGAAAAATGATAATTCAGTCCTTCTGCCTATTTTTTTTTAATATAATCTGTTTAGCTATTGAACTGCATGAATTTTTCAATGTATTTTGAATATTAACTTCTTATTGAATTGAATATTTGTAAATATTTCTACCATTCCATATAGGCTTTTTATTTTGATGATAGTTTCATTTGCTTCACAGAAACTTTTTAGTTTAAAGTGTTCCACTTCTCTATTTTGCTTTTGTCACCAATGATTGTGTCAAAAATTTTTGCCAAGACTACTGTCAAGGAGTTTGCCCTCTATATTTTCTTTTTGAGTTTATGGCTTCGGGTCTTTTTCTTTTTTTTTTTTTTTTTTAAGATTTATTTATTTATGCATACAAGCACTGGGGTACAGGCCAGAGGTGTGGGGGAGTGAGAAGATTCACCACAGAGAGTGGGGAGCAGAAAAGGCAGATCAACTGAAGTACACTGCTGAGGGGAGCAGGGGGCCAGGCAGGAGAGATCTACCTCACCATGTGGGTCCCCTCCCTGGCCGGCAGCAGGGATCGAACTCGTGCTTCAGTGGTTGCGGTTTGCTTCATAGTGCATTGCTTAACCCACTGCGCCACCAGGGAGGCCCTTCGGGTCTTTTTCAAATGAACACTTTTTTAAGTGTTCATTTACGACTTTATTACACTTGATGTTATTTTTTACTGCAAAAAAAAAGTAAAACTTCACTATTAGAAATTCAAAATTACATAGAGATATACACAAGACAACAAAAATCTGTAAAACATAAAAATAACAGGGAAATCCATTACCATCCAGAGAAACCATCAGTAAGCTTTTGATTAACATTTTTGTAGACCCCACTGAGTCAGACCCCACTGTCTGACTCTGCTCAATAATAACAATATTATATAGACATTTGCATGTTTTAAGGGTAGGATTAATTTTAATGGAATTTGAGAAACTATTAGATCTATATTAATTCATATAAATACTTTCCATCTATGCACCATTGTACAGAGATATCAACTTTTACTTGCATATTTCACTCACTGTGCATATTTGGGTTGTTTGCACTATTTCATATAATACACAACTCTTGAATGGATATGCCTAAAAATGAATTCTTTTCTAGTTATTTCTATAGAATAAATTTATGTTAGAAGGGTCACATGAAATATACATTTTAAATCTTCATATTATCAGGCAGGTAGATTGCACTAACTCTTACATCTAACAACTTATCAGTGAATGTTTCCATTTCCCAGTATCCTTGCCAACAGTATCTCTTTTCCCTTTTTAACAATCTTGTTTGATACAGTGAAAGCATGCCATAGATGTTATAGGCATTTATTTTATTGGAGAATAAGCTATACAAGTCTCTTGATGAATATGGGTTATTTATATTTGTTAGTTCCTTAATGACTGCCTGTATATTAACCCAATTTACCACTGAATTATAAGTAATTTTTCTTACTTAAGAGTATTTTAAAAGTTTGGTTTTAGACTTTTTACTTTATATATTATTGTCTATATAGAAATACTTACTATAGTCAATTTCTTCCTTTATAGTTCATGAGTTTTAGTCCTCCCTAGCCCTAAGAAAATAATATTTCAATATAGTATCAATGCTTTTATTTTTCATGACTATGATTTTTATATTCAAATACAAAAACTATTTAAAGTTAATTTTTATATAAACAAGTATTAATTAATTTTCATTGTTTATACTGTTCATTGTTTTCATTGTTAACACTATTTGTTAAACAGCCTTTATTTCCTCTCACTGATTTAAAATACTATTTCATTATATTCATTATATTCCCATTTTATTTAAATTTATTTCTGAACTAACCAATGATCAGCTGAGCTATCTTTCTAGACTAACCTAGTGTATTATTTTAATAAATATAACTTTATGTATTTTTAAAAAACCAAATCATTTATATGCTATTGTTCATACTAATCTTGCATACCTGTCTTCTAGAGATGAATTTTAGAGTAGTTTTAACAGTTTTTTATTACCAAGACAGTGGGCAAGTTGTTTTAATTTTGTTAAATTTAATTTTTAAGAGACTTCTTACAATATTGTAACAGTTAATGTCAGAACCAACATTTACCTTCATTTATTCATGTTAGTTTATGTTGTTCAGTATCATCTATCAGCTTTCCTCAAACACACCTTTCACATTTCTTGTTGAATTTGCTCTGTGTTTCATAGCTTTTTGCTATAATAAATGGGATATTTATCACATTATATTTGCTGTTTATTGCTGAAATATAAGGAAACTATTGGTTTTTTATAACACTAATCTTTAAATGATCCTCCTGACTGAACACATGATATTTTCCAATAGTTTGTCTGTTGATTATTTTGCACTTTCCAGCCGTTTGGTCTTATGATCTGGAAGCAATGATTGCTATTTCCTTTTTAATATTCATGTTCATATCATTCCATTATGATAGGGGAGATGGTTCATGTAGTAGTTTTCCTTAGCTGCCATAACCATCTACCACAACCATAGCAACTTAAACAATACGAATTTACCAGCTTAAAGATCCTTATGTTAGAAGAGTAATCAGGTGTCACCAAGCTAAAACCAAAGTCTTGCCTGGGCTACATTCCACCTGGAGGCTGTAAGGGAAAATCTATTTCCTTACCAGTTCTTATTTATGGATACCATTGTATTGCTTGGTACATGGCCTCCTACTCCATCTTCAAAGCCAGAAACATTACATCTCTTTGTGTCTTCCTTCTGCAGTCACCTCATCCTCTGACTCCATATTCTACTTTGATGGGCCCTTGTGATTACATTGGACTCACCTGGATAATCTAGGATGATCTCTTTTAAGATCAGTTTATTAACAATCTTAATCCCATATGGAAATTTCATTCCCTTTTGCCATGTGACTTAATGTATTTAAAGATTCTGGGCATTAGTATATGGAAATATTTGGAGAATCAGTATCCTACCTACTAAAGTAAGTATCTTTGTTTAGTTTCTAAATTTAATTGGAAAGCTTTTAGTGGTTCACAATCAGAACACTTTAATATTTGCATGAAAAATAAATGGAAATAGCTTTGCTATTTAATGTCAGCATTGACTATTTTTCTCCATCCATTTTCCTTTAATTGATGTGTGTATTTATAATTAAAGTGAGTTTCTTGTAGGCAGCACATAGTTGGACTTTGTATTTTGATCTACTTTGATAATCTTTCTGTTCCAATTGTTATATTTAGACCATTAACATCCAAGGTAATTATTGATATAGTTGGATTAATACCCACCATATTAATTAATGTTTTCTGTATATTGCCCTTTTTCTTTTTTTTTTCTTGTTTTTGTCTTTCAGTCTTTTTCTATAGTTTGTCATTGAGTATTCTATATAATTCCTTTTTTCTCCTTAGAATATCAGTTATATTTCATATTTTCAGTTATTTTTAATTGTTGCCCTAGAGTTTACAATATGCATTTACAATTGAGTCTAATTTTTAGCAGTAATAAGTAATACTACACCGCTTTCATGGGTAGTATGAAAACCTTATACAAATAAAATAATCCTAATTCCTTCCTCTCCCATCCTTTTTATAACTCATTCCACTATTTCATAAGCATACATAAATATACACACATGCATATGTATACTCAGTAAAAACGATATTGTTATTAATATTTTGAACAAACTGTTTTCTGTTAAATCAGTTAAAAATGTTTTTATCTTCACTTAATATTCCTTTGATGTTTTTTCTTTCTTTCTTTATGTAAATCCAAATTCCTAACCTGTGTTATTCTGCTCCTCACTAGATAACAAATATATATATGTGTGTGTATATATATATATACACACATATTTACTGCCATTTAGTAGGCCTTATAATTTTTTCTTCATAGCTAGACTTGATTTCCCTGGGAAATTAATATGATATGCATAGGCCTTTACTATGTGGTAAAACATGGGGAGATAGAAAGAATTCTATAGTCCTATGATTAGGTTTTAAACTTTTAGTGAGTCTATATCTATGAACTGTGAATTTCATGAGTCTTTCTCAGTTCTTTCTTCCCACTTTCTGTAGGTAAATTGCTAAAGTTGGCTGGAGTTGGATATATTCCTTCTTTAGTCAGTTAAATTCTGATAATATCTTAACAAGTGAGGTTCTGATTAATGAGTTTCTCCTGAGGACAAACTTTCTTAAGAATAGCAAAGTGTTTTCTGTCCTCCCTCCAAAAAAATGAGTGTATTTTTCTCCAGTATTTATGTGGGAACTTGCTCAAGTTCATGGATATAGAAGCTCAATAAACATTTGGTAAATTAATCTATTTAAATTGCTAATATTTAATTGGATTTGGTTTTCACATCATTATGTTAAAATGAGAGCAACTGTATTTTGCAAAATGAAATCTATTGACAGTTGTCTATTCCACCTCTCCTCCATGATAAAATAAATAATGAAGTATAATTACCCTGGCTTAGAGATTTCCACCGAATTTATTACAATGTTGTTTTTGAGATCTTGTTATTAATACTTTGTTTTTAACATTCCTTTTTTCTTATTTTAAAATTACATTTACAAACCATCTTTAACTATAATTAACACAGTTCTTCAGGTATAATTATGTTTGCCACACTTAGATGGTCAATTCAGTCCTTTCAAACTAAGATTCCCCCATTCTTAAGCTTTTTCACTCAGTAATATTTTAAAATATCCAGAATATTAGAGTTTTTCAGAAGAGTACACAGGAAAAATATTTCCCCAAATCTTTTCTATTTTAGAATAAGTATCTGTTGTTTTTATACATGGGTGGCAACTTAATAGTTGTAGAATTCCTGTTTCTTACACAATTTTTTTCCTGTCACCCTGAACACAATCTAACTTTTCCCCTTAGGTAACTTTACTGTCTTGAAAATTAAAAGTTATTTTTTTCCTTTCTTTTGAAGTCCAGCAGTTTCAATATGGTAATACTTGAGGAATTTTTGTCCTCTGTTAAATTTTCTGGTATTTGAATGAGCCCTTCACATTAAAAACAAAAACAAACAAACAAACAAACAAACAAAAAACCCAGAACAGTCATTCCTTTAATTCTGAAGTTTTCTTCTCTTAGGTCTTGGAATATGTTTCTATTCCATTTATATTGTTTCCTTTCTTCAAATATCATGGTTTGTTTTTTAATGTCTGTTCTCCTTATCATATCACATTGGTGAATAGTTTCATCCTTTCCTAGGGTTTATTCCATTATTTTCTCAATGTTGTCTCCACACCATTGACAATATTTTCAGATGTTAATTTTGGTCTTTAGATGCTGAAGATTGATTTTAAAATCTACAGTATTTTATTTACACTTTACTTCCTTACCTCAACTATATGAACCTTTTTCCAACTTAATCAGTTACATAATTTCAATACATATCTTATTCCTTACCATCTTTGTCTTTCTTGAGAGTGTAGAGCAGTTGCAAATAAAATATTCTTCTATTTCCTTGACTACCTATTTTTTTAAAACTTACTTTGTGTTTTCCATGTTCCATTTATTCATGGATTTATTTGTTTTTGCTAATTCCTATTGTGGTTTCCTATTGCAGGGACTTCTTTTCACTCTTCTTTGAAAAGAGTCATGTATCTACAGCTGTTTCTTTCCCAAGTTTGTGTGGATTTCCTGTTGCCATGAGCACTGTGTGAATCTTTCCCTTGGAATAAGAGCTGGAGCAGAGTATTTTTGGGTTTTGTTTTTTTCTAGTCATACAAGTGCCCAAGGGGTGTGGACCAGAACCTGAAGCTTTGAGCTTCACAATTTGAGAAATTTGTCTTTTTCCTCTTTCTCTATAATTTTTGGAAATAACAGAGGGTGGCACCACCATATTGGTCATTCAGTTATGGCTCATAGAAAAAAGAAAAATTATCTTTGGACTTGAGCCCTCTCCCTTTTCAGGGTGATTGGTTATAAGTTGTTGTCTTTGTTTCTTACATGCTTTTGATTTGGGTTAGCCATGCATTGACTTTTACACCCTCCTGTTTATCAACCCAGACAGCAATTCATGCCTTTCATACATCTGCCTTGCCAGAGATCAAGGGGCAAGCTGGCAACAATTCCCATCCAGTCTTTAATTTTTTTTTAATCAATAAAGGAAGAGTTTCTTCAGCAGCAATTATTCCCCACATTTCCTCCAGAAAAATCTGTATCTTAATTCTATCTTTCCAAATCTGAAATATTTGCAAAGTTCAGCTTTTACCTCCCTTACTCCATGTTCTGTTATAATGTTTCTAAGGGGAATCATGCATCCATGCCATACATTTTCTTCCAATTCTGTCCAAATTGTTCTGAATTTGAAAACCACCTCTCTCAACTCCCAGAGTAAGAAATTGGTATACTTCCCTCGTTTCAGGTTAATAGCTTAGTCTCTGCTATGTTTGCTTGAATTTTTTCATTCTTGTTCTTTTTGGAAGAAAAAGCTGTATGAATCTACTTTTGGGAGTATCTTTCATTGATTAATTTTTCATGCTTTAATCCCAAAACCTTTTTTTAAATTATTCTTTAGTTCAATCCATGCTGCTTTATAGTGTACCTTAACAAAATTATACTGTATTCAAAAATAATTTGCTTTCTTGGTGATTCAGACTCATTGAGTAACCTTCATATCACTCCTCTTGAAGCATTATTTTATTCAGCTGCTAAGTAAATGGTTTATGTCAAGTTGTTTCTTATTATTCTTCCAGTGCTAAAAGTTCATGAAATGGTAAATGCTAAAACTAGATTTGTGAGAGTTGTGCTGTTCTTGGTTACTAGACTGCCAAGGGAGGAGCTGGAGGGGCAGGAAACTATTAGATTCTAATCTATAACTAAATCACTTTGGATCTCTAAACACACAAACTGTGAACAGCACAGGGGATACATGTGAATCCCCAACCCTGAAACTTCAAAAGTCTGATAAACATTCCCAAAGAAAAACAATGGTTCAGCTTTCATCCACTGGCTTGAGAAGTTAACACATCTACCTGGCAAAACTACTGAAATAGTAGCAAAAGGGAAAGACTCTAAATCTGAAATTCACATCTAAAAATATTTATTATTTGAGAGCTGTGGAGAAACTTGATCCAATGAAAATCATTCCACTGTCCATTGGCACTGTTTCATTGGAAGTTCATCACAGTCAATCCAACTTTATCTAAATATAGTTTAAAAAAACAGACAAATATCTATCCCAAGAGTTTTATTAAACCCAATCTTATTTCATAGAAACTCCATGTCCAAAGATGTGGAGTAGACTGTCTTGCTCTACAAAGATCACATCTTATTTCATGTATCCAAAGTTGGGGTCAGACTAACCCTGTAACTTAGAGACACAGGACCTCTGGATTTCTTGACTGACAAGATTATTTAGAATATGGAACTTGTTGTGGTCTGAGTGGTCATAAAAAAGCAGAGAAAGACAGAGAAGAAGCTGGCAAAACAGGAGCCAAACTGGGAGTTGGGCAGCTCTAAAGGGAGACCTGCGCTTCAGTGCTGCCTAGGCTGCTGGCTTGCTATGAGAACTTATGTCCTTGTAACCCTGAGGTCAGCCAGTCTCCCCGCTCCTGCAGTCTAGACAAAAGTGAGCCAAAACTTTAGCTCCTATCTTGTGTAAGTCTATGGCAAATTCCTAGGGAACTTGAGTACTTTGAGGCTCCTGCTTTTGTGGATGTGGTTTCTTTTCTGTATCAACTCACTTATAATATTCATCCTCTTTATGAAATTTCACTAAAAACTGATTCTCACAAAGCACTTGTGATTTAGGAGTAGGAATAAGATGAAGGAGGGTTTCTATGGCTGGGTTTATGACATTGTAGTGGCAGGAGGGGGTGGCACAGGAGCAAGGTTCAGGATGGTTCTGGGCAGACGGGTCAGGGAAGGAGAGTCTTGGAGCCCTAGGTGGCTTTTCATTCTTTATTTAGTAGAGGTGGCCAGGTACATGGCAGGCAGGGGTGCTGGGGGGCCGGGAGGCTGGCAGGCTGCCCAGCCCCCGGCGCATCTCACCCTCTTGGCTGATTCTTCTCTCTCTCTGCTGCTGCTGCTGCTGCTTGTCAGTACTGTCGGTCGGTCGGTCGGTCCTCACAGCTCTGTCTGTTGGTCCTCACAGTTTTGGCGTCCTCATGACGCTGCCCATTTAAGCCCTTGTCCACTTGCGCATGCCCACCCTGGAATGCTCGCAGCACCGCAGGTGTCCATCATCAGTGGTGGGAGGGTGGAAATACCTGATCAACCTTTACCCTACAGACATCAAATTAGATATTAGGCATATGCATACAAACTATTATTCATGTCATTTCACCAATAGTGGTACCCTATGGTCACTCCCCAAATGCTTTCCACAGTCCATATTATTAGTCAGAGTAGGCTAAAACAAGAACAGAGTAGAAAAAACAAGAACAGAGTAGAAAAAACAAGAACAACAACAATGAATATCCTAGTAGTTTCTTTTTAAAAAAGCAGTTGTTGTTTCCCACATCATATAGTCAAGTTAGATATTTAGAGGGATCTCTAGTACAGCGACCCAGGAATCCAATCTCTTCTCTAGTGGCTTCAGCTCAAAGCTCTTTTCTTTGGATCTTCTCTATCCAGTTGGGAAACAATAAAATGAGTGTGGAAAATTGAGTATGAAGAACCCCATGGGATGTTTTAGGGGCCAAGTCAAGAAGTGGCACATATTATTTTTGTCAACGGTCCATAGTCTGGACCTACTCATGTGGCCCCACAGAACTTCAGAGGAAGCTGGGAAATGTAGTAATAAGTAGTCCCAGGAGGAAAATGAGCAGTTGGCATGAACAAAGCATTTTTTTTTTATTGTACTATCTTTTTGGGTCCTTTCTCCATGCTTCTCCTTGCCCCTCTCCCTTTCCGTCCCTACCTCTCACAATCTTATAGACTAGCATAAGCATTATGTTTATTTAAACATTTATTTATTTATTTTTGTATAGAAGAACTGGGGTGTAGGCCAAAGGCGTGGGGTGGTGGGGGAGAGGCTTCACCAGAGACAGAGTGGGGAGCAGAACAGGCAGATCTACTGAAATACACTTCTGAGGGGAGCAGCTGACAACACGGAGAGGGCTGCTGTATCATATGTGATTTAGCTCCCTGGCTGGGAATCGAACTCAGGTCTTAGCAGTGATAGCGCTGAGATCTAACTCCTAAGCCACCAGAGAGGCCCAGCATAAGCATCTTTTTATTTTTTTAAAACATTCTTTCCCATTAAGCATGGACATGACCTGAGAATGCTTCTCAATAAAACAGGCACTACCACCAGCATTGCCCTAACAATTTAAACCTAGTAGCCATATAATTGGTTATCACCTTTCACAGAAAAAGGAATTAGGACCTTTAGAATTTTTTCAGTGGAAGACTTTAAATTTGAATCAGTATCTTGAACTCAATTTTTCAACAACCTCAGAAAGTAGCATGTCCTTAGATTGCAAACTCAACATCAGATGAAAGCTCCTGTTACCTACTCCTCCCAACCAGTCCCAACACTTAGCACAGAGAAAGATATATGTAAGGGTGACAGGATACTCAATAACTGTTGAGTGGATCAATAATCTCAATAGGACAATAGAAGGGGTGTTCTACTTCGGTGGTCATAAAATGCTTCCCAAAGCAATTTCATTTACATCAGTTTAATTGAGGCCAGTTGAAAACAATAGAGCATCTTTTGATCTAATTAAAATGTTGCCCATAAACTATGAATGTTTCTTTAGACCAGAGCAGAGTTTTATAGCCAAGTTTCTGAACACGTTTTTTTCAAAGGAGATTTTATCGTGGAAAATGTGACAACAGAACTCCAGCAGCGTGAACATGTTGTTGTAATTACTCCTCCAGACACAATGAAACCAACCCAAGTTAATTATTTATCAAAACCAACCCACTCTCTGGAAACATCTTTGTTTTGGCAGAATTTTTTTCCTTTCTCCAGGAAATAGGTCAATAGCTTTTCTTCCCACATATCTTTATCATAGTATCTGACTTTCAGAATTAGCTATGTCAAGAGTTGAGACATCTGCCAAGCATCCACGTGGGCTGGGAAAGAGTACAACAAGACTCTTGTGGTTTCTGTTTTCTAGATTCTTCCTATTTCAGCATTCCTCATCAATAGTAATGAGCCTAAAAATAAGAGAAACCAAGAATTAAGTATCCACTACATATAAGGCCATATAGGAGCTACAATATCATATCATATTGCTTACTCACATGAGACAATTTTGAGAACGTGCATTTAAAAAAATAAAGGAATTATGCTCAAAGAGGTTAAATGATTTTCACATACCATTCTCGTATATCTAACTTCATGTACATGGTTTCCTGTGTCTGATAGAGAGACGTTTGAATGTAAGAACTATATAAAAAAGTTGCAAGTGAATGAAGGAATAAATCTGGTGATTTAGGGAAGGCTGTGAGCTCAATTTGAACATTAGCAGAAGCCATAGCAAATGAATTCACCTGTATCAACTAGGTTTATGTGATGCCATTGCTCTAAGATTGCCCTAGGTGTTTTAAGTTCCAATGATATATTTTTATCTTTGTCCTACACATGGCTATCCCTCCCTGAAGTCCACAGTAGCTTGCTTGAATCAGATGCATGCAACAAAAGAAAGGTGAGAAAGGTAGAAAAGAAGGAAGAATGGGGTTCTAGGGGGGAAAAGAAGATAGAACTGCACCTGGAGCCTTTCTAGACTTAAGCCAGTTTTTTGCTGTGAGCAGCTCAGTTCCATCACAAGACCACTGCAGGAGTAAGGAGGTTTGGGTGTGAAACTTGCCCTGCCATTCTTCACTGTTGTAGCTCTCAGGCAAGCCTTCTGTTTGGGTCTCAACTTAACCCGGTTTCTGCCCAGCTCCTAAGGCCAGATTTCTCCATATCACTTTCATTTCTCCAAACTCAGTTTCCAGTAGGTCAGAGCTTCTAGTCACAGATAGATAATGCAGTCAGTGTCACACTCTTCATCACTCTAGCTTCCAGTTGTCTTACAACCTTGATGGTTCACGTAGTCTCATAGGTGTCTACAGGACATCCAAGCTGAGAAGGAGCTCTGGAGCTACCATCCTTACTAACCAAGCTTCTCCCTGTGGAACACTGGTGCATTTCCCTATAGCTGCCACTGCTTGTATGGAGGAACGATGTCAGATCTGTATTATCATTGGTACAGGCCAAAATAATCCTCTGGGAAACAGTAGTCCCTGATCGAGGGTTTGTAACCCTCGACCAGGGATCTGTTCCTCACTGAATGTTATAGGTGGCTGTTCTTTGAAATACATCTTTTACTAGTCATTCTACCTACATTCATCCTTTCCCAGGACACATATTATGTCCATTTACCTTCAAAGTTTCTATGGGGATGGGGTAAGTTTAGGAGAGGATATTGTCCATGAGCCAATCATTTATTCTCTAGTCCACCCCACATTAGACACTGAAAGGACTATTCTTACCTGGTAAAAGTAACAAGAGACAAACCAAAACTTTATATGTCTGTGGGCCACTTAACCTACTTGGAACACCTGACTTCCATGCAATGGTCAACCTGAACATTTGTCCTGAGATATCTCCAGCTCTGTTATTTGAAGAATCATACAGTGAAAATTAAGGGAGACCTTTTCATGATGAGCTATAATGAAGCAAAGGATGGTGATGAGAATTAGCACAAGGAAGCACAACTTCATTTGCCAAGGATAACTTGAGACATTAATGAGAAGAAATGTACCTTTTATTTACAGTTATTTTACAGTCATCATTACTGTGGCAGAGGAATTAGTGCTTACCAAATCTCCCATGGCCTCTCTCACATTTCCCAGCTCCTCTTGCAGTTAGACATAGGTCATGTTAGTTCAGAACAATAGCCCAGGAGTGGAAGTCACACGTGTCATCTCCCACTCAAGGCAGCTAAAAGCCTGGTACCTCTTGCATCTCTCACTTCTATTTCTGCAGGATTCCTGAAGCCCTTGCTTTCCAGATTGTGCAGTTACCAGATTGCAGCACCTTTGTCAACAAGGGACTCAGTGTGACGATGTGGAGTCAAGCTCTCTGATGATGGGTATTGATCATGTAAAATGAATGACAAATTGTTATTTTATAAATCAATTGAAATTCCAGAGTTAATTTGCTACTCCAGCATACCCTAGCTAGAGTGGTAGAAAATAGTACTAAAATGAATCAATTTAATAAATCAAGTAGTTGTTTTTTTATTTTTTTAAGGATCAGAAGGCTACATGGTTTTTTCAATTATAGAAAAGTCAGTTTGTGGCAGGAATCCTGACTAAACTGTGGGCACCAATCTGTCATTGCTTTGTATAAAGGTATGTAGAAAAAGAACTACAACTCATTGAATATCTTTGTACTAGCTCTTTACATAAATTACTGTATCCTATAAGTTAGGTCTTATTACCACTTTAGACATGAGAAAAGTGAGGTTTGATAATCAAATATTACTTGGTACAAAATAGAGGCAGGATTTGAAATAAAAAAAAATTCCAAAACTCTTTTTATTATAGTACATTGCCCAACTCTAGAAAAACAGAACTCTAAGCTGGGACCAGCTCCTGAAGATTGTGAGGTGGTCCCTGGAATGGTTTAAATTCTCTTCATTTTGTTTTCTGGAGCTTACAAAACCTCCCCAACAAGTTTATATACATCTGTTCTCTCCCTCTTTAATCCCCATCTGGCACACTGGCTACCTACAAATCAGTTTAAAACACAAATCTGATTATGTAGTCCCTAGATTAGAGAACCTCCAAGGTCTCACTTTGCCTGCAAGGTCAAGTTCAAACTCCTTAGCCTGGTCAAGAAAAATAAAAGCAAGCTATCTCATCATCCTTTTTTGTCTTGCTGCCCCATTAAAAGAGTATACCCATTCACACCAAACATAAGCTGTCCCCAGATGCAGGCACACCACACTCACTCATCTTCACATCATTGCTCAGTCCTGCTCTCTGGATTTCTGCTAGTGATACCCTTCCTCTCTATTCCGACTTTTCTCCACATTTGTCAAGATCCAACTCAAATAATCATTTTTCTTTCAAGCCTTCCCCAACAGATTTGCAACCACCTCCTCTATTTCCCCAGTACCACATACATAAGATCCCAAGGGAATTTAGCTCATCATGTGGCCTTCTGCCTTCCCCTTGACATAGTGTCCAGTGTACATAAGCTCGTGGTTTGAATGCTGATTCTACTTCTGGAGGTTGTATAATTTCAGGAAAGTTAGCTATCCACTTTTTAGTGTCTTCATGTTTAAGACTAACAATCATAATAGTGTTGAGTTATAGGTTTGTTTCAATGGATAAAATGCAATGAATAATACAGTGTAAGACCTTACAGTGGCACTGGAAAAGAGTACAGGTTAAACAAGTGTATTTAACTTATCATTTTACTTATTCTTAGATCCTCCACCCTAGCACCATGCAGTAAATTATTTTTTATAAGAACAGGTGATTAAATGAATAGCTGAATTCATTTGAGTGGCTAGGTAAGGTGAGAAGAACTACCAGGTTCACAAAATTTAAGTACTTTACTATCAAATGTGAAAATCACTCTATTCATGGTGTGTGTGTGTGTGTGTGTGTTTTCAACTTTTCAGCAAAAGCTGGGCAACAATTTGAATTTAATTTCAAAATGAGAAGGGTTTAGATGAGCTGAGAATTTTCTTCCTTCAATCCACAGCTGAAGATGTCCTGTTTCAAATCCAGTCAGGGACAACATAGACCTTGCAGAGCCCCCCTGCCTTCATTCCTAGGTGGAGTGAGTCACCAGGCAAGCACAGGCTGGCACGTGTCCTTCAGGTGCTGTGTGCTTGGTGGCATCGGAGTTCATCTCAGCGACCACTTGAGCACCTCCCAACAGACCTACAGATGGTCCCTACAGACCATCCAGAATCCATCTAACTTCATCAAGAAGGAACAAAAACGTCACTCCCGGGAGACAGCATTCTTTCTTCTTCCAGTCTGTGTGATTTAGCAGGGCCATTGAGATACTAAGGTGAGTTAAGAGGAGGTGTGATAAGCTGCATATGAATTGTCCTGATCCTCATTTCTTGGTTTTTTAAAAAATTTATTTATGCATACAAGAACTGGGGTACAGGCTAGAGGTGTAGAGGGTGAGAGGACTCACCAGAGACAATGTGGAGAACAGAACAGGCAGACTGACTGAAACACACTGCTGAGGGGAGCAGCGGGCAAGCAAGGCAGGAGAGGCCAGCTGCACAGCTTTGTGTGTCACCTCCCTGGCCCGGGATCCAATTCCTGCTGCAGTGGCTGCGGAGGCTTCACAGTGTGATGCTTAACCCCTTTGCGCCACCAGGGAGGCTGTGATCCTCATTTCTAAGTCCTCATCTCAAAAGGATTTTTGGTGCTCCTTCCTCTTCTTATAAACTCTATGTTTCCAGAGCTCATCTTGATGTGTAGACCCATTCTCAGGCTCCTTTCTCCCAGTCACTAAGTCAGACATATACCTTTACCTTTTCTTGCATTCCTTTCTAGGTCTGGTATAATATGGGATCTATGGGAAACCATTTCTGATGGCTCTCTGTATCAGGAGTTCCTACTGTTGTAATATCATACAAAGCAACCTCAAACCAACTGAAAGCATTGTTAGTTCAATTAATAGAAAAATCCTGAGTCAAGGGAATGGCCTTACTGTTCCTCTGTTGGCCTCTGGGTTCTGCTGTCCTCCTGCTGTTGGCTTGGCTTGGCTTGCAGATCACCTTCCCTCCAGGCCTCAGGGTGACAACCAGCAGATGCCGGACCACGTGCCTCTGTGGAGAGAGGGGATCCCACAGCATCATTCTGTTCACATTACTTCACTTTATTCCGCTGAAACCCCAGGGTAACTACCACCATCTGAGCAATTTGACCCTGAGTTACCAAATCCAATTTGGGGCAATAGGAGAGGAGGGATTACACTGATTGATTTACAACAATCAAGGCCCATCCCCAGAGATGGAGGTGGGATCAGTCAGTCCCTTTGAAACTTCAAGGTTGACACACCACCAGGACCCAGCTCACTGCCCCCCACCCCCGTTCTTTTTCCCTCACTCAATCTTTTACTCATTACATTCAAATTTAAATGAATTCTCATATTCATTCTTCTCTGATTTATTTTGTTTATAAGATTAATACAAGCTCTCTTATATTAAAGAGAAAAAACAAAAATTAAAAACCAAAAAATAAATAGCATGATCCAGAATGCTTATGAAGCAGAGGACATACAAACTTTGTTTGCTTTTTTGCCGTGCTTTTTTTGTACACGCGTGTATTCCCACTGCATGTACACGGGTTGCTGGAAATACACTTAATGCCTGCATATTTTCATATAGAGAAGGATAATGATCCACTTAAATGTGGTGCTACAACAGCTTTCCCCAATTATTTATCATGATAAATAATAAATAATTGAATTCTAGATTATTTTCTTATGACAAATTTCTAGATACTTAATCCCAAATTATTTTCCAAAATTAATTGATCACTGTAAACTTCTCCACAGTGTAGGAGGGTGACTATTTTATTGTATTTACACTTGAACTAAGAATTGTTTGTCATTTTTACTAATTTAGGTGGAGAAAGGGAGTATCTGGCTACTGTATTAACTTTCATTGCTCTGAGTAGCACAGTCGATACTTTGTCCAAATGTTTATTAATCATATAGGTCCTCTTTTTTGTGTTCATATCCTCTCCCTACTTACATTGAGAATTTAATGTTTTTCTTTTAAATTTTTATAAAATCTCCATATGCAGTAATGACGTTAACCTTTGGCATTTGTACCAATTTTCCCACTTTGATTTGTTTATGTTAATTCACATACAGCAGTATTATATTTTCATGTAGTTAAAATATCATCATATTCTACCTTTTGGTATTTGTATTGGTTTTAGGATTTTAAAGCCATTTCTAATTCATATATTTAATCAAAATTTAATTTCGATTTTTTCATTTCCATGCTTTGATCTTTTTATATTAATTCCTAATTCTATGTACTTCCTTGACAAGGTATTTATTTAAGCATTTCTGAGTGAATCCCAATTAACCATACAGTTCTTTCTTTTAAATATATTGAGAGATTGGTTGATCAGTTAAACCATCTACCTTGGGAAATGTGTTCTCCTAAATAGGTGGCTCGAAGGAGAGAAGACAGCCAGAAATGAAGGGAAAACTGATTTACGTTCTTGATGTTGGTTTCCTTCAATACTCAATTCCCCCATTTGTAGAAAAGGGAAATTTAACCAGCTGCTCTTTTAGGTATATTTCAGCTCTGACTTTTGTGGTTCCAGAAAACACTTCTTTTGTTTCCATGCATTCCTTTCTGTTTTCTTCTTTCCCTCATTCCTTCTCCTACTCCTAGAATGACTTCTGTGGAGACCAAAATCAGATGCGTCCCTGTGTATGGCCTGTCTTATCTTTATGGTGCTCGACCCCCACCTTCTACACTCTCGCCATCCAAAACCAATGAGTCTGCACCGCTGCTGAGGGAAGCAGCCATATGCCATTCTTAATGCCCAGAGACCAGTGAAGACCAGTGACTGACTCAGAGGTGGCCTGTCCATTAGCTACCTGGACCTTTATGACACTGTCCTGAGGGCCTCTCTCCAGTAGGACCAGCAGTGAGTAGCTAAGCCAGTCACATAACTCGCTCCACAACGTGGCTGCAGCCTACACACACAATGACCCTCTTGATCTTATGATCTGATTGAAGGAGATGGAAGCCAAGATGCTATGAATACAAGACCTCACAGCTTGTGAGAGAGACTGGGAGATAAGTGGGTCCTAGATTGTCCTAGTTTGAAACATAAGCAAGTTTCAGTTCTATTCTACATACACCCTTACAATGAACCTCTTTTGTCTTAAGATGGTCTCTGTTTCTTGCCAACAATAACTGAGTAACACTGCCCGAATGGTTTCCTTCTCACTCTTATTCACATCCTTTCATTAGTCTGTCTGGGGAGGGACTCAGCTGCTGCTACATTGCATGAAAGAGAGTGAGCAAGTGTTTGGAAAGTGAGATGAAATACTACTGGACCAGGGTGACACGGCCCTGGGCATGTACACACACACATGCACACACATGCACACGCACACTCAGTGTTCACTTCCCTCATAGTCTTCATACTTCTCATATACTCACAACCTCTGGCCCCAGAGAAGACTTGAATCCAGCAGGAGGTACTTAACCATGGAAAGATTCTCTTCAGTTTCTCAAACCAGCCTTCTTGAGAGTTATCTTATTGAAATGGTGAATTATACCCAAGGTTGACCCCGGAAAAACAGGGAAGCAGAAGAACTTACATTTGGCAACCCTTTGGGCCTGCTCCCTCCTGCTACTGCCAACTGCCTCTTCTTGCCTCCTCCACCTCCATTAAAGATGACCGCTTCTGACTCTGGCCTCCTCAGGGCCTGCTCTCAGTTTGAAAGATGCCAGCGTGTTTTCCTTCACAGGAATTTCCTAAGAATCAGGGTCTTAACCCCAAATATTGTCAAGTCTGAAAGATTACTTTGAGCAGTAAGCAATGTTATCTGTTTAAAAAAACAGACCCATGTGCCAGTCACAGCCTCAAACCTGAGGCTTGCTCTGATCTTACTGCTCAGTGCTCCCTTCTAACTGTTTCTGTCTCCCAGAACTCCTGATTCTGCTGCCCTTGTAAAGTCATATCTCTCCTTTTGACCCTCTTTCTCAGAACTACATTCTGGATATGATTACCCTCCCCCACATCGTTCATGTCCTCTTTTACCTGACTCACTTTCTTGAAGTAGCCACACCTTCATTTTACCCTATGGCAGCCTTCCCCTAACCAGGGGCACTGGTTAGGCCTGGACAGAAACGACTAGTCTAAGAATACCAGGCTTTCTGGCAAAAATCTTCACATGTCATACCAGGAAGAGAGCAGTTCTAGGTCTCAGTGGCATTATCTGTGAAATGAAAAGTAGCCACTTCCGAGAATTTCAATGACGATAAGCACATAGTGCATGTAAAAGGCATGAGTGGTACCTGGAACATAGATGGGCATTGAATCTGGGCTAGCAGTTATGCTATGCATATTTATATTAACATATCATATATATATATATGTGTGTCTGTCTGATGCTCTGGGGCAAGTCCTGCAAGTGCACAGTGGCTGGGACTTCCTGGGCCAGGTGGGGGCAGCAGAGAGCTATCTGAGGGCAGACTGGGCACAGTGGGCAACCTGGGAGTTCCAGGTGAAGGGCTGGTACCCAAGGGCCAATCACCAGGAAGATCAAAGACACAAAACTCGGAAAAGTCTATTCCAACACCTTCCCTTTGGTCTCCGTACCATTGGTCTTACCTCTTCCAATTTCCCTGTCACCCTTTGCTAGAATAATCTTTCAAAATTGCAGTACCAATGTGGTCATTTCCTTGATCATAACCCTTGGATGACTCTTTTAACCATGGGGAAGACACGTGTCACTAGATTGACATTCAAGGTCCTCCAAACTGATGGCCACGGTCATAAGCCCTGCCCTTCACTCAACTCCTTATCCTCCCCCATTGGCCAAGCCATTTCTTCTTCCCAACACGCTTCCAGTTTTTTCATCTTCATCAAGGAAATTTTCTGATGTTTTCTCCGATGTCAAGATTTCCCCCTATTTTCACTTTTTAACTCAGATTCCTTCTTTGCCGTGAGGAATTCCTGGTTACTCCAGCCCCTAACTAAGAGGCACTCTCTTAGGAGCTCCCTAGACCTGACTCTGTCACTGTTTGACTATCCAGTGGTATCTGCCACTGCCAACACTATTCTACACTGATAGAGGTTCACATCTTCCTTCCCAGATTCAAAGATTCCTCAGAATCTGTCACTTTTTCTACAAAAGGGGAATAAAAATAGCAGCCCTGTAATGTGTTGCAGGATATAGGAGTCATATCTTGAAAAGCACCTAGAACAAAGCCTGCTTGTGAGAATCATTTAGTTAATGGTGTTTCATCATCATTCTCATAGTCATTATCATTATAATCAGGGCCACTGCCTCTGAGTGGGCAGGGACTGCAAACTTCAGCCTGCTCCTAAAACAAACTCCGGCTTACAAAATAAAAAAAAAAAATTATTAGACACATTTAGTGCAGGGTAGGAAAGCAAATTCAGGTCAAGGACTGGAGCAAAGCTTTCAGGAACCACAGAACTCCAGAGTGAGAGGGAAGGCCCCCATGGAAGAGCAGGTAAAAGAACAACCTGGTACAGTGACAAGGGAAGAAACTTTTTTGTTTTGTTTAGAAAGACAGTGATATTTTCAATAAAAATTTCAACCCGGAAATTAAAATTTAAACATCTTAAGTGCCTCCGAGAATCGAGTAACAGCGAGCAGTCCCTTAATGGTACTATGCACAGCCTTTATTTTTTAATGTGGAGAAGGAAAGGATTTGTCATTAAAGTTTAAAAATAATCAGAATCAAAATCCCTTTTGTTCCTGCGGGCTGGCAGAGCTGAGGGGCCGATTGTGTGTGCTGAGTGGGTGTCCAGGAAACAGTAGTCATTTGTGTGTGTGTGACAGGAGTCGAGTCCAAATCTAAATTTAAGCAAGTGTTGGCCTTCTTGGAACCCATAATTTTTGGATCAATTATCCCGGACTAAGTGTCTGAGTTTCTTGCTCTCTCTCTCTCTGCTGCATTTAATAATTACAACACTTGAGCCAATAATTTGCAGACCAGCTGCGGTGGCCTAACTGTCTGGTTCACTCATAATTTCTGGAACTTGATACAATCATGGCCTTTGAGCCAATTAGGGTAATATTTGGTGTGTTAGAAGTCTGTTCCCCACCCTCCCACCGTCTCACTGGTGTGAGAAACAAACAGCCTGTGTCTCTGAGAGAAACTGTGCACCCCAAGATCTTGCCAGCCTTCAGACCCATCAATTCTGTCTTTCCCATTCCTTTGCACATAATGGGGAGGAAAGGAAGAATGGTGGCCTGGGAGGCAGACAACCTACCACTGCTCCTAAAGCAGCTGTGTGGCCTTGGCTTAGTGGTCTACCCTTTTTGAGTCTCAGTTTTCTACCTGTGAATGTAGCAGTTGTGGTTCAGGACACAGGGGCTAGTGTTAGACTACTTGAGTGCTTGAAATTCCACTTCTATCACTTTCTAGCTGTGCAACACTGAACAAATTACTTAAACTCTGTTGGCCTTAATTTCCTCATCTGCAAAATGGAAATGTTTACACTATTAACGATCATACATGGTTTGTGATGATTTAGTGAGTTAATACAAGTAGAACCAAACACACACACACACACACACACTTAGAATTTAAATTCCCCAAGGACATGACTTTTTGTCTATTTTCTAAGCTATTCTATCCCAAGGACTTAAAATAATGTCAATGATTTTCTGTGGATGAATGAACAAATAGAGGAAACCAATTTATTTTTACTTGTTCGCTACTTTCTCCTAGCTTATTTCCAAAATTAATTTGCTGTGGTTTACAATAAAGCCTTGTTTACCACAAAGCAATCACAATGAAACTAGAACATTCTGGAATAAGAATTTAGCAAGCAAAGGTATGATATCCTTTCACTCAGAGCTTCCTGGCTACCAAAGCTAAACCAAACAGCCTCTGAGAACCTTTCCAACTCTAACATTCCAGAAGTCTGAGCTTGGACATCAGAACCAATGTTGCTAACTTTGGATGTGACCTTTGACAATTCTCCTAAGTTCTCCTAAAGCTCAGTTTTTCCATCTGTAAAATGTAAGACCAGACCTAAGGCACTAACCTAGTCTCAGATTCTAGATTTTGTTTTAGTAGCTGACCATGGGAATATAAAAATAACTCTTTCATTTATACTATCAAAGAGTTTACAGTACTGCAGGAAAAATAAGGTGTACATATACACAGCTCTCTATTTTAAGCTAAGAATTGTACTTGACTTAAGTATGATCAAACATTAAAGGAATGGAGGTGAAAAAACATATCTGTTTAAGAGGGCTTAATAATAGCTTTATAGAAAAGCTACAATTTGCAATAATCCCTGAAAAATATTAACAGATATTCACAGGGAATTCATTCCTAACAAACAGAAATTTGGGGAAGAAGTAGAGAGGTAAAAAGTTGCAACTTACCCAGTTAGGTTAATGTGCAAGGCAGTGAAAGGGGGTGGCTGATGTGTGTAAGGCTAGCTCCCCATTCTCACCTAAGACAGACCTCACTAATCAATCACAGAGCTGTATACTGCTGAGTCAGGGTGTAGTCTCAAAATCCTTCTCAACGCAGCATTCCAGACAGACGCTCCCAAGTGAGCCCAATTGGTACTTAGAACAAAACCTCTTTGCTCTCCGATTTAAAGTATACATAAGGCGGTGGTAGAAAATAAACCTGGAAGATGATTAAAATGCAACAGGCCTTGAAGGTCAAGATTCAGAGCATGAATAATGAAAACATTTGCTCCTTCCTCCACATTTAGTTGTCCTTTACTTTGGCATAATAACCACAGAGGTGGGCAGCACACAGCGTCATAATATATATACACTGAGCCTGGAGGAAGTGACTCCAGCCCTGCAGAGGCTTTCCGCCATCTGAGACATAGCCCACCTCCCAGGCCGCATAGTGCCGGGCTTGTGCTTAAACAAGGCGCGCACTGTAACAGCGTTCTCACATCACGCTGCGGGAAGGAAAACAGTCCTGGGGACCTATGCCAAACTTTTCAAAGGGGCTGCCCTAAAATGTAAATGTGGCCTCTGCACATTCTTAGAGCAGCACTAGTTATCTTCTCTGTGGTACCAGGGCTGGCACAATTATCCTATCACTATCCAATGACTGCCCGTGATGAATGCGTCCCTGTGATGGTTCCATTTAACCTTACTCCAGGAAAGGGAAAATCTATCGAAAGGAACGTGAAATAGAATTCCATGAGCTCATGTCTAGTGGGGAAAGAAAAAGACCTCTGAGCGCTGATGGGAAGTGAATCATATTGTTTCCCGACTCCAAGTGTAACCCTACTCTCCTGCCCTCCTCTGGGGGAGCTCCACTCTCAGTCCCACTGTTTTGGGGGCATTCTGGCAGCAGGAACCAGAGGGAACCCAGACCATGGGAAGATGGAGGCCTCAACTCCAAGCCTATCTGTTCCTTGGATAAGTTTCCCTTTATATCAGCATTTTTTATAACCTACCTCCTTACAAAGTGGGTTCCAGGCAGCTCATCTAAATACTTTTTAGTATAATAGGAGAAAATAAAATTAAAATCAGAGGTATATCCAAATTAAGAAGACCAGATGAGAGGTATAGAAAAGACAGGATTGTGAAATGAAGCCTGAATAAGCAAGCCATTTAATCTTCCTGAGCCTCAGTTTCCACATCATAAAGCGGAAGAGTAATAATGCACTGTTTATAATTTACTTATAACATTATCATGAGGGCAAGAAAATACTAAAAAAACAAACAGAAAAATGATTCAGAGTAGGGAGACTACTGACAGTTGCCAGTAGACTGAGGTCTAGTTAGTTCATCACTATGTCTGAATTGGGTGCTCTTTGAAGCTGCGTCCAGCTTGAAGAACCCCTCATCTTATCAAGTAGGGGTGCCCGAAATAGGGAGTAGGAAAGATAATAGAAAGGAGTAAGAAAAACAAAATATTATTATTAACTTTTTCCTTTCAATTTTGTTTATCATGGTTGGATCAGGGACAATCATTGGTTTTGAAAATATTATGTGAATCTGATGTGCCTGGTCCAGAAGAGAAACTTCTACATGCATGTCATATCATCTGCTCAGAACATGCCCAGACAGGAGAGGTGGGAAGGGACTAATCTATTGTAATGCAAAGCTTCTTGGGCCTAAAGAAATATGTTGACAGAGGGGTACAGGGCTGGTAAGAGAGGGAGCTTACCCTTGAGAGAAAGGAAGGTCTCCTGAAGCAAGAAATTGAATTGATCCTGAGAAAAAAGAGATTTCTACAGGCAGAGTGTCAAGAGTTTGTGAAAAGAGTGGACACTTATTGCATTTTCATGGGTTCTTCATCAAGTTCCCTTCTTTGGGCATCAATTCCTAAATTTATCTCTGGGGAATTCCCACTCACCCACTCTTAGTCTGCTGTTTTGCATAAGAATTATCCCCACACCATCTATCTCTAGGAGGACATAAGGTCTGGCCCAACCATATGGGATTTTTCATTCCCTCCTGCTACAGTGTTGCTTTAAGGATGGGCATATGACTCAAAGAGATCAAGTGAAACTCACTGGATCTACTACCAAAAAAAGAAGCTCCTTCTACTGAACTTGGACGGAGTGTTAACCTGAAGTTGTTAGTGTTAGGGGATATCTTGTCATGGAATGAGTCACCGAAAGAAGGAAGTCAATACAAATAAAAATAGACATGATAAATAAAATCAGACAATTTTTCAACATCATTTGAACATCTTGATCCAGCCCTATCTGAAGGTAATGCCTATTGGCATTTCTTTGGTTTTATAAAAAAAAATCAAAACATCCATTTTATTTTTATGTCAGTTTGATTTGAATTTCTAGACATCTCAAAAGAAACCAATGTGCTATAAAGATTCTGGTCCAGATGAATTCAGGATGTTAACTATAGAGAACAATATTGCCACTGAAGGAGTTGACTTTTAAAGTCCAAGTTGGAACCAAAGCAACTAAGAGGACAAGGTAAATAGTGAAAGTAGCAGTAAAGTGGAAGATTCATTAGATGGGAAAAGTATCAATGTGAGAAGAATTGAACTGGACCAAAAAAAAGAAAAAGTAAAGATTTCCCTCATATAAAGGACTCCCTTTGTGCCCTTAACAAAGCTGTTCCTTGTGTGCCTAGGATGCAGCATCTCTCATTCTTGTCCCAATGGCTATCGTACCTATGTAGCTCGGCAGAAAACATAGACTTTGAAATCGAGCATACTTGGTCTCAAATCCTACCACTAAAGTCACTTACTCTTAGCCACTGAATTTAATGAGTTGAGGTTCAATCAGTTTAAGTCCACTTACATGAATAGCTTCATCTCTCTGAACTTCAGTTTCCTCCTCAGTACATATGAAGTGTGACACCTATATTATCATATCTCACTAGAGAGACCAAGTTGTTCTCAATTCATTTTTCACCATGCAGACAAACTGAACATTTTAAAGACATATCTGTATGTCACTCATTTTCCTTAACATGTTTCCATGATTCTAATCATCATTAGGATGACCAACTTCATACAAAGGGTATTTTTCTTTTTCTTTTTTTGGATTATTTGTATGTCCTCAGGATCATCTAGAATTAAATTCTCCTTGCCATTCTACATCCTAGATACTCCTTTACTTCTCTTAGTTTCTTGAAGAATAGTGCATAGTAAAATAATAATAGTTAATAAATGTGACACACCTCATCAACAAAATAAAAGATAAAGATCTTATAATCACCTCAATAGGTGCAGAAAAAGCATTTGAAAAAATTCAGCATCCTTTCTTGATTAACAAAAAAGCAACATCTCACTAGTGGACACCAATAGACATCTTGAGAACCTTGAAGTTAAAAGTGTTAAGAGAGAAGGGAGGAAAAAAGGGATACAAAGATGGTGGTGGTGGGAAATAAAAGAATTAATAAAATTTTTTAAAGTCACGCTAGTAAATAAATAAAAGTTTACAAAGTGTTCATACATCTAAATAGATAGCATCAAAAATATGCCTAATTCAATATCAAATCTTCATTTGAGGGGGAAAAAAAGCTATAGGGGAAAAAAATAACTCTCAACAAACTTGAGTATAGAGGGAACATACCTCAACAAAAGAAAGACCTTATATGAAAAGCCCATAACTGACATACTCAGTAGTGAAAAACTGAAAGTATTTCTTTTGAGATCAGAAAGAAGACAAAGATGCCTACTCTTACCATTTATATTCAACAGAGATCTGGAAGTACTAACCAGAAAAAAATAGGCAATAAAAAGATACAAAAGTCATAAAACCAGAATAGAAGAAGAAAAAGTGACTCATCGCAGATGTTGATATGACATGTAAAAACCCTAAGACTTAACACACACACACATATACACACAGCCCCATTAGAATTAATCTACAAATTTAATAAAGCTACAGAATACTAATAGAATACAAAACTCAGCTGAAAGTCTATATATCAACAATGAAGTATTAGAAAGAGAAATTAAGAGGAGAAAACTAATTATAATAGCTTCAAAGACAAATATAATAAAATACTAAGGAATAAATTTAACCAAGGGGTAAAAGATCTATATACTGAACACTTTCTAAGACATTGATGAAATAAATTGAAGGAGGCACAAACAAATGGAAAGATATTCCGTGTTGTTGTTTGAAATTATTAATATTATTAAAATGTCCATATTACACAAAACCATCTAAATAATACAATCCCTATTAAAATTCCAATGGCATTTTTCACAGAAATAGAACAAACAATACTAAAATTTGTGAACAACCACAAAAGATGCTTAATAGTCAAGCAGCCTTGAAAAAGAACAAAATTGGAAGAGTTATGCTGCCAGATTACAAACAATACTAAAAAGCTATCATAACCAAAATAGTATGGTAATGAATTAAAAATAGGTATATAGATGAATGGGACAGAATAGGGACCTTACAAATAAATCTATACTAAATATAGTTAATTAATTTACAACAACAATATGATGGAACTTTAGATAATAATGTTAAATATTGTTAAATAAAATAAGAGATAGACTAATAATATGTCATGTTTATGAAGAATATAAAAAAGCCAAATTCACAAAAACAGACTAGATTGGTGGCTACCAGCACCTAGAAAAATTGAAAAATACGGAGATGTTGGTCAAAAAGTACAAATTTCCAGTTAGAAAATGAATTAAGTGGGGAATTTAAGTGTATAGCTTAGTGATTATAGCTAATAGTACTTCACTGTATATTTGAAAGTCAGTAATAGAGTAGATCTTAAATACGTCACCACAATAAAGAAATGGTAATTATATGATCCTATAGTGGTAATCATTTTGCAATAAATGAGTATCAAATCAATACATGGTATATCTTAAACTTATACAATATTATACGTCAATTATTTATCAATAAAAGTGGATAGTACAACTAATAATGAGTTTATTGAGCACATACAACACATTACTTTATTTGAAATAACTCATTGCACTATAATGACAACACTATAAAGTAAGCACATATGGGAAAACTGGGCAGAGAGGTTAAACAAGTTGTCCAACATCAAGGAGACATGGAGGCTCCCAGCAATGCTGCCTTCTGCTTTAAGATGAGGGCAAACCCATTGAGTCCATCAACCATTCAGCTGGAATGGGTAATTCCAGCCTCTTCTCAGCTCTGTAGTATGTGTGTGTCTCCGCTGGGCCAGGGACTGACTTTCCAGGTCCAGATGAATTCTCATTATTTCCCAGGGATCCTTCAGCTTGAGTTTAGTTCTTGTGCCAAGGTTCTGACAGTTTTATTAACACCTATAATTCAATGTAAGCATCGATGTGTTGGGAAACACTTTGAGGCTATCTTTTAAAGTCAACTTAATTCTCTTTCAAATGCCTCTTTGTTTGCCAAAGTGCCAGCCAGAAGACTTCCAGGTAGGCAGGAGATGAGCTCCAGACGGGGGATCAGCGGGACATGTCTGCCGGGCGCCCAAGTCACTTTGCTGGTAGCTGATGTCATTTCCAGTTAGTGTGCTCCTGGCAGAGGTGCCTGCAGATGCTCAGATGACATCACTGGGGACCCGTCTGTCACCAGGGAGATAACAAATGGAGCCCAGCCCCAAGTTCCTGCTGCCCCAGGAAGCCACATTTCATTTCTTGGCTTTGCTGTGGGTCTGAAGAGTTGACACCCTGTGTTCCCACCCTGGGCAAGCCTCAGGACACACCCTCTTACTCTGTGCAAACAAAACAGACATTCTCACCAGAATGAAGGGACATGCTGAACTCACCCAAAAATGTAATAATAGAAACTGGAGAAACTTGATGCAACAAATACTATTGGATTTCTATTCTGTTATTTTATATCCATTTATCCCTCCTCCTGGGCTAGTAGGACCCAAATTTCACTCACACTGGCCTATCCACATCTTCAAGGTGTAAATCCTCATGGATCTAAGTCAATTAATTATTCATTCAACAAACATTATTAAGCAGCTGTTTTATGTCGAGAATCCTTCTAGACACTGAGAATTAAGTCATGAAAAAAAAATCAGTCTTTTCTTTCATGAAGTATTAACTCGATTTTGGGTGATAGGAAATAAACATTGATATATTTTATCACATAATAGATTTACAATGTCTAGTTAAACAATGACAGGTTTTATGAAGAAAGGAAATCCAGATAAAGGGGTCAGGGGAAATACGCTTACAGCTTTAGATAAAGCTTCATGGAAAAGGACATTTGAGCAGATATGAAGGAAGGACACCATCCTTGTGAATATCTGGAGAGGCTGGGCTGTAGACAGCATTCCAGTCTTGGGAACTACAGATGTGAAAGCCCAGAATAGGGAGAAACCTGCATGCTGAGACCAGGCAGCAGGCTGGTGTGACTAGAAAATTGTGAGCAGGGACAGGACCATGGAAAGGATTTTGGATTTTGTTCTAAATGTGATGGAAAATCATTGCAGACCCATTACTAACAGAAGACTTACGTCTTCTGATGATTATCTTGGTCACTGCATTGAAAGTTGACTCAAGCAGGGTGACAGGGAAGTCAGCGAGCAGTGAACATGGTGAACTGGGGTGGTAGCCAAGAAGGCGGCACTAACTGGTTGGCTTTGGGAAAATATTATGAAAGTAGAGATAAAAGGGTTTGCAGACAGATTTTGTGGGGACAGTGAGAAAAAGAGTGGTGAAGTTTAACTCCAAAGTTTTGGACTGCAACAACTAAGTCAAAAAGAGGGCTATTAAGCAAGATAAGGAACCCCAGAGGAGGATCACTTCTCTAGGGAGGAGACCTAGCTGGGTTGATATGCACTGGGTCTGTCTTAGTTCCCCGCCAGTGAATAGCTTCCACATGGGATGCAATTCTAGAATTTACAACATAGCTGAAGGAGGCAAGTTGTTCTCATCTCTAATGAGGAATGACAGTTGACAGTTTGAATGAATGAATAAGTGAAGAAAGAGTGAACTTAGAATTTTCCATTCATCTCTGGTAGTCACTCAGATCCTTTAGGTGCACTGGAATTGGAGTCATGAGACCTGAGTTTCGTCCCTCGTTCTTTCACTAACTAGTCATAATCCTGGTCAAGAACATACTCTCTCTGAGTCTATGTCCCCATTTGCACAATGAGGAAATCGGGCTAGCTAGTCTGTGGGCTCAGCTGGCTCTGCCACACTATAGAGTTCTAAGAACCTGAGTTTTAGAAACAGAAGTTCTGAGAAAAATTGATTTTCCCCCACTTGATGTGCCATGTCCGGCACTTTAGAGTTCCTCTCTGTTATCAAATCCTCATCTCTGAAATGATGATTGATGATCCCTTCCAGCATCAGTTTCCATGAAGTCACAACACAGTAGCCAGATGGCTTGTGTTGATGGGAATGGTGAAAACCTCTAGGAAAATAATATTTATGATAAATTCAACTTCTTGATGCAAACAAACACATGCACAAGACCTAGAGAGAGACCAAACTGCTCCTTTCAGAGCAGTTATATTCTGACTCCATCTGAGTACTGAGTCTTGTCAGGATGGATGCGAGGCTCTTCTTGAGATCAAAAGTGCTGTATTTGGGAGCTCTAGGCCTCCCTTGGCTCCTCATCTTCTGGAACTAATAGCTACCCTAAGAATCCCAAAGCTCAGCCCTGCTGGGACACTTCTATGGCTCTTCAGCAGGCAGGGCTTGGACACAAGTACAAGGAATTAAGACTTCAAAGCCTCTGACTCAGACCTGGCATACAGCGAATATACAAATTATCTCCCATGCCTCACAGGCAACAAATAACTTCAGGAACCATTGTGGCAGAGCACAAGGCAGTTTTAAATCACAGATTTTGAAAGTTCTCAACGATAGTGATTCCTGGGCTTTTTCACTTATTGAAAAGTTTCAACAATAGTTACTATTTGTTGAAAATAAAACAAAAATGGAAGACCTATGGAAACCCCCCTCTTACCACCATTCAGCCTACCTAACCAGATTAAAATTTCTGTGGTCTGAAATTAGATCAATTTCTTGCTGTTAGTGTTATCTGGTCAGTATGCTAAATGAGGTCAGATTAATAGTAAATGGACTGACAAGTGTATTATACTTTAATCAATGCTTCTCCAAATATCAGTATAGGGGTGGGGGTGGGGGGGTAGATACTGAAGACCGAGAGAGGTCTTCAGTATGAGAAAGGTTGGGAACCAGCATGTAAAATGTTGGATGTTTTGACAGGGGACTGCTGGTGACTATATTCTTTTTTTTGATGTGTGGGCCCTTAGAACCTCTGAGTTATGTCAGGGTGCCCCTGAAGTACAGATCCACGGGAGAAAGGAGAAGAGACTCTGTGCTAACAGTGACTAATGTCATTTCCAGTTAACTGGCTCTTGGCAGATACAGTACAGATGTTCAAATGACCTCATTAGGCATGAGGATGTCAACAACCAGACAGATACAAACAGAGCCCTGCTTAATATTCCTGCACATTCCATAGGCTTGGAATCCCATGATCTATTTGTCAAGCTTTCAAAAGGGTGGGAATTTTAGGCAATGGTATGTGGCATCAGAAAGAGCTGTAGGAAAGGTGGAGCTTATGTTGGGTAGACGGGTTTTGCTAGAACCCCAAAGTTCTCTGTCAGTCCTCCTCCCCATCAACTTTAATTTGTGGGTCATCTTTATCTTTTGCTACATCAGGTGGGCTCTCCCAAGGTAGCATGGAAAGAGGAAGCATGGCCTCCAAACATGTCCAGACTTAGCATTTAATCAGCTTTCAACCCCAAAGAAAAAAAGGCTTGCCCACCATATGCAAATTGCCAAGGAAGGACTTTAGTCCAGGTTGGATGAGTTGCACATTTATTGCTGTAATCACTTATTTCTGTAGTCAGTTTTATTGAACTCACAATTCAATAAACTGAACGGTGAGAACTGGCTTCCTACACCTGCCTCCCCCACTAGACTTTGAGCTTGGAAATGAGTCTCACTCTGCTTCCCACCTGTAGTTTCTCCCAGCCTGGTATTTCCCTGCAAGGGATACTCAGTAAACATCAGTTGGGTTAACTCTATTAGCAAGCTAGAGTATTTTTCTGACAGGCCCACTCAGCACAAACTAGAATGAAAGGAACTAAACAGAGAGGAGACTGATAACTGAAGTGATTCATAAACCAACTAGTCAACCGATCAAAATTTTATTACATTCAACAGCAGCAGCAATTCTGAAAGAGCCCTAGAGATATTTCATTTAAATAAACGCCTTCTAGAACTAATAATAAAAATTTTCTTGCATGATGGTTTACAAAGCACTTTTACATCCTTTGTTTCACTTCAGGACAATTCTACAAGTAATAAGAGTCTTCCTGGTGCCAGGCACTCGGCTGAATGGCAGGTTACAACAGCAGAGGTAGACACTGTCTTTGCCATCAAAGAATTCTTGGCATGGTGCTAAGAGGAGATGTTAAATAATTGAGGAGAGAACAAGAGAGGATGTTGTTATACAGAGCGTTTGCTACGTAGGCGTTAGATTAAGTGCCTAACACATATTAACTCAATCAATCCTTACCAGGGATCATTGAGATAGATACTATTAATAGTTTTGGAAACCAGGTGACCTCCGGATCACCAACCAGCAAATGACAGAGAAAAATCAAACCCAGGTAGCTTGGCTCCTAAGTCTATGCTCTTGCCTACAGTATGAAATAACTGGCCAACAATAGCATCATAGTAGTTAAGATGGAAGTAGACAGGTGGAGAAAGATTCTAGCACTAACTCAATCAAGAAGTCAGGCAAGGTCTTTTAAGGGAAACTGAAAGGAGAAGCACAAGTGACCAACACAAGGACAAGACACTAGCAGCACGGTAGACATTAGCTGGCCACAATTTACGTTGATGGAAAAATTCAGACTGGCTGTGACTTGCCCAAGGTCACTCAGCAAGTACAAGATGATTCTGATCTTAGAGCTGTGTGTGTCGGCTTTTAGAGTCTGTCCTTCCCACCAGGCTGAGCACAAAGGCTGAGCAATAGTTGCTCTAAGTTGAACTCACAAGTCTCCGGAGACCTCCTGGTACAGCACCCTTTGGTGTTCTCCCAATCATCTTAGCAGACGCAGCCGACAGATTGACGGGTGAACATCCTCTAAAGCTCATCCCATACAGAACTTAGAAATAAAGTGTCCTTCTGGGAATTGCAGTAAGGTGTTAACGTAGGTGTTGAAGTTTAACTTCGGTGTTAAAACAGAATGACCTTGTTCTGGAAATTGTGAAATAATAATCAGAAATTATTTGCTTATGTTTATATTTAGAATTAAAGGATATTTATTTGAGCAAATATGAAATAAAAGGGGAGGACTTAAAATACTGGCAAAGTATTAAGGGCCTTCAGAGAAGAGGGTTATTATTCATTCAGCGATAATGATCAACACTTAAAAAATCCACTCTTACTATTCCCCATGTCTGGGGAAGAATAGATGCTTCTGTGTCTTGGGGTGGGGGGGTGGTTTGAGTCATTTTTTCTGAAATAAAAAGCCACATTCCCACCCCCACTCCCACCCCCCAAGCTACCTCTCACCCCACCCCCTCCAGGGAATGCATTAGAATAAGGGGTTTCCACAGAGCTGGAAAAAAAAAAAAACAGAATATTTGGGAGTCCAAGTCCCCTGACCCTCCCCCTCACCACTCTCTTTGCAGGGAGAGGGTTAAGCAGGGGCTGAAGTGGAGAACTCAACTGGATGGGAAGAGGCTGTCTCTACCTGGAAGCACTAACTTGCAGGGGACGTTGTAAATGGTAGGAGCAGGGCCACAGAGTAGTGCTAATAACAGTAGACTGTTAACCTTTACTGAGGACTTACTGGACCAGACGCTAGTCTCTGGCTTCATGTCTGTTAGCTCATTTAACTAGACTGAGGTAATTAGTAGCCTCCCTTCGGAGGTAAGGAAATTGAGACTAGGGGCGTCATTTGCTCAGGCCCCATATTCCTAGAAAGTGGAGGAGCCGGAATGCAAGCAGGGTGGCTCCAGCATCAGCACCCTTTGCAGGAAGCTTCATCAGAAGGATCGCCCTGAAGTGACCACCCGTTGATTGGGTGCTGAGATCTCCTCAGAGCCTCTCCAGGCGTCTCCTTATGAGCGCTGCTGGCCCTGAACTTCATGCTCTCCTGTCATGTTTGGTTTGTAGCTACCTATTTACAAACTGTCAGCTTAATTCTGGCCCCAGAGCGTTATTCCTTGGGGCACTGGGGTGGGGGTGGGTGGGGCTAATTAATTTGAAGACAACAGACAGCAGTGTTATGACCAGTCTCTCACCTAAGTGATGAAAACGCTATTGTTGAGGCATCTTGGCACCAGCAGGGAAAAGAGAGATTTTCCTGAATCATTTCTCATTTTTTATTTAGGCTTCACACTTTTCCTGGGGCCTCTGGGCAGTCTTCCAGAGCCCCATCCCCAGGATTGACAGGGAGTTCTTGAGTAAGCGATCTGTCCCTCCCAGGACTGGGAAGGGGCGGGCGGAGGCCGGGACAGGCCGTGCTTGGCTCAGGCCCCTGACATTGTACACGCTAATGCAATGTGAAGCAGCACGTCTAAATAGCCTGTCCAACTTTTTTGATGTTCTTGAACCCACAGATGGGATTCATTTCCACACTGTTCGCAAAACGTAAACGATACAAGGACATTAAAGAGCATTAAACTACTTGATGACATTTTGGTCACATTAATGAAAAGTGGCATTTTTTAAACTACCAGAAAGAAAAAGAAAGAGGGTGGGGGCAGAGAGGGGAGGGAAAGAGAGACGATGAAGCAGGGAGGGGGAAGAAGGGATTGAAGTGTGATTTGAATCCAACTGAAGTATAGAAGAAATACTGGCTGTCCCAGCTAGTATCAACCCAGTCAGACTTCATTGGTGGGAGATACGAAATAGATATTTTCAGTGACTGGATGTGTCTACAGAACATTCCAAACATATATAGTGAGTGGTTCAGAGCTACAAATACATTAATGTTCTCTTCCAGACTGGCTAGTTTGACTAGCATAGACTCACATATCACTGAGACACCAGGCAGGACAGGAGAAATGATAATACACCTCCTCCAGGCAGTCTTCTCTGAATGCCTCTCCAGGTTAGATTAGCTGTCTCTTCTCTGGGCTCCCAGGGACTTGAAGCTCACCCCCCATCATAGCCTGGATCACTTTGTCATTTATTTACTTACTGATCATATAGAATCCTCCCTAGACAGTGGACATCTTGAGGGTATTAAATGAGGGCTAGGACCTTATGTTAGAAGAGATAAATTTGCCTGGACTCAAATCTCAGTTAGACCATGTATTGGTTTTATGACTTCAACAAGTTAGTCAACCTTCCTGGGCCTCAGCTGTGCCATCTTCAAGATGGGTTAAGAAGAGGATCTAGCACAGTCATAGTAGAGCCTAAATAAGGTAAGAGACGGACAATACGTAACACCATGCCTGGTACACAGGCGACACATGTTAAGATTAGAATCAGCATCACACCCAGCACCCAAGCACTTGGCACACAGAGGCGCTTAGTAAAGACAGTTACTGGAGTGAATGTCAACAGACTCTGAAAAAAAAAAAAAAATTGACTTATCAAGGGGACTAGGCAATTGGACATGGAGGCCCAGATAGTGAAAATGGGTGGGAGAGACCTTTTATAACGTATCAAGTCCCAGGCATCTTGTTTTTAAAGAGCCAGCTTTAGTGCTGTAGGGTCTCCTGGGAGCGCCTGGGGAGATGTCCTGCTCACTCCTGCAAGCAACCATGGCTGGTGGGAGGGGTGGGCGAGCAACCCCCTCTCTCCAGCAGCCTAAACCTCCCTCCCCTCCTCACCCGCTGCCTTGGCAGGGCTTTCTCCTTCCAGCCCTGGTGGTTACATTAATTGCTAATGACAATGGCAACCTTCACTCTGTGTGGTTTCCTGCCCAGATTCTGGATCCTTTACAAGGCTCCTTCTCTTTTTTTCCCAGATAGGAAATGCAACCCGAGACGTGTGAAGGAAAAAACAGTGCGCTTATTGTCATAGCCTGTACTCCTCGCGGGCTCCCAGGTCGGCTGTGTGTGCTCTGGGGTGTCTGCCCCGCCACAAGGAAGAATAAACCCAGACTCAGATCATAGGAAATTCATCAAATGTGCTTCTCAGAGCTCTGTCTTTCAAGGTCTGTTTCCCTGCCATATGATCTCTATAAACCAAATCACTGTTAGCCAGGGCACAAGACCAGAGGCGCCGGGGGCTGACGGATAATGAATGCCAAATGCATGTGACAATACACTGATCAGGGAGCTGAATGGAAGTTTCTGAGCAGTGCTTGTATTTATACATGTATATAGACATACATACCTGCACACACGCACGCACACATCCACGGGGAGGCACGCGTGTGTGCACATGCACACAAGTCAAGCACATTGTACATCTTAACAGAGGCCAACTGTGCTCCTCGGTGCCAGACTCAGTTAACTCACCTCTTAGTAACTATCACATTCAAGACAAAAGAAGATCAATGAAAGGGAGAGGGGGAAATACCGCACCCCAGATGAGCTGGGGACACTCAACATGGAAAAAGGACAGATTTGACTTATAAATTCCAAATGCCTTTAACTCAGGGATTAGCAGGGACTCACACATAGTGCACAGAAGGGCCTCGACTGAGAATGAAAAAGAAGTTACTCGTTGCTGAGCACAAAGGCAAATGGAAGAACGAGCCCTCAGTTGAGTGAATTATTGTATGATCTCACCCAGTGCCAGTTGAGGACCCCTGGGTCTGACAAACCCCTTCTCTAGACAGCCAGTTACCAGTGCGGCAACATGAGAGAAAAAAATACGGACAGAAACTATCAGTCCACCAGCTAAAGGCAAAAAGGTAATTAATGTTATAGCCTTTTAGATTCTAGAAAATACTGCACTTAAAACTGCAAGTCAACTAAGCGGCTGTCGGCAACCGATAAATGCTTCCATATTCACAGACATCAGCAATCTTCCCCTTACAAAAAAGTAATAATACATACATATTAATGGATCACATTTTGTCCTTTGGGGAGCATAATTTTTAAAAGGGCCAAGGCAGCAATAATAGTTCCTTTAAAAATTCTAAATGCTGTAATTGTTTTCTCTGAATTATGGTGCTAGGATTTAATTAGTGATGAATGTTCAGTATGGGGTTTGGACATTTTTGATGAATTCAGCCAAACAGAAAAGTAGTCTTGTCCTCATCGCTCCCTGCCCACCCCCACCCTGTTCCTTCCCTGTGACCTGAAATGTGCCTGTGCAGAAGAACATGTCCACGTAGGAATTTTATTTTCTGTAGTTTGGCCACAGTTTAGGAGATTGCTTTAACCACAGTTCAACGAGAACATGAAACGTGGTCACTGAGGTCGTGCAGTTAGGCACAAGTTTTGAGGTTTTCTAGTTAGAAGGAAGGAAGAGAATAGAATGCAAATGGTAGGAATTTCTTTTTGACAGTGTTTTAGCACTAGAAAAAAGTTCCCTATGTCTTGGACCTACGCTCTAGGACGTTAGGGGCTCAAAGGACATAAGATTAAAGGTATGTGGAAGGCAGAAGCAGGAGGGAGGATGGAAGGGCCTTTTGCTTTCACCAGATAACCACTAAGTGAACCTTGGGGTGCAGACTCTGAGCTGCCACTATGCACGCAGCCCTGGCGGTGGAGCACTTGCCTGGGGAAAAACACAATCGCTTTGTTCTTCTCCAAACCACTTCTTTGTAAAAGCAGCTGGAGGAAAGCCCAGAGGAGAGGCCATCCACACAGGCCAAATCACCGTGGCCTACACAGCAGGGCCCCGGGGACCGTGCCCACCCGCTCTTCTACCTTCAAAACTGCTTTCATGTGAGACCTGGAGGCTGTTCCTGGGTTCCCAGTCTCTTCTATTAACATGCAAATGCCCCTGGGAAAGGTCACACCTTGAGACCCCATCAACTAACCTCTTGCTCATCAGTTACTTCTTAGCAAGGATTAGCAGAAATAGAACACCCAAAAGGCTTGGGGGTGGGAGGGAAGGTTAGGACTTGTGGGGAAGGAAAGTAAAAGACCTCTTCCTACTGTCAAGATTTTCCTGGACAATTGACTTGTTTTAATTTGACACAATAAAATCAACATATTTCAATGAACGTTGATCTCTTTAAATTGTAAAACAAGATCAAATTCTACCTCTATACCTTTTATGCTTTTGTTATGCTGTAAGTCTACCTGCTTCCCTATTTCACCCAAATTTTTACTAAAACATTGCCTTCAGAGATAGCAGGTCACATTGGTCAGTGGAGTTTCTTCTCCCCTCTTCTGTCAAGCATCCCATCTTGTTTCCCCCATCACTTCCCACCTCCTCCCTCTTACCTCCTTTCTTCGCTCAGCATAAAACCTTCCTCCTCCTCATCTTCACCAGTGAAGGCTTCTCCAGAATGCTGTTGAATCCACTGGTACAGCTGCAAGAGTTTTCATCATTCTTCTCAATGAAGCTCTTAAAACACCATCTGGAGAACGTCCTGGTTGGGAGTATAGGCTTCCAAATTGACCAGAAAGACTTGGATCCAATTCCTGGTTCTGCCACTTCTAGATACAGGAAGTGACTTATACGCTCTAAAGATTGGCTTCCTCATTGTCTACCTTTTGAAAAAAATAAAGACCTACATTAATACCTGTTTTCACTTACATAAAGACAAAGAGAACTACGCTTTTTTGACAAAAGACACAAGGGAAAATTTGTTCTACACTAGCCATTCTAGAGGTATCCTGAACAGCAAGGATTGCCTTGCCAGGTTCCTTCCCCAGAACTACTTGTTACAAACTGTATACGCACATTACCCTTCCTTTTTTACTATGTCATACTCTTATTTTAGGTCTTATGGAGTTGGTATGATATAGTAGGCTATTTTTGGAATGTGGGGATGCTCAAAAAATTTCTATATAAGTTAATGTAATTGCTTCTGTAACAGGGTCGTCCCCAGGAAAGGGGGAATTTCCAGCATCCTGGTTCCGTCCTAAGTGGGTGGAACTGAGCAAGGAAAGAAGATTCTGCAGAGAGGAGGACAGAAAGGAGGAAGAAGGAAGCAGGATGGAGAGCAGCAAGGAGACCTGGAGGAGGCACGTGGAGCAGAGCGACATGTGAAGAAACTGTGCTTGCTTCTTGGTCTTGGACTGGTTGGAACAGATGTGGGTGAGAGACCCGTGGGGAGGTTAACAATGGCAGCTGTCATCTTGATTTTGATTTGGCTCTTTTCCTCCCAGATTTGTCTGACTCTTTCTGACCCTTTTCTATGGGTTGCTACTGAAAGGTCCTTTGGACATGTGGCAGGCTTTTGGACCTTGCTTTGGGCCAATCCTATTTGGCTGGACTTTTACCTCAAGGAGATGGGTAACTTTGGATGCTTCACTTAGTAACTATGTTCTTTGTCCTTTCTGTATTGTACCCTAATTGTATTAAAGTTCCTTTCCATTAAAGGTTTTATATGTTTGTCTTAATGCGGCGGATGGCAGAACCCATTCAGAGAGGGCAGGCTTGGGGGTTCTGGGGTGCTCCTCTCCCTGCCCTATAACACTTCTTCACTTTATGCCAGTTCATTTTATGAAAGTTTCATAGGAAGTCTACTTTGAGGTAGTGGGGAAAACATACACACACAGACACATATGTAGGTACATTTACAGTGGTTTTTTTTATTGTATAGTATTTGATACATACAAAATAATGTGCTAATATTTTTAAGTTTATTATATGGAAATGTATACTTTTTATTACATAGAAATGTATACTATACATAGAAATGTATAAAAAATACAGAGAACCATTGTTACAGTTTATACACACACATTCATACACCTGTATGTTAAAATACGTATTTTAATTTAAGGTAAATGGTTTGCCAGGTATTTTTATATTTAGAGAAAAGGAATTATATCTATTCATAAATATGATCATATGTTTACCTCTCTCTTTCCACTTAACAACAGATCATATTTCAAGGTCAGCATCTAGACCATCGCTGTTTATCACTGTGATATGATCTTTGTATGGATCGATACCATCATTTATTTAACCTATTCTCTCTTCACACAGCTTAGCTTCAGTTTGTAAAATTATCATGATGATCATCTTTTGCATAGATATCTTTGCATACTTGTCCACTCATTCTCTTAAAATGCATTTCCAGGAAAGGGACCCATCACTGGGCCGATTATATCTTGTTTACAAAGAACCTTGGCAGGAGGTTTAGTTCATTCTGTCCATAAGAAAAGGCATGGCATAGTGGTTGAGAACACAGGATCTAGTTGTGTAACCTTGGACAAGGTGTTTAACTTCTCTGGGTCTCCATAGCCACATGTGCAGTAGAGAGTGGCACTACGCACACATGCCCCCTGTGGAAGGCTCAAGAAGAGTGGCTGGTCCAGAGAACAGATTCTGTGAGTGCTAACCAGTATTGTTAAATCCCAGTCGTGTTGGCATTCCAGGGCCTTGCTGATTTGTCTTGACTTGGAAAAGAGAGAGGGAGATTGAAGGGAAGATATTAAATTAGAAAACCCAAGTTAAATAAAATTAAATTTCACAAGCCTTTGCAAATGTTTATAGGGATGACTAGCTGTCATTAAGTCATTTTTCCTCACAGGGTCCAGGGTGCTGATATTTAAAGCAAGCTGTGGCCTGGCTGTACAGGGGAGTCATGTGGTGTCTGAGCACAGCCTGCTGCATGAAGTTTCTGAATATGGCAGTTCTTTGAAACCCCTGCAGATTCTTCTTAGGGCTCTGCCCCTTAGCCTTGGCAATCTAGAACTTGGATTTGCCCTCACACTTGGTTCTCCTCCCACCTGTGCCCAGAACAGATTCCCTCCATGTCAGCTGAAGGTCTAAGCATTGGGATGAGCCTGGAGCCCGGGGTCAGACTACCCTGGGTTGAAGCTCCGCTACAAACCATTTAAATTTTAGGCATGGAGTTTTCGTAAGCTGAATGATGGGGATGTTATGCCCTCCCTGCCAGGTTACCATGAGGATTTTTCGAGAATACACATAAAACCATTTTATAGAGTGCCAGGCATAGAGTAGGTGCTCAATAATGTTACTGCATCATTGAAGAATGTTGATTCTAAGTAACAGAAAACCCAATTCAAACTGGCTTAAACAATAAAGGAAAATTATTGGTTTGCATAACTGGAGATTCAAGAAAAAGCAGTTTGATTCAGTGCCTAACCATGTCATCAGGAATTTGTTCGTTTGTTCATCTGTTTCCTCTCTCTTCACCCTGCCCTTTATATAATCAGTTCTACCATAATGCTGTCTCCCCATCATGGTCCCCAAAATGGCTACATGTAGCTAGACAATAAAAAAAAAATTACACCCAGAAATTTCTCCAGAACAATAGGGAAGATCTCGTCTAGGAACACCCAGCAAATTCCTCTTCTTAGAGCTCAATAGCCAGAATAGGATCACAGGCCCATCCCCGAAACAAAAACCATGGTCTAAACATGGGACTGAACCCTAGCTTCCATCTGACCCCAGTCCCTATGTGCTACATCATCTTTTTGCCAGTGCAACCACTATATAAAGACAGGGAGATGGAAAGTGGACCAAGACTCAGAAAGAATAATTCACCCCAAAAAGGTGAAATGGATATTGGAAAACTACTACAGTCCCCAGCAAAACAGACCAGTGATGGACCAATCTCCACTGAACCTCGAGGTCTCAAACTTAACCGGTCACTAAAGAGAAATGCTCAACCCACTCTGTAAGGACTAAATGAATTATTCTTAAACAATGGTAGGAAAAATAGCAATCATGATCACATGCATAGTTTTTATAAGAAATGTTAATATTAAAAATAGCCTTTTTTGAAAGAACAAACTATCCTTGTTCCAAACCACTTGAAAAACAGTTATTTGGATGTGTGCTAAAGGCCAAGGATCAAGGCATAGGCACAATTGGTGTTTTCTTTTCAATTCCTTTAGCCCCTGGAACTTTTCTCTTTAGGCGTCTCCCTTTCCCTTTGGTTCTCACCCTCTGTTTACAGTATTTTTTTTTTTTTTAGCCTTAAGCACCTGGGAAGAAATACGGAAAGGGAACCACATGGGCCCAAGGCCTGACTGAGGCAATATTCCTTCTCAGCACTTCTCCCACTGCAGGTACAGTGTGGTCTCCCCAAAGGCTCAGTGACTGAACCCCTATGGGCCCTTCAGGCCTCCAGGTTGCTAAGCGACAAATACTTCAAGTTTGGAAATCTTTATCCACACCGGATATATTATCCTGTCAAATTGGACTTTCAGATCTGGCAGCAATGGAAAGAGTAACTTTTTTTAAAAATAGAGACAATTTAGATGATTTCAAAGACATCTGGTCTCTTTTTCCAGCAATGTATGACTCTTCTCTTTCACTAAACTCATTGGATCCAAACACTTCACATGTACAAAAGTACACGGTCCCTGAAGAAAAAAGAGTTTCAGTTGCAAAAGCGGACTCACAAAATGTGCTGCCAATTGGAAGAGTCTAGATTCAGCCAGGGCAACCAGGAAGTGTATTCTTCCTTCTTCCCTCTACTTCAGCCTTCTTTTAACCTGGTTTCCTCCAAGTACCCTTTCTTGCCTCTCTACTCCTCTGTTACTGGGTCCCCTTCCTATCCTCTGCCTTACCCCCCCTCTTCTACCTCCCTCCCCATTTTTCTCACTCCCACTTTTGTCTCTGAAAATGTCTATGAAGTCTTCTTTCTTTCGGTGCTTACTTCCCCCACGTCAGGACAACACAAGGACTAATGGCAACAGAGAGAATGGCTTCTTGCCCCATTACCTCAGTGAGACATAAAGGTGGTTTTTCCTCTCCTTTCTAAATTGGGGTGATCTCAGGGCAGAAACTCCCTCCCCTAAGTCCTTCTTTTAAAAAAAATATAAGATAAACTCAAACACCAAATACCTCCTTCACCTGCTTGCTAAAATCTAGAATTTCCCCAACAGAGAACATTACATTCCTCAATTAAAGACCAAGTTTCAAACATAAATAATAAACAGCTCACATCTGGGCAGCTCTTAACAGTTTTCCAAATACATCCACCTGCTTTCAACCAATTCCCTCATTTGACCTCCAAAGAGTCTAGAGAGGGAGACATTATTAAACTATCATCTACTTCCACATGAAGAAATGGAAGCATGGAGATAGCCAGAAGCTGTCTAGAGCTTTCTCTAAACCAGTGCTGTTTGACTCCAATGCCCATTTCTTTCCCATCCCTCCTCACTCCTCTGAGAGGGGCATATGACCTGACATGGATGTAAAATGTCCCCTAATTTCTGTAGACCCCAGAGGTGCCCTGACTTATTGCTCTTTGAGGTCTTTGATTTAAAATTACTGCTGTCGGAACCTGTCGGTGGGGTATACTGCCACCAGATGGCAGATCGTATTCTGGTTTCATGATGAGCTTCAGATTTTTACACTAATTATGGGAATCAAGTGTCTTTCTATATTTTATCACTTTATAATAAAAATTATAGTTCACTAAAAAATAGCTAAGCTTAGCATTATTCACATCTATAGAGGGGAAAAATATATTTAGAGGGATATGCAGGTCGATTATATGCCTATTAAAATGTTCACTGGCTATTAGCAAGCACTACTCAGTCTAATTCTGCAAACAAAGTTACGGTCTCCTTCACACTTCTGAGATGTTGACATGGGACTCCAGGTTTCTGCTGTCCCATCATGGTCATGCCTTTCCTCAGACAGCAGCTTGACAGAAGAGGACAGAAGGATTCTCACAAGTTAGAATCCATTAGAATCACATGGAGAGCTTGTTAAAGCACGGATTTCCTCATCTTGATGTTGAGTTTCTGACTCAGTAGATATGAAATGGGGCCTGAGAACGTGCATTTCCAACAAGTTCCCAGTGGGATGAGATGCCACTGGCTTGAGGACCACATCCAGAAAACCACGAGAGACAACACCCTCTGGCCTCATAGGTACCCCTTCTCCCTCACCTATCACCAGCATTTTGGAGGAGGGAAGTTGAGCTCCCTCAGTCTCAATCTGGGGCCTACTGTGATGATTAACCAGTAGTCTTAAATACCATGACTAGCACCAAATTAATCTAGTGTCACTTTCAATGCCTATTTATGTTGTTCAGTGCCTCCTCCAATCAGACATTCACTGGTACTGATACTTATGAAGACATTTGTACATCATTGATTATAATGACAGAAAATGCTAGCAATCATTAAAGCTGCCAGCACTGAGGGGAGTGTTGCTCTCATTATCTCCTCTAATCCTCATAACAGTTTAATGTGAAAGATGTTATTATTGTCCCCTTGTACAGATGAGAAGACAAAGGATCAAGATTACCAAAACTGTAAGCTACAGAGTCTAGACTAAACACCAGTTTGTCTCCAGAGCTTATGCTCTCTTAGCCACCATAGAAACTGGTGCTTTATTTTCTCTTTAGATACTAAAATTAGATTCCTGACTCAGGTTAGTTCCTTTGTGCCCCTACAGGATCAAGTCTTCATATTTTCCTCACTGGTCTGTATCCAAATCCACCAGCCAATTAAGATGCCCCATGTAGTCCCCTATCCAAACTCACTGTTTCCATCCACCATGCAATGGATGGAGGAGGTAGAGTTAGATATTGGGGTCCTTAGGATCTTTCAGAGTCCTGGGTAACAAAGATAGATAGATTCAAATACATTTCCAAGATAGTACTTTCTAAAGCTGGGAAATGGAATCAGACACTTTATAATGAGCTTTTACAAATTCTATGTTGATGAATTGGAATAGCATCATAAAAATTCCTCTCATTTATGAAAGAACCATACAAACATAAAAGAAGAAAGAAAGACAGTGAAGCAAGGAAGGGAGGGAAGGAAGGAGAGGGAAAACAAGAACGGAAGTGAAGGAGGGATGGAGGGAAGGAGAAAAAAGGAAAGGAGAGAGAAGGGAGAAGGAGGAAAGAGAGGAAAGGAGGGAGAGAGAGGGAGACAGAACCAACTTCGGAGAGAAAAACATATGAATGGAACAAAAGGAAATTCTTCACAAATCTTTCATGCTATAGAACATCTTCATAAGAACAAATTCAGAACCGAAGTTCTGAAAGGCAAGATAATGAGATTCAAAACAAAATGGAATTGAAGCTCTAAGGACACAAATTGAGTACCCAAAACATATCATTATGGAACTAATACAAAAATTAGAGTGTGGAAATTCAAGGTATATTCCACCAAAAATAAATTATGTATGTGGATAAGCATTTGAGATAAACACAATGAATGCAGGTTAAAAGAGCGCTATTAGAAACAAGTATAGAGAAGTTGATAGGGTTTTAAGCCTAATAAATAAAAAAGAAAAAGGATCCAAATCCAAAGGTAAATGTTTTTGAATTATCTAAAAGGAAAATCAAATATGCAAATGGAAAGCTATACTATGTAATTGTAATGTACACAGCTTGAAACAGAGCTTCTGTTCGCCAAATAACCACGTTTCCAGCACTCGGTCACGAAGAGCCAGTCATTACAAAGGGTTAACAGGCCTGCTCAGCCTGCTCCACAGCAGCATTTAATGTCAAAAGACAGCGCTCACGGTTCGAAGAGAATGAAAGTGCACCTCGGGATGTTATAGCTGCACAAGAATGCTGTTCAATATAAAATCAGCAGATTGTCCAAATGGGAGGAGCTTGGGAACACAGCGCCGGTGAGCTCTTCTTGAACAAAACTCTGTGACAATGATATTCAGCCAATAAAGGAAATAAAAAGAACTTAAAATAGAAAGAGCATGAGGCAGGCAATAAATCTACTTAATATTTATACTAATATTTAACAACATCTTTCTGTGAGCTCACCCCAACTGCCTCAATTATGACGGAAATAGCTGTTCCACCCCACTCCAACGTTACCAGCCTCCCTCTGTTTTACTCGTTGCTTTTATCCTATCACAGGTAGCATTTTCTAATATACCATATAACTGATCCTTTTGTTGTTTAGTATAGTCTCCTCACATGTGCGCCCCATTCCAGAGTAGGTAAATAAGTCAGGGGAGCTGGGATTGACTAGTTGCTTGAAATGTGGGATCTATCTGGCTGTTGGGCAAAAAGTGGGAGCACTGTGTCTCAACAATGTGGAAACGATCGCATAACTCACAAAAGTCAAACTGTGAAGGGTGGGAGCTGGAGGACATGATTGTGCTAAAGTCTTTCTCTTTCACAGCCCAAATCCTACTAATTGAGCCTAAAATTGAAATGTATAGTTTCAAAAGAAACAATGAGTCCACCTCAGGCACTTTTCCCTAGTCATGTTGACCAACCTTAAAAGGGATTTTCATGAAATACTATCCAATGGCAAAGAAACATGTATTTAATAATCTGTAGTTTTATTCTCGTATATTTTCTTCTGTAAAATTCTGGGGAAATTAAAGGTATCCCTTTATGATTTAAAATAACACTTAGAGTTATGATCTCATATTTACTAAAGTACTTCTAGATATCTATTTTCCTATCTATATATGCAAATCCAAGGTAAGAGTGATGAATATTTATTCTCAATAAGGGTTATTTCTAAATAGTATTTGGGATTAACTACTTTTATCTTTAAATTTTCTTCTATTACATTCATTATTTACAGTGAGCATATATTTGTTTTCAAATACAAATGGCTTACCCTTGTTTTTGTTTTTTTTTTTTCCAAAAAAAAGTTAGCACTTCTTATAATTTTCCCATCTGGGGGATGACTCCTGGGACATCCATTCCCATCTTAGCAGTATTTCTTGGGTAAACTTGATACAATAATTAATAAAGTAGCCCCAAACAATCAGCAGTCCATGGTGTAGACAATGGCTTCATCAAATGAATGTCAAGAGATTGGATTCTGATGTCCCCCCCTTTTTTTCAAATAACCTTGTTTCTTTTTTACAATATAGGATTTCTCCCCTCAGATGTGGTCACCATAATTTTCCCACCACCAAAATGCCCACAGTGCTCCATCACCCTCCACTGAGCTCGCCTCCCCAACTGTTCTCCACTCTTCCCCTTTCAGTCCTCCTTCCCCTCCCCACCTGAGTGTCTCATATCTATGCCTGCTTTCTAGGGTTAGTCTTACAGTTTGCCCTTGTCTTATCCTTTATTTGGTTTCTTTATATTCCATATATAAGTAAAACCATCTGGTATTTCTCTTTCTGGCTTACATTGCTAAGAATAATCCCCTCCAGTTCCTTCCATATTGCCAGTAATGATTTGAGTTTATCTTTTTGATTGCTTAGTAGTATTCCATTGTCCAAAGAAGACATATAGACGGTCAACAGACACATGCGGGAAATGATTCTGATGCCTTTTTGCCACTCCTTTGTGTGACCCTGGAGAAGCCACTTGATGTTACTGAGCCTCAGTTTCTCATCAGAAAATTAAAAGGATTTTACCACTGGACAATTTCCAGAGTTCCCACCTCAAAACCCCACTGATTTTCTCAGAGAATGAGATTCTGTCTTTGGTAGAATCTGGGTGGCTGAGGGAAGGCTTCTCTTTGGGAAGGTGAAATGGCAGCCAAGGAGCCAAGCCAGCAAGGAGCAGGAGGGCGGTATTATCCCCAGACAGGAAAGAGCAACGTCAAAAGAGCAAGCCTTCCAGGCCACAGGAAGGGGTCTTGGTCATGGGTTTTCTCTTTCTCCCACAGGTGGGTCTTGGCAGCTAGACTACAGATCTTTATGAGATTATCTGCTAATCATGGCCTGGACATGAGTGCTCAAGAGGTGTCATGTGCTGAATGAGATGATTTTTATGATGCAGTAAAAGAGAGGAAATGGTCTTGGCCTCTTGCCTCATCCTGCTCTCAGTAAGTAAGTGGGCAAGTTGAGCCCAGCCTCCCATTGGCCAGGACTCTGAGAGCTCAGAGTTTCCACCCAAGGGCTGCCATTTCTTTATAGGGTGGCTGGGAGGGGCTGGAGAGCGAAGGAGAGACAGGACTCTTCTCCAGATATTTAGGAGCGACCAGGGATTGCTCAAACACACAGACACTGAAAGTTTAGAAGAGTCAGGGTCACACACACTACATTAGCAACATTAGCTACTCACAACTGGAGAGTATATCACGGACCCCCGCTGGGAAAGGAATGCCTCTCCAAATGCTCTCATTGGAACAATCTGTTATATGTTCTTTTAAAAGTAGACCATGCTCACAACTATACTCCTCCCGAAGACCATCTGTAGCGGCAGGAAGGGGCGGCACAGGAGCAAGGTTCGGGATGGTTCTGGGCAAACGGGTCAAGGAAAGGGGAGTCTTGGAGCCCTCAGTGGTTTTTCATGCTTTTATTAGTAGAGGTGCCAGGTACATGGCAGGTATGGGGGCCGGGGGGCCAGGAGGCTAGCAGGCCTCTCAGCCCGCGGCGCATCTCACCCTCTCAGCTGCTTTGCTGCTCTTCTGTTCTCCCACTGCTCTCACTGCTGTTCATTGGTCAGTAATGTCAGTCCTGTTGGTCCTGGCGTCCTCATGACGCCACCCATTTAAGCCCGTGTTCAACTCAGGTGTGCCCAATTGCGCATGCCCACCCTGGAATGCTCGCAGCACCGCAGGTGTCCATCATCACAGTGGTGGGAGGGTGGAAACACCTGATTTCTCTAACCCTACACCATCCCAACTCACTGCCAGACTATCTGGAGATTTTTCAGCCCAAAGATAAAACAGTGGGTTCAGCCACTATTTACTGATGGCTATCTGTCTGCAGGGAGGTGTTGAGCACTTAGTCACTCATAAGATTTGAAGTAATGAGTGAACACTGATACAACAGTTTTACATGGATTCACTTATTTAATCCTATAACAACGATGATTCAAATAAACAAAAACTGAAATTGGGTCCTCCTGGGAGGCACAGTGGGTTAAGCAACACACTATGAAACAAACCGCAGCCATTGCAGCACGAGTTTGATTCCCGCCTCCCTGCCGCAGGCTGGGGAGAGGACCCACATGGTGTTGCAGACCAATCCCGCCTCTCCCACTGCTCCCCTCAGTAGTGTTTCAGTAGATCTGCCTGTGCTGCTCCCCACTCTGTCTCTAGTGAAGCCTCTCACCTCCCACTACTCTGGCCTGTACCCCAGCTCTTGTATGCATAAATAAATAAATCTTTAAAAAACCCCAAAAAACTGAAGTTGACATTATCACCTCCATTTTAACAGATAGTAATATTGAGTCCCAGATCTGCCACGCAGCAAACCCAAGTTCGCACAGCTGTAAGTACTACAGCCAGGCGATTACTGTGTGTGTGCTTTTCACCACCTGAAATCTGTCTCTCATAATTTACCATTGTAAGGACAGGTCTCTGGGTTCTCCCTCCTTCAGGGATCATCCTTCGTCTTAATATGGGGAACCTTTTCTCCCTCCCTCCTCCAAGATATTAAGAAGGAACCTTTAGCCTATTGCTTCACCCTCTCCAGGCTCCATCCCTGGGAGGGAAGGATAGGTTGTCTGAAAGGTGAGCTGGTAGGAATGTGACTTCTACTGATTACCCCTTTGTAATAGGAGGAGGTGATGTGGCCTCCTTGGTTGGGGCTACTAAGCCCTGGGTTTGTCAAACTGGATCTGGATCGCTGGGTTCTCTTCGCAAGTGTAGGGTAAAGGTTGATCAGGTCTTTCCACGCTCCCACCACTGATGATGGACACCTGAGGTGCTGTGAGCATTCCAGGGTGGGCATGCGCAAGTGGGCGCACCTGTGTTGAACATGGGCTTAAGTGGGCAGCGTCATGAGGACGCCAGAACTGTGAGCATTAACAGACAGAACTGTGAGGGCCGACCGACCGACAGAACCAGCAGGAGCAGCAGCAATAGCAGCAGCAGAGAGAGAGAAGAAGCAGCCGAGAGGGTGAGATGTGCTCACCCCTGCCTGCCATGTACCTGGCCACCTCTACTAAATAAAGCATGAAAAGCCACCGAGGGCTCCAAGAGACTCCTTCCTTGACCCGTCTGCCCAGAACCATCCTGAACCTGCCTCGTGTCCCCTTTCCTGCCGCTACAGCAAGCAATTCAGCAAAGCTCAGACCCAGTTCTCCCCTCAGTAGCTGACGCAGAGACTAGTGCACAGATTAAGACTTTCACTCTGGTGACAGCTGCAGCCACCACTGCCCCTTCACGTGCATGTATTTCTCAGAATCCTAAGGGGATGGAGGAGACAAAATAGCTCCACAAAACACTACCTCCCAACTCATGAGTTCAAGGCCCGCTCCTGAGCAATGCCAGGAAGTCTGTACTTCCAGCATATCCTCACGCCCAGGTGTTCCTGAAGTCCTGAGAGCTCTATCAGAGCCCAACCAGCCCCTCACTTGGAACCAATGTCCCCTCCCTGGGCTCACCCAGCTGTCCTTTCCTCCTGCCTCCTGCTAGCGATAAAATAGCTACATTATCCCCACAGCTCCACAACTCTTTGTGCCAAATATAGACTTTGGCTCTGACATAATTTTCCAATGTTTAGAAAGATCAGGCAGGACTAACCACTTAGCAGGATACTGGTGAGGACTTGAAAATCAGAAAACATGAAAAAAAAACAGAGAGGAAAAAAAATTCAATTGAATGCTGGACATCACAGCTCCTGAGGACAACCAGGCATGCTTGCATGGGGAATCCCTTTGACCGCCTTTCCTTAGATTCCCCACTCTCACCCAACTGCCACCACGTTGCACCTCCTTCTCTGCCTACCATAGGGGACTTTGGTCATGTGCTTCTAACTTGAACACCACCTTAATACTTTTTAGAACACATGGAAAGGGGTGGGAGGTGGGGGGATAACTTATCTTAAATCTCCTTATTGGCCCTCCATTGGCATTCAGGTCATCTTCCAGGGTGCCCTCCACTGGACAGTTCAACTTCTCCCTGACCAGTAGGAAGGACAAAAAAACAAACCCTTTTCCAATGTAGACCAATCCCCTTGTTGGGACGGATGCAGCAAATCATCCATGGAGAGGTATTCCCAGCACTTAGCAGTTTACCTGCTATTCCACTGAATCTTGCTTTAAGGCACAGGAACTCGATGTCTCCTTTACATGACCCAAATGTCCTTGGAAAGGTTTGATCAAGACCAAAGCTCAGCCCTCCTGCAAAAGTGGCTACAGGGAAGATGGTGGGTCGATATTATAGTTATTTCCTGCTACACATGATCCCAGAGCACCTACCAAGGGGTTCTGTGAGATTACTGTAGGGTTAGAGAAATCGGGTGTTTCCACCCTCCCACCACTGTGATGATGGACACCTGCGGTGCTGCGAGCATTCCAGGGTGGGCATGCGCAATTGGGCACACCTGAGTTGAACACGGGCTTAAATGGGCGGCGTCATGAGGACGCCAGGACCAATAGGACCGACCAACAGACCAAAGAGCAGCAGTAAAAGCGAGAGCAGCAGAGAGGGTGAGATGCGCCGGGGGCTGGGAGACCTGCCAGCCTCCCGGCCCCCCAGCACCCCTGCCTGCCATGTACCTGGCTACCTCTACTAATAAAAGCATTAAAAGTCACCGAGGGCTCCAAGACTCCCCTTCCCTGACCCATCTGCCCAGAACCATCCTGAACCTGCCCAGTGCTGCCCTTCCTGCCGCTACAATTACCCTTTTCTCGATTTTGCAGACAAGGAATCAGAGAGAACTTACACATGTGGCCACTGTATCCTCTCCTAAGAGTTCACACAGCAAGCAGACACACAGTTCAAATTCTCACCTGCAAACTGTGCTTGGAAGAAGCAGATCCTAGGTCCACACCTGTGCACATTCCATTCCCTCCCAGCCTCCTCACTAGAGGGCTGGGATGAAGGTGAGGATGATGACGAGGATCTGCAGGCTGCCAAGGGGTGGCCTCCAGAAGACTGACTCTGTTCAGGTGACAGTGTCCATCTTGCTCCCCTGAGACAAGGGTGTCCAGCCCTAGAATTCTCTACTCTGCAATGAATCCTCTGTCTCAAGTGGATTCTGTCTCTCTGTGTCAAGGACACTTGATCCCAAACAGGTCATTTGGAAGTCATAACCATTCTTCTCCAGAGATGCCTCAGATGCAGGTGCCGCTTGTGATTCCTAGCATGCTATGGCTTTTGTGCAAAATGTCATCTGTTCTCTGGATGGTGTTGGGTGATGAAGGCAGCAAGGCACAAAGTTTGATCTTTTAGAGGAAGAATCAAAATAGAGAGTCTTTTCCTGCTTTTCCTCTGAAAAGGCAGGAACTGTGGCACTTTTAGGCCCACACAGCGCGTTTCTCCTGGTCTTAGTCATGTCACCAAGGCCCCCACACAGACCTGTCCTGGCCTCTGTGCCCGACCTCCTTCCAGCCTCTGACCTCTTCACAGCTCTTCCTCCAGCCAAGATAAACGTATTTCAAGACTTTTTTTTCTGGGGTCCTCCCTGGTGGCCTCAAAGTTAAGTCTCTGACTATCATCACGATGGCCTGAGTTCGATCCCTGGCTGAGGAGCTAATTCACATATGGGCAGCAGACCTCTTCTGCCTCACCTACTGCTCCCCTCCACAGTGTTTTTCTCACTAGATCCCCCTGTTCTGCTCTCCACTCTCTAGTGAATCTTCTCACACACATCCCCCTGCTCTTCTATGCAAAAATAAATAAAATCTTATTAAAAAAAAAGACTTTTTTCTGATCACCTTTTCATTGCCAGAAAGACCCTTCCTTTTCCTCTTCAACTGATTAATTCTGATTGTCTTTCAGGGGCTCTCTTTTTGCAGAAAGAAAGTCTTTAGATTCTCAAGATAACTCTCTGATAATACTTTCATGGATGGTAATTGTGTCTTTTGGAAATAGCCATTGTTTTCAGTTATTTTTGAATTAAATACTTGGACACATTTTTTATTGTGAAGGACTATTTAGATAAAGGGAAAATCCCCTTTAGTCATGCATCCACCCTTTGAACCCTCACCTCACCAGAGATGTTACCAAAGTAACATCACTTTGGTCTGTGATTCATATTGAATACGTATGAATAAACACATCCTTGTGCATACAGAAAAATAATGACTTTGTTCTCTTGTGTGATTTTGTTGTGTTTTTACATGCCTATGTGAATTACTCTGCAATTTGTTTTCTTTATTTAAAAATATGTCTGAAGATCTTTGTGTCTACCTCATTTAAAAAAAAAAAGATTATTTATGCATACAAGAACTGGGGTACAGGTCAGAGATGCGGGGGTGGTCTGAGGATTCACCAGAGACAGAGTGGGGAGCAGAACAGGCAGACGGACTGAAGTACACTGCTGAGGGGAGCAGTGGGGGCTACAGGAGAGGTCTACTGCGCCATGTGGGTCCCCTTCCTGGCCAGCAACAGGGATCGAACTTGTGCTGCAGTGGCTGCAGCCTGCTTCGTAGTGCATGGCTTAACCCACTGTGCCATCAGGGAGGTCCTATCTCATTCTTTTTAACTCTTGGTATGAATTTCATGGATGAGCTCTTTCCTAATTGACTTCTCCTCCCTTATTGATGGGCTCGCCAGGGGTGCCCAGTGTTTCATGCTCATGCATAAGATCTCAGTGAGCATTCTTGAACATGGGTCTTTGTGCACCTATGTTTTCCTGCATTCAATGCAGAGTATCAGTCTGCTCAGTATCGATTTGCTCTTTGACCAATATGCATGTATGCCAAACTGATACTGAGCAGACTGATGCTCTGCATTGATTTTATATATATCTATATATACATACATGCATACACACATATCTATACCTACATATATATACCTAATATATACCTACTCACACACGCACATACACACCCCTAAGTTTATAGGTCGTTTCTTGGTCTATGGAATATGCAATTGTATCCCGTAGTCAGGCTTCTAAATGGCGCCCTATGGGCCTTATCACTGGCATGCTTGCCCTTGGGTAATCCCCTTCCCCTCAGGATAGACCAGACCTGGTAATTGCTGCTAACAAGCACAATATGGCAAAGTGAGAGTTTGTCCCTTCCAAGTTTAGGTGTTTCACAAAAGACTGTCTTTTATTTGGTCAATGCTCCTTGTCTCATGGCACTTCTGATGGAGCAAGCTGACATATTCTGAGTGCTCTGGAGGAGAAGCCCACATAGTAAGGAACTGAGTGTGATTTCCAGACGACAACCAGGGAGAAATCAAGGCTCTCAGTCCATCAACATGCGAGGAACAGACTTGCGTCTACTTCCTGTGAGTGAGCTTAGAAGTGGGTTCTAGGTCAAGCCAGAGATGGCTGCAGCCCCAGCCACTACCTTGATTGTTCTCTGTGAGGGACTTGAGCATGAAGCCCCACCTCCCTGTAGGTTTCTGACAGCAAGTTGTGAGAGAATAATTATTTTCAGCTACTAAATTGGGAGTAATTTGTTATATAGCAACAGTATCTTTGGCCCATTTTTTGGTTTGCAGGCATTTATACAGCACAGCTGAAACTCTTTTGTATGTTTTATATGTTGCAAATATTTTCTACCACTCTTTCATAAAGACAGTTTATGCTATATCTTTTATTATAAAGAACTTTAAATTTTTGACATCTTTAAATATTTTGGTCTTTTCTATATATAGCTTTTAAATTTTGACTCTTGAGTCAAAGGATATTTAATACTCCAGAATTGTAGTCATATGTTGTAGTACTTTTTTGCTTCTTTTCCCAACTTTTTTTTTTTTTTTAAGATTTATTTATTTATGCACACAAGAGCTGGGGCACAGGCCAGAGGCATGGAAGGTGAGAGGATTCACCAGAGACAGAGTAGGGAACAGAGCAAGCAGAAGTACACCACTGAGTGGAGCAGCAAGCGAGTCAGGAGAGGTCTGCTGTGCCATGTGGGTCACCTCCCTGGCCGGGGATCGAACTGGCGCTACTGTGGCGTGGATGCTTCACAGTGTGGCGCTCAAACTGCTGCGCCACCAGGAGGTCTCTCATTTCCCATCTACTGTAAGTTCTATGAGGGCAGGAATGCTGAGTCTGCTCAGCTTTGGCTTCACAGTCCCATGCAGAGGGCCTGACAGGGAGCTGGCATTATGGGATGCTTGGGCGCATTCAAGAGGCAGACTTTGCCAGTCCAGCATTCCTTCCTCTCAATAAATCCTCCCTGGTATCTACTCTCCATTTCTGAACTTTAGTGTGTGCATAATTTTGCTTGTTCTTTTCTAAGATAGGAAGCAGATACCCTTCCAGCCCCTTTTACAACTCTCTCCCATTGCCCCATCAAGCACAATAAAATGTCTCTGTAACTACACAGATTGTTAGTGTGCTAAAGATCTCACACTGAAAAATGAAAAAAAAAAAAAGGGATAAAGTAATCTGAGGATTTCACTTAAAGTGTTGGTAAGGCTTCAATGCCAAGAAATATAAAAACTGACAGCATGAATTAATTTTTCAGAAGACACAGCCTAAGGAGAACTGTGTTGTTAACAAAACCCCCTCCTGACCCTGGACATTAACATGAAATCAGAAGCTATAAGAGTAATGACAGCCAGGGGACTTAGGAAAAATGCAAAATGGGAGGACTCAGGCCAGCAATGGACTTCCAACACAGAGCCCCAGAAAAGAAATTGAGACCTAGAGGAATGGAAAAATATAGCAGGCAACTGGGGTGATTTGAGATCACAGGACTTACCCTGACATCAATGCCTATTTTACATATATATATATATATACACATACATACATACATATATATATATATATGATCTGAGTCTCAGAGATGGGAGGTCACTTGTCTGCATTTGGAATAGGCAAGGGTTAGAACTCAGGTTCCAGTTCCCTGGGGGGGCTGTTCCACACAGCTGGATGGGCAAGGTCCTGCTCCAACAGCATGGAAGCATGGCGCGCGATATTCCTATTTTTGAGCACATTGGTGGTTGAGAAGTGCTGGCATCTAGCGTTTTTTCCTGATTGTCCTGGGACAAGGGGGTTTCATTAACCTGGTAGCTGGGAATGGCGCTCAAGCTGTTTGGACTCCTAAATATGCTTTTCCAACATACAGAGGTTAGTTCTGCCTGATGAGTATCTGAACCCAGTCCCTTAAGCCTGGAGCACTCAGGTCAGGCACTGGAGACGGAAGAACAACACCTAGGCTGACTAGGAGAGCCCGGGAGTGGCTCTAGCTGGGGGAGAGGGTGGGAGGGTGGTAGGGGGGTGAACAAGTCAGCCTCTGATGAGGACCACCACCTGCAGCCTTGGGAAGCTCTGTACAAGTTAGAAATAGACCCTCCTTCATGGAGATACTTTACCACCTGACATCTGCCAGAAATGTATAATAAATATATCAGTCTACACTGGGTAGGATATGAGTGGAATGCCCTAGAGGGCAGAGGGAACATCCAGAAAGGTTGAGTGATTGAGCCTGTGAGCCTCAGGCTATGAAACAACATGAGCTGTGCAGGTATTGTCCCTGGAATCAGTGGCACCAAAGATAGGATACTGAATATCAGCGTGCAAGAACTATTGCTAGCTATTGTTACAGGGCAGGGAGAGGAGCACCCCAGAACCCCCAAGCCTGCCCTCTTTGAATGGGTTCTGCCATCCGCCGCGTTAAGACAAACATATAAAACTTTTAATGGAAAGGAACTTTAATACAACTAGGGTACAATAAAGAAAGAACAAAGAATATAGTTACTAAGTTAAGCATCCAAAGTTACCCATCTCCTTGAGGGTAAAAGTCCAGCCAAATAGGATTGGCCCAAAGCAAGGCCTAAAAACCTGCCACACATCTAAAAGACCTTTCAGTAGCAACCCATAGAAAAGGGTCAGAAAGAGTCAGACAAATCTGGGAGGAAAAGAGCCAAATCAAAATCAAGATGACAGCTGCCATTGTTAACCTCCCCACGGGTCTCTCACCCACATCTGTTCCAACCAGTCCAAGACCAAGAAGCAAGCACAGTTTCTTCACATGTCGCTCTGCTCCACGTGCCTCCTCCAGGTCTCCTTGCTGCTCTCCATCTTCCTTTCTTCCTCTTCTCTTCTCTGCAGAAATCTCCTTTTCCTCCTTAGCCCAGGATTTTGGAACTTCCCCTTTTCCTGGGAAGACCCTCTTACACTATGACATGGGCAACTCACAGACACGACCTGGAGCCAAAGAAGCCAGGGCAAAGCGATGTACACTGTACAGCTCCATTTATGGATATTCAAGGACAAACAAAATTAATATATGGTGATCTAGGTCAGGCTAGTGATTATCTTTGGCTCCTGCCCAAAGATTCTTTCTGGGATTCTGGAAATAGTCTGTGTCTCAGGGGGCTGACCAACTACCATGTATGTAGTATGACCTACATACTAGGTACACCTATGTACATGTATGCATGTCTGTGGCCACATAGACACGCTGGTAAAACTTCCTGAGGCATTGTTACACCTCAGAGGAAAGGAACAAAAAAGAAAGCTCCCAAACTCTATAGGAAGGTTCTAAGATAGGGTTCCTGATGTAGTAGCAGCAGCAACATCACCAGGTTACTCATTAGAAACACAACTTCTGGGGGCCTCCTGGGTAGCTCAGTGGCTTAAGCAATGCATTATGAAGCAAACTGGAGTCACTGCAGCATGAGTTCGATCCCTGCCTCAGGCCAGGGAGGGGACTCACATGGCATAGCAGACCTCTCCTGCCTCGCCTGCTGCTCCCTCAGCAGTGTTTTTCAGTCAATCTGCCTGTTCTGCTCTGCTCCCCACTCTATCTCTGTGAATCCTTTCACCTCCCTGGACTCTGGCCTGTACCCCAGCTCTTGTATGCATAAATAAATAAATCTTTAAAAAAAAAAAGAAACACAACTCTGTGACCCCTACCATGTCTGAACCAGTGCAGTCTAGTGAGCTCTGTTCCAACAAGCCAGAGGGATTCTGATGCACGCTAACATTCCATTCATGTCATACAAAGTCGGTATCATTAACCCCACTTTCCTGGCACTCATAAGAAAAAATAACTTATCCAAGTTTAGTCAACTAAAACTCTGAACTAGAATACAAGCTTGTAGCTGCTTTAGTCCTTGCTCCTTTGACCCAGTCACACCACCCCCTTCTGTTGCTCAGCCAGGAGGGAGGCTAAGGGAAGCTGTTTATATCACTTCCGCTAATGGTAAGATGATACTAGCTCTGGTGTTAGGTGGGCCAGACAGAGCAGAATGGCCTGAAGTTCAATTTCTGTGGAGAAAGGCTGCTGAGACCTATCTCTCTGTTTTTCTAAATGGGTCTGAGGCACAAAGGATTGCTGGAGGTGAAGCTGAAGAGTAAGACAGGGCCCAAGGATTCCTGCGTCTTTTAAATACATTTAGGAACTTGGACTTTGGCCGAGGAGCAAAGTCCTTATCACTGGTCCCTTTCCACAAATATAAGCTCCATGAAGTCAAGCACCACATCTGTTTTCCTTGCCAACACATACCCCACCCCCTACAGTGCATTCTGCCAAGAGATAGGAGTTAAACAGAGATTTGTTGAATTCCATTTCTAGAAGATAGCTCTGGGTAAGATGTGGACTATCCATTTGAAGAGATCAAGGTTGGAGGCAGTGAAGGAGACAGCTTAGAACACAGGGGCAATGATCCAGGCAGCAGTGGAGGGACCTGGACCAGGCTGGCATCGGGAGGATGGAAGGAGAGTACGACGATCCAGTCATCAGTCGTCCATTTATTCAAGCAGAAGAGGCACTCTGCCAAGCAGCTGAATGTCTCCAAGTCTCAGTTTGTACCTGTAAATGGAGATAGTAGTTGGTACCTCATAGGGTAATGAGAATTCAATGAAATTTCAGCATAGAGCCTGATACGTGATCAGTATTCAACAATGTTAAATATTGCTGTTGTCATTGTTCCGAATACAGGGTTCTGGGAGGGAGTGTGAGTTGGCCACCTGGGGAACTCATCGGAGCTCTGCTTGACCTTGAACCAGGAGCCCTTTTTCTTTTCTCTTAGCTAGCTTATCCATAGTATAAGGGGTATGGGCTGCTGATCTGGCAGGGCCATTACAGTGTTCATATTCTGTGAATACTTGGGCTTCGATCAACCCAGACAGACTGACGAACTTGCAATTATAGAAGGGCAGACATTCTCAGCATGGAAATTTAGCACCTGCCAAATTTTGGTTTGGTGCCTGCAACTTAGTGCCATTGCACTACATGGAAGCAAATTGGAAGACAAAGATTGTTAACTGTAATATCTATTCAAGGGTCCTTTATTAGCAGATCTATTAGTAAGAGGAGGGGGGAATCTACGCATTTCTGAAATATCTGTTTTCTTCTTGCAAGACAGGGAACAGAATTCAAGCTTTCAAACTGTTTATAAAGTAATCAGCATTAATTTGTTCTGTTCAGGTTTTAATTATACACTGTAGGCCATTCTGACAGGACACCGCCACCGCTGAGTCTGTCAGGAGATAATTTCCCACCAGGATGACCAGTACCTCATGAATTATACATGAAACTTTGTTTCCTTGTGACTGTTGCTAAAAGATGCTGTCAGCCTCTTGAAATCTCAAAAGATCTGCAATTGTTTTTCGATAAGTCTAATTAGCAGGAAGTAGGTGGGGAGGTGTTAAGAATGACTTCCCAGGAATGTGCGATGCTGAGACACTGAAAGGGCCCTTCCTCAACTGGTGACCCCAGCGGGCTCTGCACCGAGTCGGCCTCCAGGGTGGAAGTCAGGTCAGGATCCTTGCTCGGACTAACCGACAGGCAGCAAGATTACACTTGTTCTCACTGAGACTGAGCCCTTGCAAGCCAGTCAGAGACTCCAGACATAATTCTGTTATTCAAATGGGAGAAGAGTTTGATAGCTATGCTAATGACTTTTATCTGTGAAAACATAACTAATAGCTTGGTTTACATTTGCGTACATTTATGAGCATAATTTTAGCACATAATTTTATTGCACAATAAAACATAATGCAGCATTAGTCGGCTTCACCAAAAAAAAAAAAAAAAAAAGAGAGAGAGAGATACCTTAGAATGATCTGCATGTAAACCTTCACACCGCATTTATATGACAGTATCATTTAAAATGTTGACCCATTTGAATTAATGAAAGAGTTTCCCAGTTAACAATTAGCTGCATAAGGCCATTTCCTGTAGACATAATATTTGGGGGTGATGCTTATGATTTGCTGCATAATTCATCATAGCATTGATTGCTAAAGATTGTTTTTCAATGCTGTTATTCTTGCGGTTAAATTGGATTGAATGAAGGCAATCCTTCTTATGTTGTAACTATGAGCTTAAGCCTTTGAAGTGCAGCTCCCATTTGAGAAATGAGGGGCTCTCCTTGGGCTTAAGGAGGACAGGACCTTGGAAACGACATGGGAACCCTTACTGTACAAAAGCCTAACAGAGCAGGACTCAGAAGAGAGGCACAGAATGCAGGAAAGGGCTGGACCCCCAGACTGGAGGCTGGATTGCAAATAGTCATGGTGAAACAAGGGGGGTAGCAATAGTTGGGATGTCATGACCTTGGCTGGGGTCTCATGACCTTGGCTGAAGGCAGTCAGAAAGAATCAAAGATTTTTGGTGATGTCCGAGATCAAACATAGCCAGTCCTTTCTATGTGACCCAAAGTCTAGGCTGCACATATTTGTTAAGATTCTTGTAAAAACAGTGGCACAGGTCAAGTTACTCAAAAAAGATGGAGTTTTTAGGCTCATATAAATGAAAAGTTCGGGGCAATGCACCACACAGATCACCAGAGGCTCTGATCTCTCTCTCTCTCTCTCCCCGCCCCCATTGTTCTCCCTTGTTCCAGCAGTAGTTTCTACCAGACCTTGCCCAGGGGTGGGGAAGATGGTGCCCTAAAGACTCAGGCTTACGTAACAACAACAGCTCAGGGTCACAAATGAACTCCTGCAGGAGCCCTTCAACCTCACACACCAAGGTCGAGTCCGCTGCTCTCCTTGTGGTGGAACGATGATTCCCTGGTCCGGTCTCTTAGGAATCACAAGTGGGGCACAGACTTTTCTCAAAGGAGGGGAGGCAAGCAAACAAGAGAGCAGTGTCTGGCCCTTCACCAAGGATGGTGGTGTGTGAGCCCAGAGAGAATGACCATCATCCCGAGACACCGCATGGCGTGGCTGGGCCAGAGCAGGCACTGCTGAGAAAGGGGTCAGGCCTTGAAGGCTGGAAGGCACATACAGCCACAACCCAGAGAATGAGGCCGTGGGCCTTTCAACTCCACACTGAGACAAGACCTTCGGGGCGATGTGAGCTTTCTGCAAATATCAGACAACTGTTTACCTCGTGTAACTTCAGAGCAGGGTTGGAGAGTGGGTGGATTTACAGGCATGCAAGTAGGTATGACTCAGGATCAGACCAACAGGGTTTTTCTGTTTTTTGTTTTCTGGTTCTTTTTTTTTTTCTTGTGGAGCTCACAGGATCTGGAGTGAGGTTGAGCTGGATCAAATCCCAAGCCATTGCCTTATGAGATGAGCTTCCTTGAGCAAGTCATAGAACCTTTGTGTGCTCGCTCCCTCTTCTGTAAGACGAGGTAGCTGCCTCTTTAAATTGGGAGGACTAGGTGAGATTAAAAATAGCTAAAGATTTTAGACAGTATCAGCACTCAATAAATGTTGCATTCAATAAATGTTGGCTTCTTATTATTATAGATTCATGTTAATTAAGGTGTTAAGAAGCATACCATTTTGAGAATGCTTGACAGCATCTGGAAGGGATTTTTTTTAATTATTTATTAATTTATTTTTAATTTATTTATTAAATTATTTTTTAATTTATTTTTCAAAATTCCCTCCACCAAACATCCATGCCCATACCCCACCTGACTAACAGACATCTTCACAGACGCTAAGCAGACAGACTGACCTGGGGTTGGTGAGTTCCGTGTATGAATAAATGCCAGCAGGTGAGCAGGTGCTGGAAAACCCCCCTTGCCAAATGCTGTAGGGATGAAATCAGAATTGGGAGAGAGAATGGCCATCCACTCAGGCATGAGAATGTGGAGAGGCACCTGCTAAGTGCAGCCTCAGAATACAGGTATCTTTTGGTTTCGGGTGAGACTGAGATGCACATGACTGAACGCCCTGAATATTTTTTTTAAAGGAATTAAACCAAATCAGAGTGTAGGACTGTTATAGAGAAAAGAATGGTTTCAGAGAACTAGTAAGCAGATAGAATATTGGGAAAGGAACACCTTTCTGGAGTAAACAGGAAAATTGCAGGTAAGTGGAAGGAGAGGGTACAGCAACTGCAGTGACAGGCAAATCACCGGCCACAGACAAGTCCGAGAGACAGGCCAGACCAGCGCCTGGCAGAAAGCACGCTGGACTGGTGGACTAGTGACCACTGACTCCTATAGCCCATTGTCCAAACTGGGAGATTTTAACCAATGAAAAGGTATTCTCCCACAGGCTGGAGGCTGCAGGTCCAAAACTAAGGTACCAGCTGAGTCATGGCGCCTCTGGAGCCCTTGGAGCAACTCTCCCCTGGCCTCTTCCAGCTCTGGGGGCTATCCGTGTCCTTGTGACTCGGTCACTCCGACCTGTCTCTGTTTTCAAGCCTCCCTTCTTCTCTGACTTGGTCTTCTCTTCTGTCTGTTGTAAGAATACATTTCACTGGGTTAAGGTCCTCTGAGGTAGCCCAGGATTTTCACATTTCAAAATTTTAACCAAATTATATGTCCAATGACCCCTTCCCAAGACATATTTCAGGGGAGGTTACCACTCAACCTGCTACAGCGGCCACCGGCCAGACTTGAGGACATGACAGGGGACTTCACTGGGGTGAGCTGACCTCAGGCGAGGCTGCGTTTCTTCATCCCCTGGAGTCTCTCCTGAGCCTCCAGAAGGATCGTGGCCCCCAACACCTTGATTCTGGACTTCCAGCTTCCAGACTACGAAAGAACAGAATTTCTATCCAGATGGGGGAAAGGAAGAGAAATAAGATGCCAAAAGTTGCAGACAAATTTTGCTGATTGAAATGACCCAGGAATTTCCAAGGTCTGTCTCTAGACTAGCCACACAATTGTAAATACCTGTTAACTTCTTCATTGAATGTTAAACTGAATATTATTTCTATTAAAAGCGTTTATTTGCATTTTAGATTTTCCTAGGATTATTGCAAATAACATATGCCATGACATCATCTGGCCAGCCCATGAGAAATCTCACATCTATATCAATAATCAAGATGACACTCTCACCAGAGAGACTGTAAAGATGACATTCTCTTTTAGAGAGACACTAAAACTTGCTTGTTAAGTAAACCCAGTGTCTGGGAAGCATCCTCATCTACCCTGACTGTCTAGTTCTCTGCTGTATGATATCCTATTTGAGGGGCAAAATCTAAGCGTGATGGTGCACTCCCAGGACTTGACAACCATATTCCTACCAGACCGCCATTTGCAATGAGCTCCCTTAATACAATGAGTGTGACGTAGGAGACTGTGATGGAGGAAAAGAAATCCGTGGAATCACTTCATTGCATCATCTGGCCCTCGGTCAAAGGGATTATTGTTTCTATTTCATAGAGAAGAAAGTCAAGGCACTTGGAGATGAAGTGACTACTTAGCTTCCCACAGATAGTAAGTGGCAAAGCTGAGATTTAAATCCAAGTCTTTTATTTTTATCTCACTGTTCTCTCTGTCTTAGATTTGTTTACAGCCTGTAAGCCATTTATGGTTTCACTGTGGGTTCGTGTGCTGGTCCCGACCTCAGTCTCAGGCGCAGGCTCAGGCTCGGGCTGTGCCCTCAGATGGTCTGTTCAGGGAATATCCATGAAACGGCCACTAAGAGGTTCCTGCTACAAATAAGCCAGAACAAATAAGCCTCCTACAAACCAGGAGAGGCAATGAAGTTAATTCCCCTGAATAAGTTTACTAATTTCAAAGAATGAGAAATTTACACTTTAAAAAAAAAAAAAACATCTAAAGAGGTAAGGGAACCTGTTCAGTGTATAGAAAGAAACTGGCTGAATTCCAGGGGGACCCCTTTATTTCCAGACCTGGCTCTGCAAAATTCAGGACCAGTCATGGTTTGAAAAATTCCTGTCTTAATGGTGTTCTAAAAGCTCTTTTCCCTATGGTTCCCAAATTACAGAGGCCCAGAAACTTCCACACTGTGTTTATTATTTAGACAACCACCTTCTGGTCACCGAGTTATCATGTCTTCACTTTTTTCCCCTACCTTTCACAATGTCTCCTTTGTGGTCCTTTGTCCAGCCAGTTCCTCTTTGTAAATACCCCTGTTTCGTGGTTCTGGCATGAAACAGACCAACACTTTAGAGGTCCCTAATGACACCCACTTTGGCTCCTGCTGTGCCAGGAAGATAATGGCCTGCCTCGAAAGCTTTCTCAGCAGTGCTGAGTCTCTCCTGCGCAGCCCTCTGTGCCTCAGCATTGGGCAAGGTTTTGTATTAATAGATACTTGGTTTAGAAAAAGAGACAAAGAAAGGTGACTGTAAGTATCTTCCTGTCCCTGAGTCCAAATGTTCAGGAAGCTCAAGGGCAATTCTCTTAGACCCCTAAGAGGTGCAGTTCAACCCTGATTAGCCAGAACATTCAGGAAAGGACTGGAGGACGGAGGAGGGAATTATAGTGAACCAGAAAGTTCTAGTTTACTAAAAGTTAACCAAAGAGCTTTCTTTCAGCCTTTTTCCTGGAACACTTTGTGAATCTACACATTTCCATAATAAAGTGGACTAGTGAAAGTTCATTTTTCCCTCCTGAACTTCTTCACAAAGGGATAGTTGAGTCTTCTTTGTTCCCAGAGCACTGAGTTTGAGTCTATTAGCCCTAAGCTTAGACTATTGTATTGCTTTGTATTCATTTTTATTCCTCTACACCTAGAGGAAACTTGTCATATATTCATATACCAATAGCAAGATGTTTCGGCCCTGCAAATTTTGCCATGCAGGTATTTGATCCCTAGGTCATCTCCCCTATTTGGTATATTGACCTAGCCAAGAGCACAGTGAAAATACCACAGGCAAAGAGACGGGAAGCAGAAAGACAATTTGACTACCCAAGGACAAGGAAGCAATTCTAGAACAGGAGAATTGCTCACAACTTTCTCTAGGAATTTATAAATAATTATCGTAAAGTCTTATCTAATTCTTAATTAATATTATCTGCAAAACGATTAACACAAAGCAAAATGGACAATGAAAAAATAATAGAAATGGTTCCATGTAGGTATACATAATTTAATCCAGGAAAATGGAACCTTATAGAACAACCAAATCTAAATTGATAAGGGTCAAAATTGATATACAACTCAAATCCCTACTACAGAGTTCTCATAGAAAATGAGCTAATAAAAACAAGCATTGCTTTAGTAATCTACAATTGCACCCCACCCCCCACCAGCCCCAGTGGACCTGGCTGTCAGGTCTCTCCCTCCTAAGTCCAATTCTCCCTCCATTGCCGTGACTCGTTCTTTGCCCTGCTGGAGGCTTAGGGGTCTTTCTCTCTCAGTCAATCACATCTCTTTTCTCTCTCTGACTTAGAGTCAATTCAGAATAGGATGCTGGAGTAGGGCAGATGGTTTGGTAGTTTGGAAAATATTCAGTCCCTTCGTGGCCCACTGAGCTGGGCTTGGCCCCAAGACTTGGTTTGGGGGTTCAGTGTTTGCCAAGGTGACACAAGAAAGTGTCCTATGCTGAGCAGCTGCCCTGGGTCCTTGTGCTTCTGTAGTCATGTGACTCCTGCCCTGGGTGGTCCCTGGCCTTGGAGGAAGAAGGATTCAGCGAGAAGACCTGGACCCCACCCACAGTGGCCAGGGGACCTATCCCAGCTGGGCCAGACAATACCCAGAGGACCTACAGTCAAGGGAACAAAACGATCTTGTAAAGCCCTGTGTTAGAAGGTCTGTAACTTTACTGCGGCAACAAGTAGGATGGAGATCCCAAAACCACAATCCTAACAAGACAACAGATGAGATCCGACACCTCCCCTTCCATCCCCACACCTCTGTCCAGCCCCTTCTCACCCAGCCCTGTGCTCAGAGAGGTGGAACAGAGTCAAATACACCAAAACGTGCAACTGGCAGCCATCCCCAGACAAAGGCCACATGTGCTGCATTTGAACCCTCGGTAACTGAAGGCTCAGAATCATTCCGTTTCCACCCCTGTTACTGGCGATCTCTGTGAAAGGTACACCCTCTCTCTACTTCTGCGACTCAGCATTGCCCAGGCCACGGTGCAGGGTAGGAACTGGTGTCAGGGTGGGGGTCCCTCTGTGTTGGGGCTGCTGCCCCAGCACCTCTGCTGGCTGACTCTTACTGCAAACTGCTTTCCTTTTGGCAGCTGCTTGCTTGGACTGACTCCCAGAGACCAACTCGATCTGTGATCATTTGATTGCCAACTGAGAGGGCAGTAGGGAGGGGGAAGAACACACTAAGGAGTGCACTATTGTGTTTCTAGTACACTGATGTTTTCCTGTAGCATCAGTTATACGAATCCCCGTATATGTCAGTGAGCAGCGTGATCGGTGAAGGGCTTCTGGCTTCCAGGTCACTTTCCAGCTCTGGCAAGTCACCCTGCCTGGCTTAGCTTCACTCTTCTCCCATGTAGGCACCATGATGTTTCCCTGCTCTTTACTCCCCACTCCCACCCCACCCCCACACACGTGTGCACACACGCAGGAGCTGTGCGGAGCTACAGTAACATAAAGTGGAGACGTGGACGCACTTAGCAAATCATTGTCACGTACTGCAAATCCAAACAGTAAAGGAGTTCTCACCTCTTGCAACCTGGACCTCGCTTTAAAAGTCAACAAATATAAATACAATTTCTTTGACAAGAATACCTGCTCTAGGGCCTTCCTGGTCGCACAGCGGGTTGAGCATCACACGGTGAAGCACCCATGGCACAGCAGCGTGAATTGGATCCCCAGTCAGGGAGGGGACCCACATAGCACCTCTCCTGCCTGGCCCACTTCTCCCCTCTGCAGTGTATTTCAGTAGATCTGCCTGTTCTGCTCCCCACTCTGTCTCTGGTGAATCCTCTCATTTCCCGCGACTCTGCTCTGTACCTCAGCTCTTGTATGCATAAATAAATAAATCTTAAAAAAAAGAATACCTGCCCTCTGCCCTCTTCCACCATCCTTCCTAAAAGAATTGGTCTTCCTCTGCTTGGTGTGATCAAAAGAGCACATATCTAGACTAGAGATAGAGAAATGTGGGTTCAGATTCTGGATTGAACCCTCATTGTGTGACTGAGCCTGATTCCTTCACCTGTAAAGTGGGTCTGACAATAACGCCCGTTTAGATGGCCATGAAGGTCAAAATGGACATTGGTAAAGGGAAGTGCTTTATGAAAGTGAAGGTGGCAGAGGCTGTTGTTATTTTTCAAGCATCTGGTGAGCACTTTTATATACAAAGGTGTTGTGCTTAATGCTTTGTGGGATGGAGGTCAGACACCTCTGCTGTCTTCTCAAGAACATCTGTTCTGACCCGCGGGGAGCCTCTCACCAAAGGAGGTTCAGCCCTGGTGGCCACAGAGAGTGAGGGGCAGAAGGGCTCCTGAAGTGCCCTGCAACAATGCTGTGTTTGCAGAAAACTCTGAAACAGGCTGGGTCTCCCCAGAGACCATGAAGATGAAGTGTGGAAACTGCTGCTGGGGAGCAGTCACCGTAGTAAAAGTAACACTGTGAAAAATCCATTTTGTGGGTAACAATGAGAAGTTAATGCAAGGACTCGTTGCCCTTCGTTAGCGAAAACTTTGGCAGCAACTTTTTCAGGCTCCCGGGAAGCCTTTGGAGAATGTTGCTTCCACCCAGAGGCACTTCATCATTTATATGAATGAAAATGAGTGCAAACAGATTGTCGGGATGTCTGTTAACATCACCTCTTTTTTCTTGCAAGGAATCCCCTCTGTAATTACATTTTGCCTGTCAGTTCATAAATTTTTCTTATTACAAACTGGCCGTTATTGATTGCTTTTTAAAAGTACTAAAACTGAGCCGAAAGCAGTAGATCTATCAGTAAATTCAAAACATACTATCTTCGGTCCCAATCACTGGCAGGAGCAAAGGGAACAGTCTCGTGTTCATTGTGGATGCTGAGCAAAGGCAGACCGGCCATACGTTTTAGTTTAGAAACTTGGCTTTGAGGGCTGCATGTTTTAAGCCACAATGAAAATAATAAATAAAGGATAAACTTATTTGGCAAATGCTGACACTCTGTAAGCCAACATCCTGTCATTGTTCCTTAGCTGGGTATCACTTCTCAAAGGGTTCTTTTTGGGGTTTCGGCATTTATGACCAAACATCACAATGAGACGGGAGGGAGGAAGGTGGTGGGGGCAGGATGATAAAAACTTGCAGTCAAAGTTTTTAAGTAACCAGTACATCATTTCCTAAATCCTTTTAAAATGAGATGTTAGCATTCTATATTTAGACCTATCTGGTTATAATGTGAAAGAGCATAATTGCCAGTGATTTCTGTATTCTGGGAGAATGAATGGATGTTCCTCATTGTTCAGAGTTTGAGAGAACTTTCTAGAATCTTTGGTGGTCACAGGCAAGGGAACATAGCAGCAGAAGTTACTTAGATCTTTGAACCTCTGCTCATAGATCTGATCAGGGAAACAGGCAGAGGGAAACCCCAGCCCCTCCAGCCCTGAGCCCTGAACACACAGTCTCTAAAACCGAAGGCTGCCACCAGCCCCCAAGCCCGCCCCTTTAACCTGGAGAAGAGGGGGAGGGAGAGCAAATGAAAACCTGGTCCTGTGTGATCATTCCTGATTGGAGCTGAATGGAACCAAGTAATCAAAGTAAGCCACAGCGTGGTCTGGGCCCTGCTGCCAGTCTTGGACTCTGCCCTGGCTAAAAGCAGGCAGCAGCTACTGATCTGGCCAGGAAACAATGCCCCATTCAGCTCTCAGTATCTGTTCTTAATATCAAGATGCAAAAGCAGGGTCCCCATTGGTGAGGAAGGCAAGCCCCGGCCAGGAGGGCCATTACACCTCAGCCAACCAAGTGAACAAAGTGGGAGACATAAAAACATTTTTCGAGTGGAAATAAGTTAAGGGCCTTCTCAATATCTTAACAGTGCGCCTGGCCACACTTGGGATTAGGAAACAGTATTTCACGTTAGGCAGCAGGGCTTTTGTTGTGTGCGTGTGCCTGTGCGCGTCTTTCCAGCCAGCGCTCTGAAGAGAGGACTGGCTTCTGTCAAAGTGTGGCACCATCCCCTTGGGCCCCAAGCTCGAGGCATGGCATCCCCAGCATTTGGCAAAAAGTCAGGGGAGCCCAAGATGAAACAGACCAAGTCAGGTACCTTGTCCTGCAGCTTTGAATACCCACCCCAAGTCTGCGGATTCCCCGCCCCACCCCCACCCCACATCACATTTGGTTTATGAGAGAATGTTGCCTTCAGAGCAAAGCCCAGGAGAAAAGCAAAGTCCCAGAACACAAAGGCTTTGGTCCTGGCCCTGGGAGCAAGGTCAGTCTGGAAATGGGATGCCTTCTGTTTTCTGTCAGTTTCCAGATAAGACGAGAAAAGGCTGAGTGGCTGGGAGGAGCTGGTAATCCCAGAAGAATCTGCCAGTGGGCCCTAACGGTGGCCTTGGCCCAGGAGCCATAAATCTGCACCGCATCACGTGAGATATAGCCCCACTCTGCCTGGCCATGAGGTTCCCACTTGGCATCGGGCATTCTCTGTGCTGAGCACTGGGGCCAGAGAGGAACGAGACAGGGCTGGAGGGAAGTGGAGGGATGAGAGATGGTGACGATGGCAGAGAAAATGAAGAGGAGAAAAGGAATGTTTATCATATGCTCACCCTCAGGGCCTTACAAATAACCTTTAACCCTCGACCCTGTGAGACAGGTACCATACCATCCCTGGTGCACGGTGAGGCTACCAAGGCACCATGTAAGGAACTCTCACAGGTCACACAGACAAAGCTCACGTTTGCGCCCAGTACATCTAGGTTCATATTTTAAAGCCTTTTCCAGGAAAGTTTAGGGCAGAAAGTAGGTCAAAAGAGACTTTCTCAAGGACACTTCAAGAGTCAGGCAACACCCCCGGGATACAAGTGCAGTCTGCTAACACTCAGTGGACTTTGCACAGGGAAAGAAAAACCCTGACGCTCTCCACTTTGGCCACACCGGGTCCCCACTGCTGTCTACAGAGAGGTTCAGAAGCCAGGGGATGAGAAGAGAGTCACTCGGGGTGCGGTCCCTAGACAGCAGCATCAGCTGCTCCTCAGAGCTGCTGAGAAATGCAAATTCTCAGGCTCTCTGCAGTTTTTCTGAGGCAGAAGATCCCCTAGATGACTCCCAGGCCCTCAAGTGTGGGACACCTTGGTACAGAACGTATGAGCCAGACACGCCCCTGACGGTGGTGTGAGTGAGGTGTCCAAGGCCACCGAGAAAGTCAGGGCAGAACCTGTGACAGTGTCTTGCCTGGACCTGGCCTGTGTGCTTGTGCCACAGCCAGGTGGGGCTGTGGCTTCTCCTGGCGCCTCAGACTTGGCGGATGATAGGAGGCAGTCACTGCTCCCCAAAAGTCTCCCCACAGCTGACTCCTCTGGGGCCCCCTTCCCAAGGCAGCCAGTCTCTGATTTCCAAATCAGCATTTAATGAGAGAAGGCTGGGCCAGAAAAGTCTCTGACACCTCCCCTGAGCACTTCAATGCCCATTCTCAAGAGGCCTTTCCTGTCCCATGTCTCAAAGCGAAACCTTAGGACAGATGCCTGACCATCACCCTCTCCCCACCGGGAGTCTCCTTCAGGAATGAAATAAGTCTTGGTGCAGCACGCACAGAATTAGAATTCCCAAAGGTATGAGTTTCACTACTCACTATCTGTATGACCTAGGGCAGGTGATTAACCCTCTGGGGTATATTTTGTACATCATCAAATGGAGTTGAAAATATTTATTTTATCAGTTGATGAGACAACAGGTGTCTAATGCCTAAAACATTGTTCCCTTCCCACAGCATTTTTCATCACTAGCTACCAGGACTTGAACACAAACCATGTGAGAAGGACATGGATGAGTCCAAGCCAGAACATAATATCCTGGGGGCAGGGGACTCCAACCCTATGGGGAATGCCCTGGGGATGGGGAAGTGTAAGAATTATCACTTAGGGTCTTCCAACATCTGACCTGACACATCACGTTCCTGCCCTGCTTTGACTGAAGCCCAGTCCTCTTCCAGCTCACGCGAAAGCTAACAAATATAGCTGGGACCTAGTAGCAAATCTCCGTTCCAGGGTCCCAATGGTCCTGGGATGAGGATCAGACCAGACCGAAGGAGACACAGGAGAGGCTAAGAGCCAGAATCCTTTGCTTCTGGGGTTGGAGTCTGTAGCCCCTATGTGTTCATGTTCTGGGTTAGCATCATCCTCATCATCCCCAAACACCTTCTGAGCCATTGCTTCCCACATCCTGGACCAACATAGTCAAAAGGACCCTAGCAAGGCTTTAGGGTAGCCCTCACTTCCTCATTCATAGGACAAGTTTCACACACAGGCATTGACCTGGCAAGGGGAAGAAGCAACAATGCCTGGAAAAGCTGCCATATATTTAGATCAGGACTCACCTCAGTCACTGACTTGTGCCGTTGCCCAGAGTTCCAAGGCCATTTAGCACATTGACTTTCCAGGCAGGAATCCCTTCCAGAATCCCATTTCTTGAACACTTCTGGGGTTGCCTCATTTTCTCTCAGAGTAAGCATAATCATAATTGCTACTGTATTGAGTATATGCTACATGCTAATGTAAATAAAATAGCCCACTCACTTATGAGAACAACATCCAAACATCCTGGTTTCACTGGAGCTGATCAATTAGCAAGACTATCACCTCCCTCTTTCTGCTAACTATACTCACATTGATATGACCCAAAACAACAGTACTCTAAACAACTTCTCTCTACTGTTGACAATGAGCTAATATGAGCATAAAAGCCTAGCAGTTTCTCACCTTCACAGATTGCCAGAGGGCTAGGAGTACATGGGCCTCATAGGTAGGATATGGCAGAGCAGTCTCAGGAAGCTTCTGTCAGTTCAGGCTCTCCCTGCTGCTCTTCCTTTGCCCTGAGCCTGTAAACTCTACATTCCTCATTAACAGCAGAGTCAATAATTGCACTTCTTTGACAAGCAAGAGTCAGACCCATCCCTAGGCACCCCAGATGCCCCAGACCTGTGTGCTTTTCCAGAATTTATATTTCAAAAACTGATTGCCTCGTCCAAACAGCAGACTCATCCTCCTGACCTGTGGTTTTAGTTTTTGCTCCTGAGCTCAAGTCAAAGACTTGGAGCCAAAGGGCCTTCATGTAGATACAGAAGGTTCTCTCTAGCCCAGAAGGCAGACCCCTTCCTTCTCATTTTTTCCCTAGTAAATGATACACAAGTTCTCCCTAATTAGAGTCTCCCTTTAAGTTCTGTAGACTGCTAATGAGTAAGAAAGAGGAGGCACTTGGGAGCCCTGAAGAAATTATTTGAAAGCAAAACCAAGTGGCCTCCGTAAAATATCACTATTTCAGTCAAAGGGATTTTTTTCCCTTATACACGACCACCTGACACAGTCCAGCTGGCAGTGTATTGAGAAATCAGAGACACTGGCTTTCTTCAGAGAAAACGGGCCTCTCCTTATATTCTTGGGGCTTCTGGGCAAGCTGTCTCCTTATCAACTTGACCCTCCCCTGACCCCTGATCTCTCAGCCAAAGCAGGAGGTGCTGTCTCTTCTGCTCACTGCTTTCCCAAGCATCCAGAGAGGACAAGTGAGTTGCTTGAGGTTGCACAGTAAGTGACAACTAGGCAAAACTGTACCCTAGGGCTGTAGGTCAAGGTCACTTCATTCCTTCTCTAATAATCCTTTGTGTTCACTGAGTAGCAGGAATAATGTTTTACAAGCACCAACTCATTCATTTATTCCTTTACCAAATAGTTATTAAGCCAAGATTTATTTAATTGTTGGGCCTATAGCAGTGAGCCAAACAAAATCCCTGCTCCCCGAAGTCTACATAATGGCCTGGTAGCCAACAACAGACAGATATATAAGACAATGTCAGCTACTGCTCATTTTCATGAAGAGAAGGGCATCTGGGAATACAGCAGGGTTAAGAGAACTTTAGAGAGGGAAATCAGAGTGGTCTCCAGGAGGAGGAGGCAGAGCTTGGAGTGGAGATTAATTAAATGCAGAGATAAGCTATGCCCTTATCTGGGGAAAATACATTCTGGCAGAGGGAATAGCAAGTGCAAAGGCCCTGAGGCTGGAGTTCAGGAATAGCAAGGGATGTAGCTGTTGACAGAATAAATGAGGGGACTTCCACTGGGCATGAGAAGTAACAGAGGGTAGACCACATGGGGTCTGCCGGCACACATGAGGCCTTCAGCTTTATACTGCAAGTACCCTTAGTGGTGTACTCAGGTTGGGAGTGAGGGGGCATTCTTTAGTTTGAAAAGGATAATCTGACCTCTCCTTGGAGAGCATCTGGGAGAGGTCAAGGGTAGAAGCTGATAGCTGAGTATGGAGCAGATGAGATCATTAAGTCCTTCAGTAACTCTAAAGTAATCTCTATTGTTATGAGGCAACTGAGCTTCAAAGAGATGAAAGAACTTGCCTCAATTCTGGCACCTACATTTGACCCCAAAACTGAGCTGCTGTAGGACTGAAATTTTAAAGACTAAATGACTGCAAGGAAGGGTCCTGGCTGCTGTCTGTAAGGAATAGAGCTCTCTCGTTCAGGGCTGCCCCTTACCAGCCCCCAGTCACCATTCACTGAAGAACTGCCATTTCCTGGGGCCAACACTGTCCCAGGCACAGGCCATGCAAGATCTTTGACATATGGGATCTCATTTAATCCTCACTGCAACCCAGGGATCTCGTGTTATTATCCCTGTGTAACCAGATGAAAAAGATCTCATTTTCTCAGTGGAGATAGTGAAAGCATTCCAAAGCTGCTTTGGGGTTTAATTCACAGAAACCTCAGCATTAAATCTACTAAACCAGAAAGTAATCCCCTCTTTGGCTGGCCCTGGGAGTCTGGGTCTGCCCACAGGCTTGGGGGAGAACTGGTAGCTCACACTTGCACACGTGAGCGTGCACACACGTTCCACGCTCAAGCCCAGCTAAGCCCTGGCCCATTCCAAAGACGTGCCCTCTCCAGTTCTACCTCTTGTCCTCCCGTATATCCCCTCTTCCTTCTTGACACACACACAGCTCATATGGCACCCCCAAACCCACCCCTGATCCTCCCCCAAACCCACCCCTGATCCTCCCTCCCGGCAGTGCAGCAACACTCAGGGTACCTCACCCCTCACAAAACACTGTGCCCCTGGGCCTGTTCCCCTCCCTCCCTGCTCTCATTTACATCCAAAGTACCCAGATCTGTGTCTTTTTCTCCCTGATGGACCCAGCTAATTTGACAGGATTAGCTGAACTCAGTTTGGAAAGGCTGCCAGGAAGTCATAGGCACCACAAGCACAGGAGTCTTCTTGTCTTTTAGAAAGGAACTTCTGAGACAATCGGTTCAAGAAGGTGAAGATAATGGAGGATATAGGTGAATTTGAAATATGCAATTACTAAAGGAAGTAAGAGGTGTTTCCTAAAATTCTGCTCTTCCAAGACACCTGAGAGTGGAGAGAAATTCAATATGACAACCATGGAGGCACCCATCAGGTGCCAGGCACTCGGCTGAAGGCATTCACGGTGTAGCAGGGAATTAGACGCGTGGATGATTCCAGAGGGAGGATCACCCGCTCAGCCATCGCCCTAGACCTCAGTGATGGTGTCGAGGAGTGGAGGAGGGTGGGGTTAAGTCCTTCTGGGAGGGTTCATCACGGTGAGCCTCAGCAGTGTTGGAAGTGTAAGTGTGAACACATCCGCAAGACAGATGACAAGGGGTGGACTTTCCAGGCACAAGAAACTGTGGGGACAAAGGTCCAGAGGAGGGAAACAGTGCCGTGCGTAGCCCTGCGAGACACTGGCATTTCCAGTGTGGCTTGGCAAGGTGGATAGAAACAAAAAGATGGGCTTTTTGGAAATGTATTTATGCCCTGATCTTCAATGAATTCTTGAGCAAATTCTACTTTCCAGCATTCCCCTCAGGTGAGAAAGTATTGCAGGAACTGCAGGGCTCTCAGCAAGAGGATGGCTTTCTGATGCGGTCATTAGGAGCTCAAAAGCTCTCCATCAACCTCTATTTTTTTTTTTAATAAAGATTTATTTATTTTTGCATATAAGCACCGGGGTACAGGCCAGAGGTGCGGGGAGGTGAGAGAATCCACCAGACAGAGCAGGGAGCAGAACAGGCAGACTTACTGAAACACACTGCTGAGGGGAGCATTGGGCCAGGCAGGAGAGGTCTGCCTGCGCCACGTGGGTCACCTTCCCAGCCGGCGGCAGCAGGGATCGAACTTGTGCTGGAGTGGCCACAGTTTGCTTCACAGTGCATTGCTCAACCCACTGCGCCACCAGGGAGGGCCCTCCATGACCCCCTGTTACCTAGGGGATCAAGATCATAGGAAAGGATAAAGACCTGCGGCCCCTCCTAAGATCTCCAGCCTCTTACCTTTCCCCAATACTCCTGCCCTCTCCATGAAGCTGTCCTTGGTTCTTCCCCCAAGAATGGGCCTCTCGAGGACCCTGTGATGGGCCTCTCCCTGTCAGAGAGCCACTGTCCAGGGCCAACATGGCCCAGTGGGGAAAAGCAAATGCTCAGAGGTCACCACAATGGATTGTGTGTGACTGTGATGGCCATGGGAAGGGCTGGGGCGGAGTAGTGAAGTGGCCAAACCCATAGGCCAAACCCTAGCTAAGCACAAATAGACTTTGGGTGAGGTTTTTGAACACTGATGCTACTCCTCATGCTCAGGGATTCAGGTTTAGCTGGCTTGGGGAGGACTCTAGACATGGATACTTAGGTTTTGGAACTGGCAAGATCCCAGCACAGACTGACATGAGGACATCTAGACCAGCTCTGTCACTGTCGGAGCTTACTGTCCACTGGCCTAGAAGATCTCTCTAGGTGATACAAATGGGCAGTCATGGTCAAAACCGCTTGTCTAGAGTCTGATTGCAGATTTCAAGTCCCATTTCCATCATCACTAGCTGGGTGACCTCAGACGTGCGAAGGTCATGATTTTTGGAACTATCAGAGGTATCTGGGGTGGACTGAAATAAAGCCCGTCAAGCTCTGGGCACGAGCACTGCCCTTGGTGAGCACTTGGCACCGGCAATCACAGGCACTGCCTCAGGCCGGGTGTGCTTGGCTCAGTCGTGTGTCCTCCGCAGAGCCCGTCACAAAAGAGGCACCCGAGGGACAAGTGTGTTGGGATCAGTTGAACGACGCCCAAGTGCTCCCAGGCAGAGCCCAGGCTCCGCCGTCTGCTCCTCACCGAGGACTCATCCTCAGTCCGCAGCTGACTGGCAACTCGGTTTCCCCGGGCACTCTTTCAAGACCAGCTCAAGTGCGAACAGGGGAGCACTCAAGGCAACCCCGAGACACTCCATCTTCTCTCCCCATCTGCCACAAATGGCCTGCCCTGCCATCCACCTTCCTGCTCACAGGAGCCCAAAGACCCAAGAGCACCCCTTGTGTTCTTGGGACACAAGTGCAGACAACCCCACCCACTCCCGCTGGAGGTAGGGGGAACCCACGGAAGAGAGTTGGCCCCGTCCTGCCTCTGAGCCCAGCCAGTGGACAGTAAGCTCCGACGGTGACAGAGCTGGTCTAGATGTCCTCATGTCAGTCTGTGCTGGGATCTTGCCAGTTCCAAAACCCGCACCCCCAGCACCCTGAAACAAAACCTCTCATTTTCTAGGAAGGCTGGAAGATGCCTATGGGCTTTCTGCTACTATACGTATCGAGAACTGTCAAATTCTCAAGAACGTATAAAAGTTACGGTAGCATTGCCTGAATTCATTCCCTTGTTGTGTTTAAGTCTTCACAGCCTGTTTGAAAAAAATGCTAAAGGAAAGGAGGGCATCATTTCAGTCTCCTGATTGATCTATCCCTCGTCCCTTGTCACCAAGAGGAGATGCCCTGATTGCTGGACAGGTCATTTCCAAACTTGCAGGGGCAGTGCATGGAGGGAACTGACACCCACCGGGTTCTCTTTCTCTGCCATCCTATGATTTCTTGACAGGGATGTTAGGGGACTGCTCCTCTTTCCTGACACTTTTCTCTCTGCGTTCCTTCCAAGAGCCACAGCAGTGCTGCTAACATGTAGAGCGCGGGCCACTGCCAGCCTGCGAACTGGTATGTGCCGGCCCCCAGTAACATCAGGAGATGTGGGTCACATTGGAAATTGACAACGTAACTGTCACTGTTCAGCGACAGCGCGCTGCTCAGTGGACTTCTTTCCCCGCACCACTTTCCTGAGGAAGGAAGAAGAGTGTTGATTTACGTTCTCTGCAAGCTACTGATCCCATCACAGGGGGGAGAAGTTTGTGGAAGCCCCTGCTGAGCTGCACCGTGTCACAGTGCAACCCTCACTTCAGACAGGACACGTGGCTGAGGGCAAGGTTCAGATTTGAGCTTAGCTGGAAGAGGGGGATGGAGGAAGCAGACCCATTGTGATCAGCACGCTTCGTCCAGCTCATAGCGTGGTCCCTTTCCTTGTGTGTGGCCACCTCAAACAGCCCAGCTGGAAGGAGGGGTGACTGACCAACCAGAATTCATGCTCAAATGCAATCCTTATCTCCCAATGTCCCTAATAACATTTATGTTTAAAAATGGATTGATATATAGTGCAGGCAAGGTTAGCACAGTAGGTTTCAATAGATGACTCACTGTAGCCGAATCTGTGCTTACGGTCCCAGGACCAAAAGCTCAGGAAGTATAATTCAAACACAAAACAAAAAAAATCCCACCCAAAATACAGGTCCCTATGAAGGTCTAGAGACTGAGTTACACCAGTTCACATAACCCCTGGTCTTTCAGGGACCTAAGCCCGTGGCGGGTTATGACAGCGCTTGTCAGAATGAGCAACCGTGAGGCTCACAGCGCAGGGGGTCACAAGTCCTCACTGGTGTATTACATCCACTCCTCAAACTGCCAGGACAGAGCTGACGTTCTCTAGTCTGTCGCATACCTGCCTCAGCAACTGCTGCAGATGTGGCTCTGGGCGTGGCCAAGCTTACTGCCTCTGTGTGGAATGAGTGAAAAGGGATATCTCATAGATCAGATGTGGGTTCCATGTGGGGAAGCACTTCCAACCGAGGTACCCCAAGAAGGGGGCCCAGTGCTGCGCTAGCTCGCTCAGAATTGGCAGCAGCTGAGGGGCTCCTTGGGGAGAAGTCTGTTGAGAGAGCCAGTGGCTCCTGAGGCACCTGAAACAGTTTGCCAACTCTATGTCCGTCCGTCCACCTTTCCTTCTGAACGCCAAGCGATCTCAAGAGCTAGAGTTGCTTCCATTTTCTCCTGGCTTCCCTTCTCTGTCCCTTATATAAAGTTGGACTTAGGGTCCACCCAAGAAATCTAGGGTGATCCCACTTTAAGATCATTATTGACATTTCCAAAGACCTTTCACATAACGTCACCTGCCAAGATTCTAGACATCAGGACATAGACAACTCTTTTGGGGAAGGAAGTACCATCTACCCACTCTAACAGCTAAATGCCATCAACAGAAAGAACAGCTGCTACTTCCAGGTGTCAGAAAACGCTGTCAAGGGGAAGGATGAATCTGCTTTGTTCACTTTAAAGACCTTGCCTGATGCCTAATCTGAGCTGGACCCACTTGCTCAGCATCTAAGGACAATAAATGAGTGAGAACTGAACTTGAGGAATTCAAGTCTTCCAGGAGAAGATAGAATCGACTATGCATTGCAAATGTCAACTTCACCTCCTGCTACCAGGAATAGCCACCCACCTAAGGCTCTCCTCCCATCTGTAGGACAAAGGAAATAACAGTAATGGCCAGGGGGCAAGTGGGGCAGGTGGGATGGGTCCTCCTGCATGGAGAGGCCCACTAGCACAGAGACTGGCCTCTCTCTGCCTCCACTCATTTGACCTCAAAAAGTGATAGGTCTGGTGAGTGGGTGTGATCAGGCTAACACGGCCACGCCCCTTTCAGCTCCTCTCCTAACCTGGGGAGCCAGTCTCACACAGAGAGGATGGATTTTGCTTTCTCTTTCTAGCAATTCACAGAGTTGTAGTCCCACCTGTGGGAGCCTGTCTGGGTACCACGCACATATGTCTGGGGAAGGAACCAGATAGCTGTAGGCTTCAGAATTCAAAAGCCAGTTTGCCTGGGGACCAACTGTCTTCTCCAGTGCCAGCGCCGTATCAGCAAATGCATATTTGGGCTCCTATTTGCCTTGTCCCTTGTCTTAGTTCTCAACTGATCCCAAGGAAGGCAGTAAAAGAGGAATTTTGTTTATAGAGCTTTCACGAACCCTCATAACAACTACGGTAACTACAGCAGGTGGTGGCTGTTGGAAAATTTAAATAATGCATGAAAAAACTTCTTAGTCTGTGTCTGAGACATAGTAGGTGCTCAGTCAACTGTGCCAATCTTCTGCCCACAGCATCTCTCACCGAGTCCCTGAACCAGGGAGGCATCCAGCCCAGCTTCTGGGCTCCCCAAGCCCGCTGGCCCCAGCGCCAGGGCCCGCTTCAGATGCTGCCTGCTCCCGAGCGGCCCACAGCCTGGGTGGTAATCAAGAGATTCCAGCCCAGGCTTTGATGCTGCAACCAGCGCGGCGAGCCGGGCACTGTTTGAAGTGTCTGCCTGTGTAATAAGGATTTCTAATTCGCGCGAACCAAAGCAGCATTTGCAGTAAAGATCATTTTTGGAATGAAAAATAAATTGTGACTGGAGGGTCTGGGTTTGTTTCAAAAAGGGAGATCACCCACAAGCATCGCGTTCTCTAAGAAGCCACCCGCCCGCGTGTTTTGAGATGGAGAGCACGCCACTCAGAATTTCAAAGTGCTGTTAATTAAGAGCAGTTTATTAAAATGTCAATCTTTTAAACCAAAACAACTCTCTTCCCTAGCTTGCCGCGTGGGCTTCCCAGCCTTTCTTCCCACCCCAGATAACTCAGCTGGCGGTGTCACCACCACCCAAGAGAAAGTATCTATCTCTATACTGCACCTCAGAGGGGAGGCAACCACTGGTCCCAAGGATGAGGCCCGACACCTGTCATTCAACTACGAGTCTGCCCCCAGAAAGCCTGTCATTCAGGAGACAAGATGACCCAGGGGCCTAGTGTAAGGACTGAACAGCAACGGGCAGTAGTGCCCATCTCCTAGGTGGTTGTGAGGATAAAAGAGATAATGCACAGAAAGTCATTAGAATGACGTCTGGTGCAAAGCCAGTGCCAAGTGAACGTCAGCATTGCTATTCCCCAAAGTCTCCATGAGCAGGCACTAAGTCTCATTTGTTTCTTTACAGATTATTCCTCTTTCCAGATAGGAAATGAACTTTATTCGGTTTTTTAACTCCAGCGATCAAGATCTAGACACAGGCAGGGAAGATTAGGCAGGGCCCACCAGGTAACAGAGGGAAGATTGGACTTTTTATCCTGGTATCAAAGGAGCCACTGGAAGGTCAGGAGAAGTAGCCATAGCATGATGGAATGTTGTGGAAAGATACCTCATGGACAATGAGTGGAGCAAGGGAGAGACAGGAACCTGGGAGTCCAGGGAGTTGCAGATCCAGGAAGGGTAAGCAAGGTGTTGGCAGAGGGGGTGAAGGTGAGGGTTAGTGAGTCCTGGCAGTCCACACAGCCCTGTCTTATCTGGCCAGAACGGACATCCAGCCTTAAGACCACAGGGTCTCAAGTTCCCTCCCTCTAGGAGTACTCCTGCAGAGGGTCCCCTCCTCAGCTGGGCAGGGAAGAGTCTGGAAGACCAAGAGTCTTCCTCAATCTCCTCCAGACGACAACAGTTGCCCATCCCCCCCAGCCTCGGCCTGCACTATAGGTATCTATCCAAGGTCTCTGCCAAATGTTGGCAACTTAGGCTCTGGACACAAATTGCCGGGGTTCAAATGTCAGCGCTCACTTAATCATTGTGGGATCTTGGACAAGTTATTAACCTCTCCGTGTTCCAGTTCCCTCAACAATCAAGTGGGCATACTAATTTGGATTTCATAGGGCCATGACACAGATTAACTGAGGTCAAGTACTAGAACCCTGGCACAGTGAGAGCTCCCTTGCATCAGGATTCCAGGATTCCAGGGCCTACAGGCTGCCTTTTCTGTGCCTTCCTCATCATTAAGCTTCAAATCCCCAGGGTTTGTTTAGAAAAACAAATGACAAATGATGCCTCCCCACACCCAGCATCTCCACCCAGTCTGGCCTGACTTAACAGGTCCCCCAAGGAACCCAAAGGGTTTCTTGCCTGCCACACCCTGCATTGGGCCCAATGCACCCCCACCCAGGTGTGCTCCATAGCCACTCCCACAGCACAGATAGGCCAGGTGTGTGAGGCACCAGAGGTTCCAGGTCCTGAAATCTGCCCTCGGAGTCATCTTTCCAGCAAGCCCCTCACCAGGTGCGGGAGCCTGGACACCATCCAGGGCTCAACAACCACACCTTATATGAATGAACGAATGAATGAATGAATGAATACAAATCAAAATGAATGAGTTTCTTCCCCACCAACCAACGTATAGCCTTTTTAAGAGCATTCATTCATGTAATTGACAGATATTTATTGTGATGATTTTCTCGGGTGTTCCTCCAGATCCAGGCTCCTTGTCTGGGGGGCTGACCTCAGAGACTGCATCTAGCCTGGGGTGTTTCACTCACTGGCTTTCCTTAACCAGGACATTTCATAAATAGCTCCTTCAGCAGATTCTCTGTAAAACCTAACCCCCAGGCCATACCTCTGTGTTTTGTGCACAGCGTCACTTGGCTCCTGCCAGGCTCCAGAGGAAGAGGTGTGCTGTACCCCAGACTTGTTCCAGTTCCTGCCCACAGGGAACTTCTGTTTCCCTGGGAAGGGACTGACAAGAAATGCAATCACTAAAACACATACTACGGTACCTGGTGGTCAGTGCTAAGAGTCAGAAGATGGGAATTATGGAGTAGGTGCTTTGCCCTTTGGAGTAGGGAGGCATGAGAGGCCTCACGGATGGGGCGAGTAAGTAGAGACTGAGATTCTGATGGGAAATAAATGCAAAGAAGAGAAGTGCAAAGGCACTGAGGCAGGGCTGTGTCCTCCTTGAATGCAAGTGAAGCGGCACAGCAGGGACCCAGGAGGTTTGGTGACTACTGTTGAAAAGGAGACATGGGGGAAGAGAGGCTGCAGGACAAAGGGAGGCTGTGGTGGACAGAGGGAGCATCACTGAGCAACGTTTTTACTGCAGCTCACCACAGGAGCTCCACTCAGACCTCCTGCTCGTCAAGCGACAGACTCCATTCTTAGCTCACTCTGTGGGCTCAAGGTCACCCCCACCTGTGGGGTACCTCATCCGAGTTCAACCCCAGCGTCTCTGTCTCTTCTAAGTGCTCTTAGGGGAAGCTCCTGCTTCCTAGATTGTACAACGTGCCTCCAGGAGAGCTGCTTCCCTGGTTCCCAGGCACAGCCCCAGGCTGGGGGGTCCACGCTACAGAGAGGGATGATCCCTAGAGCTGAGCGCTACCTTCTGCCCCAGGCCCACCACGCCAGGGTGTCCTTGGCTGACCACAGGCCAAACCAGGCCCCCAGTAGAAGGGGCAGGAGAGGAGGGGAAGAGAGATCCAGCAGAGGGCAGCCCTGCCCAGTGGTGCCTGAGGCGGAGCCTGTCCCTTGGGAGTCTCTCTCCCTTTGGTGATTGTTTCCCAGGCTCCCTGGAGCCGGAGGAGGATGGAATGTTCTTATCGCTTCCCAGAGGGAAGGCTTTCTTCTTTCTTCACAAAAATGTTAAGCTTCATAATCCGATAGGAAACCTGGACAGGCTGCAGCTGGTGGACCGGGTCCTACTTCTGGGAACTGGGGGGAGAAGGAGAGAGATGGAAGGAGGGGAGGGAAGCCTGTTGAGTAAGGTCGGAAAGGGGAAACTAGAGGTGAGGGAGGGGACTGCAGAACCTCATCATAACAAGTAGGAAACCGTGAAAATCCACCTGGGACTCCGAACTCCGAGGCGGTGAGAGACGCGTTTCCTCTGACCCCACCTACCCCTGAACCGAAGAGGGAGGGTCTCAGGGTGGGCAGGGTGACTGTGCCACCTCCAGTTTGCTGGCATGCTTGCACACCTCCCTGGGCAGCAGACACTTTCTCTGCCAGACAGGGTGTTCTGTTTCTAGTGGTAAGCTGAGTCTGACAAAGTCCCTCCTCACAGAGCTGTACAGGAGGGGGCAGATAGCGACTCAGCAGGGCCATCTTCCTCAGAAAGCCAGCACTCCATGAGCCAGGACTCTGAGTTCCAAGAACAGGTCCACTTCCTGAAACATGGTGAGGAGGCCTCTAAGACTCAGAAATAAAGTCAAGAGGCTTATCCTGCTTGGGGGGGGGGGGGGGCATGCCACCTTTTGTTCATTCATCCCCTCGACAAAGAGTCCTTGGCGTCTCCTGCGGAAGAAGACAGCAAGGTGCGAAAGAACAAACACTTGCTGAACCCCCACTTCTGTCCTGGCCCAGGTTGGCCCCTGGAACTGTCAATGCTCCAGGGCAACATCATGTCGGGAGGTCAAGAGGCCCAGCCATTTCCTGGGGACCCCAGGGAAGAGCAATTTCCCACCTCCAGGTCAGTCTAGTGAGGAGAAAAGGTGCTTTGGAGGAGACCAGAGCCAGGCCTCTACCTTCTCTCGTCATCTCCTTCCTTATGGGGTGACCATGGCTGGTGATCCCTGGCCCCTTCTCCTACTGAAGCCCACAAACAATTGTGCTAGAAGATAATATACTGGGCATTGGGCAGACCACCCTTCCACCTCACCCAAAGCAGGTGTGGAGCAGATCAGAGCTTGATGTGAACTGGCTTTTTAAAATCTACACTGTATCAGGAGATCTTCCCACACTCTCACTCTCTATTCTTAAGCATACATATAATTCCATGTATAGCTGTTGATTTTAAAAGAAACTTTTCATGATGGTTATCTATTCCATATATAAAAACTTCACTTTCTAATTTATAGATGTATATACTGCTTGAATAAAGCAATAAGAACATTTTTCTTCAGAAATTAAAAATAAATGTATGCCTTTTAAAAAGTATCCTGTGTGCTGAGGTGATGGTACATGGATGAAATGGTGGTGGGAACTCCCTGGGGATTACAAATGTTGTTAAATACAAATAAATAAACCTAATGAGAAAAAAAATAATAAAAATTTTTTAAAATACAAACAAATAAAAAAGTACCTTGTGTGATGAGGTAGGGATATGCTAGACTGAGGGGAAAGAACATATTAGTAGTGGGGGGCAGTGTTCCCCCTGTGTTCAGTTCCAGCCAACATGTGCACCCAACACAGGGTGACTCACTCCTAGCCCCAGCATAGGGAGGGTTCATCCTAGGTACAGGACACCCCGCAGAAGGTGGGGTCAGAGTCTAGCTAACAGGGCTAATAGCCATTCTCCAGGTGAGTGCAGACTGTGTTTCTAAGGGAGAGATGAATGCCTGCCTGCACCTGTGTGCCGGGGAGGGGTCACCTGCAGCTCAGTGGGCTGCGACACACCTCTGCCCGTGCTCACAGGCCAGAGCCCAGGGCATCCTGGAGCTGCAGGTGGCCGGAGCAAAGGAGAGACCCTTGCTTCCATCTGCCTAATCTGGAAAGTTCTCAAACAGAAAAAGGGAAGACCAGCGCTGAGAGGATGGGATGGAAGATCTTCCCTGGGGGCAGACATGGCTTCTGGTGTCAAAAAAGGTGAGGGCACCTGACTGCAGACCTTGGGAGAAGATCTGTATGGGCATAAAGGGAAGTTGAGGCATCTGTGTGCATCTTCTCTGCCCCGAGAAGATGAAAAATAAAGAGGGAAACCTCCAAAAGCTCCATGCTGCTCTTGGAGATTGGCTGTGAACACCCCTGTATTGGCCACTTGCCACTTTTGCACACCCCCTGTGTGTTTGGGGAACTCTCTCACTCTGAGTCCTGTTTGGGGGCAGAGGCCACTTTTTCTGTGGAAGCCAGACCTTTCTTTCCCAGTCTCCTTGTAGCCAAAGCTAAAACCCATGACCCTACTCTATTGACCTGACTCACCCACAACAAACTTTGAATCAAAAAGAAGTGATGCAACAAAGCCGACAGGCTGCCTGGAGCCCATTCCAGCAAGGGTGCAGCAACCACCACACCCAGATTCTAGAAGAGCAGGGCCAAGCTTCTGGGACATCCGGTAGGGATCCTGGCAGTCATGTGGTGTCCCCTGCAGGGCCTCCCTGGTGCCCTCCCTGGACCAGTCAGTCCTGCAAAGTGATTTTGGGTGTTGTTCTACAGCGTGGGGCCTCCAGGCTAGCAGCTGTGCATTTCCCAGTATACTTCTAATAAAGTCCCATTCCACCCCAGCCAGCCAGAGCTGGATTTTCTGTTCACAAGGTGGAAACCAAGACTGAATCAGAGACTTGTGTGTGATTGGTCCAAGGAGGAACAAGACGGCAGGAGGCTCTCCAGAAGAGACAGTGACTGGCAGTTCACCCAGGAACATGTCGCTCCCAGAAAGCTGAGTTGACAGACAAGATTCCTCTCCTCACCCTCCCTGTCCACTGCACTAGCAGCAGGGAAGTGCGTTCCTGAGCTGCCCCTGCAGGACGCACAGCCAGCCCCAGGCTCACGTGGTCTGGCCCGGGGAGGGTAGAGTCCTTTCTCCACAGCAACATTTCCTGGGCCTGAGGTGCTCTCACTGCCAGCTTGTTGCACATCCCCAGGGGGCATATTCATAGCTCAGTCCATGAGAAAATCGCCTGAATGCCAGGCGCCATGATTGCCAAGGAATTCAGTGTGAATGGTGCCCTTGTTGTTTGGGCCCTGCTACCATGGGGATTAGAGAGAGTCTTGAGCTCAGGGGAGTGTGGAAGGACGTTTTTGTGTGTGTGTGTGTGTGTGATCAGCCATCCCCCCCTTGAAAACTGTCTGCCTTCCAGCACCTACACCTCTGGTTTCTCCCTCAGAGGTCACAGTCCAAGAGCATCCCTGCCTCCCTGACCCCAAACATCCATTCTTCACGCTCCCCTTCCCATAGTGCCTTCTCCATCACTGGAAGATCTGCATGGGAGCTTCTGTTTCAAAGCATGTTTGGGAAGGAAGCTAGTGGGCAAATAGTGTGTGTGTGCCCACCCATGCTGGTGAAGCACCAGTTCTGTCTCCCTGGAGGCCAGCAAGGCCCTGAGATTCTATCAGCAGCTCCTCATACTGATTCCGTTGCAGCCAACACAAACAGAAGTAAAGAACCGCCCCCAGGCCGGGCCAGAGAGAAGTCCCACGCCTCCAGCCCACCCTCTTGGGCAGCTACCCACTGAGCCAGGAGCCAGGTATCAGGCTTCAGCTGGCCGGACTCCCGGCAGCTCCTGCTGGCCCTCTATGGGCCTGCAGCCCAGCCTGCCCACAGGCACCAGCCACAGCCCGGGCAGCAGGGCCCCAGAGCTCTGCCCAGTTAGTACCCTCCAGTCGCCTCCCTTCAGGCCCTGGGGTGCTGGCTTGGCAGGGGAACAGGGTATGTGAATGGGGGTGCACTGACTCATTAAGCTCCCCAAGACCTCCAAGTTTGCTCTGGGACCCTCCCATGAGGCAACAGGAAACCCAAGCTCTGAGGCCAGAAACAGAACATTGTGAACAATTTCAGGGGAAAAAATTATTCAGACCAATTTCAAGACATCTGAGAACTCAAGGGGAAAATCATAGCCACCTCTTCAGGCACTATTGTGTGCTCACGCCAAACCCCAAACTGCTGGACTGGAGCAGTGCGAAGGCTGAGCCCACATCCCTCCAGCAGAGCGCTGGCCTGATGCCTGGAACTCGGGTCCTCCGGGCCACCGGCCACATTCTCTCCCCCCACAACTCCTCTTTATTGGACATTCAGTGTGTGTGGCTGATGCCCATGTGCCACCCACCAGTGGGGCCATCTCCTTCTCCTTTAAAACTCAGAATAGACATTACTTTCTCATAAAAGCTTCCCTGTACCCTCTAGGCCTGGACAGGGCCACATGGCCGTAGGACTGTCGTTTACTGAGTCCTGTGGGAACTGGTCTCTGAGCAGGAAACATTAAGTAGGCCACCCCATTTGAAGGATTCCAGCTCTTTATTAGTGGGGCATCTCCCTCATTGTGAATGGGGCACTGAGGGTCAAAGAATATAAGTCATTTGCTCAAAGCCCCAGGTCTTTGTGCTAGAATGTGATCTGGAAGCAATTTGTGCTTCCAAGGTAGTGCTGTCAAGGTTTTGCCCTGAAACTTTTCACGCTACCTGCCCAGGAGCTGAAGGAGAAGGAAGGTCGAGCTCTTGGGGCGAGAGAAGAGTTGAGAAAGACTGGAACTCTCTCAGAGGAACCAGCGCCTGAAAGGTGTGCAGACATTGAACAAGTAAACATAGCAAGATAGAGCTTCCCCCAGTGGAAAAGTCTAGAAAGGGGAAATGACAGAGGAAAGTGACTCTAGGTCCCTGCACATGGGGTGCGAAGAAGAGGACATGGCAGATGAGGCCAAGGCTGAGTCCAGCTGAGCCACTCATCACAAAGCCTCTAAACACACAGACACACACATCACACACTCCACACTGCACACACCACACATACACATGCATGGTGCAAGGACTTGGTTTGTGTTCTCGATACATGTTCCAGGACTGCGGCACAGGAGGAACGTGGTACTCAGAGCTGATGAAAGAGTCACCCAGCATGAACCCCCTGGGGCCCAGTCAGTCAAGGTCCATCACAGAGTCCACATGGGCAGTGATAAGGGACATTTCTGGATGGTATTTAGAAAGCATGATTTCTGAAAATATTTTGTTCAGTTCCTATGGCATTTGATGTTATTCCATTGGAAGACGATAATTTTATTTCATTTTCATTTTTAAAACAAGATCCTACGAACAACAACGTAAAAGAGCAACTGCAGTGCATGCAGTAAAAAGAGGAAGTCACCCACCCCTCTGCCACTATCTACCTCCCCTCCCCCCAAATGTCATCCCTCAGGTAACTCTGGTCCTTCGTGAACTTTTCTCATTGTACAAACATCCATATGGCTGTGCAAGTATACAGGAACATATTCTTCTGCATCTTTCTCTTCTTTCACTCAATCATACATGTGAATATCACTATCTTCCCATGCAAAAATTATTCACTGGAGTCCCACTGTGTGCCAGGACAGATCCAAGAGGCTGACTAGGGTGAGAAGTTGGTTCCTGCACTCTCTGCTCCCACAGTGCAGTGGGACAGGCCTTGTGCAGTTAAAAAAAAATAGAGACAGTGATTAGGGCTGTGACGGGCACTGTGTGAGATTAACCATAACCGGTGCACTGACTTCAGCCAGGGGTGAGGGGACTCCTCTTGACAAAGGGGCATTTAAGCTGTAATCTAAAACATGTGACTCTGATCACATACCACTTCTGGCAGGGGGCTGGCTGGGGTGGAGGGCTGCAGGAAGCCAGGAGGGGAGAGGGGTGAGGAAGAAGGGCAGGTGAGGAGGCTGGGAGGCAGGAAGGTCTGGATCCTGCAGGATCTTTACATCCAAGTGATGAACTCAGATCTTTCTCTAAAAATGAGAGGGTTTTAGACAGGAAAATGGCATTATCTTACTTGTTTTTTTCAAAGATCCCTTTGCCTACTGTTTGAAGGATGAATTACTGTTTGAAGGGGAATTAAGGCACGAGAGCAGTGAGAAGGCAGGAGAAATGAAGTAACAGCTCCCTCCAAGATGTCCACAATCTCCTGCCCATATCTGGAAGCATGGTTGGTTATAGAAGAAAAAGGATGTGAAGTTACAGATTACAGATGGAATTCAGTTACTAATCAGATAACCTTAAAAGAAGATTATTCTGGATGATCTGCATGGGCCCAAGGGAATCACATGCAGTCTTCAAAGTGTAAGGGGAGGCAGAAGAACAGGTCTGAGTGATGCTATGTGTGAAGGACTAGATCTGCCTTCACTGGCCTTGCAGACCAAGGCCACGGGTTGAGGCACGCAGGCAGACTCTAGAAGCAGGGAAAAGCAGGGAAACAGATTAATTCCAGAGCCATCCTTAGAAGCTCAGGAGCCCCATAAGATCTGTGTCTAACTTCTGAACTGTAAGATAAATGTTAAGTCACCAATTCTTGGTAATTTGTTATAGCAGCAAATAGGGAACTAATACAGGCAGCTAGTGCAGGAGACCAAATGAGAGAGGCTCATATCTGGCCCAGGGTGGGGAGAGACAAGGAGACAGATCCACTTGGTCCCTATGTTTATGATGAGGGAGATGTGGGGATCCATCTAATGCAGATATCAAGAGAGAAGAAGTCAGTGACTCTGAGCTTGTGATGGGCCCGTGGTTGATGGCTGTGTTTTCCTCTGCAAGACTGAAGGGAGGAGCTTTGTCTCACCACTGCTGGGTCCCCAACACCCATCCAACTGCCTAAGACATAGTAGGTGCTCACAAAATATGTGTTGAATTAATTCATTCATTAAATAAAAGAGACCATCTTCCTTGGAGAAGAATTACTTCAAAACTCAGTCTTATGTCTCCCAAGGGGCCTCCTGAAGCCATCATAAAGATCTGTCAGGAGCAATGAAATGTAGGAGTAAGAAAGATAAGATGGCAGCCACCCCCAGTCTGGGAGGCTGAGCTCAGAGAGTGTGGCCAGCCAGGGGTCCCCAAGGCAGGCGAGGCAGACTGGAGGCAGCTCTGCTCTGACATTATCCACTAATAGGAGGTCCTTATCACCCAGAATGGAGCCGGGTGCTCTACTTAATTCAGGGGAAAGCTACTCTCCGGGAAACAGGTGCCAATTTGCAGCAATCACAATAAGAAACATCCTCTCTCTGGCTGATGCAAGCCAACAAGGTAATAGGGCATTGTGCAGTGGGGAGAGATCAAAAGGATTTTTTCCCAAGCCCACCATGGGCACTTAATCCATCTTTTGCTCTCTCTCTCTCTCCCTCCATTACAGCCTGAGGATGTACTATTTACAGGGCCTACATTAGCTGCCTTTTCAGATATCGCACTTCCTCAAAACCACTTCAGAAGCAAAGTGAATTAGAAATGAATTTGAGAGGCAAGCAGTGGCTTTCATGGCCTCCTCCCTGCCCCCAGGCCCACGCCACCTTCCTGACTGGATGCTGGAGCTCAGATCACACCCTCCCAGCTTTTTGCTATCCTCCACATAGGACACACTGACTTGGCCTCCAGGGCTGCTGTGGGAGGCTGACGGTTGGTTGAGGACATGGTGTGGAGACAAGGCAGAAGAAGTCAACACAGGTAAAAAATTGGGAGATCAGGCTGAGACAAAGAACAATCTGGAATGTGGATCCTGGGAAGGAGGTCATTTTGGACCACCTCTACCCTCTCTAGGGCCAGAAGCTGATCTTTCACATGGGCCTTTCCAGTTTTCCATACCTGGGCCCTTCCTAACCTCAAGGGAGCAGAGGCACTATTGTCAGGATATGGCAACTGCTTGGATGAACACATGTTGATAGGCCCAGCTTCTAGCACCTTCTCTAGCAGGTCCCCTCCCTTCTTTCCTCTCTTCAGATACCTCCAGGAATGCAAGAAACACTCCCTGGTACACAGGCATCTTCCAGGTGTGGGATTCCAGGAAGGGTGGAGAAAAGGCAGGAATGTGGGAGTTTTGGGTTGCCAGAGTGAGAGAAAGTTTCAACATGGTAGAATGTTCCATCAGAAGTTCCCTGTCCAGGCAACTCCAGGGGTCCCTAAAACTGGGACTAGGACTTGACATTCTTGACTCACAACCAATTGCTTCTGCCTCCATCACTGATTTTAAAATCTAAGTGGTACAACTGGGAAGAAACTTGTACTTCTGGGCTGAGGTTCAAGACCTGGAGCCGGGGACATGGCAGAAAGAAGAGGACTCCATTCCAGTTCCAGCTCCATTTAAATCATCTTATTTATTGGGATTTCTCCTGGAATTTTGAAAACAAATGAACATTAGAAGAATGGAGTGATCAAGGGCCCACATCAGGCCAATGGGCCTCCTTTCTTGCCCGTGTGGGAGACTGAGTTTTAAATGGCTTCCAGGGACCCCACTTTCTGGTATTGACGCCCTTGTGTAATTCCCTCCCTTGGAGTGTGAGCTGGACCTTTTGACTCTGAACAAATAGAATGTAGTAGAAGTGATGGGATGCCACCCCAAGATTAGGTTACATAAAGATTCTGCTTCCATCGGGTTCACACTCTCAGTGGCTCACTCCCTGCCTCCTCTCTGAGGGAAGCCAGCTGCCATGTTGTAAGCTTTCCTGTGGAGAGGCCCTCTTGGCAAGGAACTGATGTCTCTGGCAGACAGCCAGTGAGGATCTGAGGTCTGTCAACAACCACACAAGTGAGCATGGAAGCGGATCCTCCCCCACATGAGCCCTGAGGGGGCTGCAGCTCTGGCTGGCACCCTGATAGCAACCTAACGAGAGACCTGGAGACCCTGGGAGGACCCAGTGAACTGCACTTGATTTCCTGACCCTCCGGAGCACAGAGATGATAAACATCTGCTCTTTTAAGCTGCTGTGTTTCACACTCATTTGTTACAGTGCTAACTAACCCAGTGTCCTTTCTGGAAGGCTGATTTCACAAGAAGGACAGAGCAAGGATGAGCAGAGGCAGCAGCAAGGTTGTCCACACTCTGGTGTTGGACCTAAATCAGGAGACAGATTCCATTTTCACTCCTGCTGTTGATCCACAGCATGGCCTTGGTGAGACCTTAAACATGCATGAGCCTTAGTTTCCCTGCTGTGCCTCTGTGGAGAACTCTGTGATGGTTCCAATGGCAGGTGACGGGCGGAATAGGAGAGTTCGCAGGTCTGAGATGACAGCTGATGTCATCAGAAAGGGCACATCGGGAAGATGCCCACACCATGTCTTTGACTCTTTTCTCCAAACTTGAGATTTATGGGATCAATCAACAGCACCGGTCTTCCGTGACACCCTCTGACCTCAGAGGCCCAAGGTTTCCAGTCCTGGCAGGTCCAGTACTGGACACCGAAGTATCCCTTGGAAGGAGGAGCGTGCCCTGGCCACTGCCTGCACCACCCCCTCCCACTCCCTACGCAACATGTACCATGCCTTCTGCTGCAGGAACCCATAACCCATCTCCGCCAGTGCCTGCCCTCGATGACCAGCCGGGACTCCTAGTCCTGCTATCCTCAGATTACCCCGCAGGGACTCCAGAGAGGAGTCTTTGGAGGTGAACACCCATGCCTTTCTTTTCCCAGAGCCCCCAGCGGGGACACAGGCCTCCCTCAGAGCATCAGGAACTCGGGTCTCTCTCTGTGCCCCAGTGGAGGCTGGGGTGCTCTTCTCTCTAGTCAGGCCTGGGAAGGTCCCCAATGTCCCACTTCCTGCCCTCAAGCAGCAGGCAAGCCTGGGAAAGGCCAGGCAGCTCCAACACTCCTGGGGGATAAAAACAAGCCCAAATAAGGGTCCCTTTCTACAACATTCCTTCAGGCAGCAAGGGAATGCCAAACCAGGGCAGTCTCCCTCGGGCTGCCCGCCTCCCCTCACCAAGGCCAGACCAGGCTGGATGTCTCCAAGACAGGAAGGACTGTCCAGCAGCCGTCCCCTCCACAGCCCAGCTGACAGCGCGCAGCAAACGTCCTCTTAGAGTCCATGAGTCCTCTCACAGGCCTGGGTTGGGAGCTCCTGGGGGGCTCCACTGGGGAAGCCAGGAGAGTCCTGATAAGCTATGTCAGTGGGTTCTCTTTTCACGTCAGGGAGCACCTGCCCACCCTGAGCTCAGGCTGGTTTAGCCCCCCTGCTTTCTTGCATGCTACTCAGACCCCCTAAATCAGCTTTCTCGGCCTCAGTACTGCTCACACTGGCGCTAGATCATTGTGGGGCTGGCTCTCCTGTGATTTAGAGGATGTTTAGGAAGATTCCTTGGCTTCCACCCACTAGATGTCAGCAGCACACACCCCACCCCCACAGGTTAAACCATCAAAAACGTCTCCAGACACGCCAGATATGCCCTAGTGACAGCCACTGTCCCAAGTGGGCTTAAAGCCTTTACCGGGCTCTAGTCAGTTGTCCTGGCTGCAGTTTGGCAAGAAATAAGGCAGGTGGCAGAAATGAAGGACATCTCACTGGACCCGTGACCACAAACCCTAACACACACCTTCTTTCCTCCCCTCTTTTGCCCTCCCCACCCCTCTTCACCCACCCCAGGGTCAGAACTAATTAATCCCCCCACCCCCAATCTTGCAAGGCCAGGATAAGTATCTCTACTTTGCGATTAGGGCTTAGAGGAGCTCGTGGCCACCCAAGGTCACCTGGCTCCTGAGGCAGAGAAGGGACTCCAGCCCCAGTCTGCGGGCCGCACAGCCACGCCTGGGGTATCGCCACCCCCTTCTACACCGGAGAGCTCACCTCCCTCGCTGGTCAAGCCCAAGGGCACCAGTGCCAGATACCCGCCTTCCCCAAGTCAAGTAAGTTTCTTGAGCTTCCCTGAATGATTTCTACCTCCAGCTGCTGAATTGTCCTGATCTCGGTGATCGATTTGCATACCATATCGATCTCAAGGGCTGTGTAATGTGTCTGACTGGTGGCACTTTGCATAATTTTCTGATTAAGTTACTTATTTAACCTATTGACCTTTTCTCTTAATTAGAGTATCTGGGTACTGCAAATGTTGAGTAGTAATCAAGTTTCTGAGTGGAATTCACGTGATCGCCACTTCCCTGCTCCTTCACCACTCTGGCTTCCTCTGTCGCGGTTCACGTTGAGTCACTTGGCCCCCCACTTGCCCCAAGGGGAAAATGACGGGATGACTTAGAACCAAGTCATCCTCGCTGGTCTCTGCCATCCAGATGGTCCCCAAAGCTTAGAATTGAGTAAGACAATGGACAGCATTGACTGAAATAAGTGTCCTCAGCTGAGGGGCAGATCAAAGGCAAGGGTCAGAGGTTTGGACACTGTTAATGCTCTCATAACAAACCATCCCAAGTGAAGTGGGCTGAAACAATACCCACTGATTATTTCTTAGGGGCTGAGGGTTGGCCAGAGAGTTTTGAGAGTCTGAACCGAGCCCTGATGACTTGGGCTGAGTCCCCTTAACCATATGCAGCCAATCAGAGGTTGGCTGGGGACTGGCTGGTCTTGCCTGATCTTCTCTGGTCTTCTCCATGTCCCAGAGCCCTCCAGCAGACTGAGCTGGGCATGTTCTTATGGATAATGAAGGAGCAAAAGTACCAAGAGAGGCAAAGTCCAATGACGAGTGCTAGAGAAGTGTGCGCTTACATCTGTCATCATACCGTTGGCCAAAGCAAGGCACCTGTCGGAGCCCAGAGTAGAGGGTATGGCGGAAAGCCCTGCCCACCATGGGAGTGACAAAGAATTAGACCAGGTGAGGCTTTCCCTGTCCACCCCAAGGAATAAGTGCCCAGTTAAATGTTGAGAATCCTGGCAAACAGAGGTGATCCTCCTCTTCCTGCCCCCACTACCAGAACTCTCCAAACCCAAAAGTTGTAAACTGGGGCCCAAAGAAGTGAGGCCAAGTGTGGCATTTGCTACTGCTCCTTTCTTGACACCTGCTTCACAGAGTCTGGATGAAGATACCTTCTGAGAGATCTTAAGATCGTCCTTGCTCCTCTCGTCACACTGGGTTTGGGGGAGACTGAGAGGTTGTCTTAAGTTCTCTGTGGCCCTGATCACCACCCTTTCCCCGTGTGTGGCCTTCACTGGTCCAGAATACTTTTACAAGGCTCCTGCTTCTCAGGGTTTTCTGCAGAACAAGGCATAGCTCCCCCCTCCTCTTAATCCCCAAGCCTATCTGAAAGTATCATAGTTAGCTATAGTAAGGGTCCAAGACTGTTTTTCAGAGACCTCTACCAGCATATAACATCTCCTGTCTCCTTTGTGTAGACTCAGTTGTCTGCCCAAATCTGCCTTCTACTCCTCCCATAATAAGAGCCTTTATGTTTTTGTTTTACAGCTTTATTGAGGCATCATTGATAGGTCCATCAATGGACAATAAAGTGCACACAACTTGATGAGTTTGACACATGTATATACCCATGAAACCATCATCAGAATCGAGATAATCATACCTATCAGTTCAAAAGATGCTTTGTGTCCAATTTTGTCCTTTGCCACCCCTTGCCCACTCTTCCCTTTGTCCCTTAGCCTTGCTATCCCATTAGAAATTAGATTGATCATCAGCTATTAGCTCATATTTTCCAAAAGTCCATTTAAGTGGAGTCATACATATATACTCTTGTCTGGCTTCCTTTACTCAACAAAATTACTTTGAGATCCATCCATGTTTCTACATGATGTATCAACATCTTTTTATTGCTGAGTACTATTCCATTGTATGGCTATTCCACCATCTGTTCATCTACTCAATTCTTAATGGATAACTTGAATGCTTTCAGTTTTGGACTATTTCCAGTAAAGTAGCTACATTCACAAACAAACTTTGTTTATACATATGCTTTCATTTTCTTGGATAAACACATAGAAGTGGATTGGCTGGTTCATATCATAGATGTCTGTTGAAGTTTCTAGAAAATTTCCGAATTGTTGTTCTAAGTGGTCCTGCATTTACATTCCCACAAGTGGTGTATGAGAATTTTAGTTGTTTTACATGGTACGATCAGCCCCTTTTATTTTAGCCATTCTATTGGGAATTTAGTGGGGTCTTATAGTTTTAATTTGCATCTCTCTACTGACAAATGAGCTTATTTTTATGTGCTTATTTGCCATCCAAATATCTTCTTTTAAACAGGGCATAGGATTGCTCAACCTATGTCTTCCATCCTCCCTTACAGCCAGGTGCGGATGTAGAATCAGTAAAATGTGAGAGAAATCGATTGTTTAAACTTCATTCATGCTTGCTCACAATAAAATTTCTTGCTTTCTGTTCACACTTTTTGTCATATACTTTGGCAGCAATAATACTACCTAAAACTCAGCGGACAAGCCCAAACATGTATTTCTTGCTTACACGTCTGCATGGTCTCTGAGAAGCTTCTCTGCTCCAAACGGGGCATCAAATTCATCTGTCTCACAAGTCTCATTCCCATGCCCAAACTCCAGAGACATCAGCTACCTCAGGCAGATTCGTCGCTGAGATTAGAAGTTCCCAGATGATAAAAGAGAAAATCATGGTTCCATTTAAGACTCACTCCCCACCATGGAGATGGACCAAAAAGAAGTGAAAACTGCTGAACAATCTGATCTACGAGTGTGCTTCTCCCCTTCCCACAAGCTGCAACACCATGTATCAGTGGCATGCTCTTGACCATGAAACTGAGGCTATTACTCTAGGGTTGGAGTAACAAAATGCAGGGCACCTGGTCCCTGAGAGGCCTTGTGGAACAGAGCAGCCCAATAGACCAGTTCCACTCTAACCTGAGGACTTTAAGTAAGAATGAAATCACCTTCAACTTCTTTTCATCACTGCATTTTAAACTCTCTTTATCTCAGCGCATCCTACACATCACCTAAATATATACTTTCTTTTTCCCTTTTCCAGCACAGGGAACACCTTAGTTTGCTTTCTTTTAATCTCTCCTCAGCTAGGAAAAAAAAAAAAAAGTTATCAGGCAAGCATTCATTCTTTCAGGACTAGCAGTCCAGAAAAACTAAAGTCTTGATGTGAAAATGCAAAAGTTTGTACTTCCCATTACCGTCCTGCTGCATGACCAACTCTGCCGGGCATTTGCAAGAGCTCTGGAAAGAGACTGGCCACATTCAGAACACTGTTTTATCTGGTCTCCAGTCCAGTAAGTTCACCTGCTCTCAAATGGAGCTCCTGGCTCTGGCTCTGCCCCCAAGTCCTTCCTTCCCCAGGACTGTGGCTTGCCTTGCAGATCCAGGTGCCAGACCTGGTCTTCATATCCTTGTCTCTGACAGGCAGCACCTCCACCCAGCTTTGCTCCACTCCACAAATACTAAATAGCAGGCTCTGGAGTCACCTGATGCTCTGCTCTCATTAGCACGCTGGGAGGTAAGTGCAACCACCAGGGAGAATTTACCCAGCAGCAACAGGCTTCTCATAAAGAAGCCAAACACACCCCAGCAGGTATCTAGCAGAAGCTGTGGCCTCCAAATGCCTGAAAATGTTCCTTTTTCCCCTCCACAGAGCCAATCTCTTCCTTGTTTGCCCAGTGTCTTCTAGTCTAAGTCCCAATTTTTTGCCCCTTTTGCAGACATGGCTGGGGGGACTCCTCTCCAGAAGTTCTTCTTCCTGAAAGCCTGGGAAATACCCCCAGACCCACCTGCCACTTTTCCTCCCTGTGCATGCTCTCTGGCCACTATTAAGTCTGCCTCGTTCTAGAAAAGTCCCTCAATATCATGCCTAGTTTCCTCTTTGCCCTCCATACCTATACCCTCTTCTCCTGTAGAGCTCTTTCCTATCCTCCAATTCCTCACTCATGACACCTCCTCCACGAAGCCTGCCCCAAAGCAGAGGTTATTTCCTTCTCTGACTTCCACTGATTTACATGCATCTCTGTTCTTGTACAGCCCTTCTGCATCGTTGTTTGATATTTATCTGTTTCTTCCTACCCCTCAGGCTTTGCCTTCTTTGAGGAAAGGGTCAAGGTCTTTTCTTGTATGTGAGTCTCCAGTTCCTGACCTAGTATGAAATGCCAAGTGTTGAGTCAGTATTTGTTGATCACTGGAGGATGAATGAGCAAAAACAGACAAGTAAAGAAATAGTGCAATGGAAGTCTGCTCAGATGATGTACTCTCCCTTTCTAGCACTAATTGCTACGGGATGTGCATTATTTATTCAGTCTTCTCATCCACAATCTTATAAGCTCTGTGAAAACAGGCTGTGTCTGTGTTATTCACAACTACATCCTTAGCACCCAGTTCAGAGCCTAGGGCCTAGACAGTCATAATAAATATCTGTGTAAAATGGAAAAGTGGAAGAGTATCGAGTATTGAATTGGAGGAACAGGTAGAGGGTTGGAGACCAAGAGAAGGGCATGAAGGAGCATCAGTACTGTAGAGAGCCAGGGTCACATGGGAAAAGACTGCTCTTTTCTTGGGGGGGAAACCTTAACTGGCTCTTAGCTTTAAAGGCAAGACCCTAGGATTCATCTCAAAGTGTAGGCCAAGGAAATTCAGGGTCAAACTTCTTTACGAATTAGGAATTTGACCTAATGGAATATATGTGTACTTTAAATATATATATGTATATATATATAGTCATTAAAAAATATATATAGTCATAAAATATATATATAATGTTAAAGAGTGGTGGTTTTTCCTCTGGTTCTGTTTTGCTACTCCTGCTGAGAGGCAGTGAGGCTTAGCACATGGTCTTGAGTCCAGACAGAGAAAGGCGAAGCCCATGAGTTGAGCACAAATGGAAACACCCTCTTCGCTGGCTCTGCCCACAGATGCCAGACGGCCAGGCCCAGGGAGAAAGAGGCAGGATGATAGAGGAAACTGATCTTAGAGGCTTCATTTTAAGTTTTCCTTCTGTATGCTACAATTTTCATAGAATAGCCTCAATCCCATCCATTACTCAGGACTTCACATCACTGGGGTCCTGAAGGGTAAGGATGACTGCTGTGTCCATATTTGGGGCAGACTGCTTTTGGGAGGTGGGGGAGATCCAGAGAAATAAAGAAGTCTACTTAGCAGCTCACAGCAGGAGGTGATAACGACCACAATAGGTAAACAGGGGCCCCAGAAAGCCTCAGGGAAATTCAGGTTGAGATTTCCTCCAGTCTGGCAGGGTAGGGCCCCAAGGTGTCACAATAGAAGAGTAAGGGGAAGGTGACTGTTAGAGTGCAGGCAATCTGAGGAGTGACAGTGGATGAGTGGGTGGGTGGCTATGGGTTGTGGGTGGATGGACGGATGGATGAAAAGGGTGCGTGGCCAGAACAGATGGATGGAATGATGGATGGGTAGATAGATGGGTGGGTAAGTGGCCGTTATTATTCCCTCTACCTACAGGTTGATAGGTCCAAACAGTGACTGGCCACTTGAATGTCTGAGTTATAAAGGAAGTGTGTGAACATGCTGCCCATCTGGAATTCACTTGCTGCCTAGAATCCTAAACAACAATCTGCCTCTTCTGCTTCCTGGCCCTCTGCCCTGGCAACCTCTGTCCCAGGCTGGTGTATGGATGTACCTCAATCAACCCAGGGGAGGAAAGCTCCTAGTTAAAATACTCAAATGCATCAGCCTAGAATGCACACTGATTAGCCAAGTGCATCCCGGGCCCAGCTTCTCCACTCCACAGCAGTGTCTGATTAGTGAAGGAGGTGGTTCAATCAGCACTGCCTGCAGCTCCAGACAGGGCCCTGGCACCACCAGCTCCTCTTGCCTGCCAGGGTAGGAGAGGCCGGAGAGAGATGTCACTGCTGCTGACTCTCAGGTAGCCAGTTCTGTCTCCAGCCTCCTGCCAGCATCTCACAGTCTACCGGGCGGTCTCCTTACTGATCATTTATCATTTTGTCGTGACCTCACTTTGAAGCTGCTATGGCTCCTGTTCCATTTTATAGACGAGGTGAGTGAGGCTCAGTGAATTCTAGAGCTAGGATTTAACCCAGACCCTCAGAGTCCATGTAATGAGCCCTGTCTCCACTACAGGCATCTGGCAACGAGGGAGCCCAGTCAGGGTCTACAGGCACCGTTTATGTCAAAAATGACCGGCCACATAGGGGCAGGCTGATCAGAGAGTCATGCCCTTTGTGGGTTCATTCTGGCTTCTCCAAAGTGGAAGCCTCCACAGACTTCCATCCTGGATATCCTGCAGCTCCCTGACACCCCTCTAGACCTTCAAATCACAAGAAGTGGCCTTCCCCCTGCCTTCCTCTGGCAGTTCTCATACCCAGAGGCAGCACTTGGCTTCCTGGATGCCCTGAGTGGGCATCACTGGCTGGAGGACCCCCTCCCATTCCAAATCCTCTTCTTTGTCAGAGCCTGACATGCAGCAAAGCTCCCGTGACTCAGAACAAGAGCAAGTGGGGCTCAGCCTGGTTCCTGCTGCTCTCTGCTTCCCCAACTCCAATTCCTCTCAGGCGCCCCAGGGTCTCTCCCTTTCCTGTGCTGACCCCTGTGGTTCCTCTCTGCCTTCCTCGGAGCCCCAGCCCATCCAATACCACACAGCTTCACCCCAACTCCCCCTCAGCAATGCCACGCTCTTCCCTCTCTCACGTTTATCTTTCAATAAATACCAGTTTCTCTTCCGTCTCTCACTTCACTATCACTCTCCTGATGGAGACAGCTCCATGCCCCAGAGCTTCAAGACCATCAGCCTTGACCTAAACTAGACATCGCCTTGAGAATCCTAATTTCATCTGCAAGAACTCTTGTGCCAAAGAAGGTCCTCTTCGCAGGTCCCAGGTGGGAGAACTTCTGGGCTTCACCTTCCCATCCACTACAGCCACAGAGCAGGGCACAAAGAGACATCAGCCAGGGGTGGTTTCCATCTTTAGAAGGTGATGGCAGTGGTGTCCTCGCGGAGGAGGGCATGGCTGAGCTCTGAGAGGAGAACAGCATTTATGAGGGAACCAAGGGGAGGAAGGGCATTCCGGGAGCGGCAGGCGCCGAGGCCAAGAAAGAAGGAGCAGTCACCTTCAGGGATCCAATCTTAGTGTGGTGTGTCTGGGACATGGGGGTGGGGGTGGGGGGAAGCAACTGAAGATGAGGCTGGAGAGGGAGCTGGGCCAGACCCTGACAAGGCTTTCGAGCCTTGCGAAGACTCTGAACTTGATCCTCTGGGCAACACAGAGCCATTGAAAAGGGAACCAATTTACTCTGCAGGGCTTGTTCTGAATGCTTGGTTCCACTCAAAGGTTCTTCTTGTGGATTTGGGATTCCATGCATTTCCTTTTGCAATATATTCACATTTTTGTCTATTTCAAGGTGATTTTGGTTTTTGCCCTCAAATGTTAGACATTTCCTTTCGTAATCCTGGCAATTAACAGACTGTGAGCTACTTGAGGGCAAGACTCACATTTGATTTGTCTTCTGTCTAACACAATGTCCAGACTTAACACGCAGTGCATACTCAGTAAATGTGTCCTGCTGAATGAGTGAATTGAAATGAAGGGCAAGGTGCTGCCCGGGCGGGCGGCCTCTGGTGAGTGTCATCAGGGGCAGCATGGGAATAAAGTACAGAACCTGGGCTGATGTGAGGCTGCGCCATAACCCTCACTTGCTCTCCTCTGAGTCGGGGGGGAGCCCGGCTGCACCCTGCCAGGCTCTGACAAAACAGCAGGTCTGCCGTTAAGAGCGCTGTGATCTCAAACAACCCCTTCACTTTCTGGTTTCTAGTTTGTACCTCTGAATGATGGACCTAGTCATCAAGCACGGCAGGTGAGTGTCTAAACCTCGGCAGTGCACGGCCTGCTCAGTCAGTCTCCAGGAGAGAAGAGTTGCAGCTGAAGCATTGAAGGATCGGAGGCCTCGAGGGGCTCAGAGGCCAGCGGCTCAGCGGGACAGCAACGACACCGCTGGCATCAGCTCTGGCCTTGGTGTCAAGCCTCCCAGCAAACCATGGGGCTGCCGCTGCCCCGGCTCGTACACGCTGCACGGCTGTCCCCACAGAGTGGGAACCAGGGCTTCTCAGCCCTGAAGTGAGGGGATGGGGGCAGAGGGCTCCAGAAAGGCCATGGTGGGACCCTGTTCCAATCCAATAACTTGCTGCCCTGCCCCATCAGCCCAGACATGCTCTCGGCTCCTGTAGGCTGCCCTGGGGGCAGGAGAGAGCTTCTCAGCTTGGTGCTCCACTGTCCTCTGCTAGGGCGGGGGCCAGCTCAGAGCCTCTGCTCACACTGTCCCTCTGTCACAGGGACACGCAGTGCTCTCCCTCACTGTCCTTCCCTCCCACCTCCGAGCACCACGTGAGTACCCCCTCACCGTACCCCTGACTCCTGAAGCAGGTGGGGCAGTCGGAACATTTCCAGGGAGGATTTGGGTTTGGAACACTGAGTCCACTGGCTAGGGGTCAGGTTACAGGCCTCCAGCATCTGTTCGCCCTGGAGCTCACAGCACGGCCGCTAGCCAGCCCCAGAGAGGGAAGCTGAGATAAGTGGTCCTACAGAGGAGAAAGAGGAACTAGCAGGACAGCCAAAGCTGAGAGAAGGCACTGTGGGGGATGGTGGGCTCCTGTACCAGCTACCTCTTGCAAGGCGGCCATCTTTCCTGAGACACTCCCTTGCTCTGGAACCAGACTGAGAGGGTTTCTGTCTCAGACAACTTGGATATCCCCGCCAGGAATGTGACTCCCCTCCTGATTCCACCTGCCTCTGCCTGCAAGGACCAACTCAGTTTTCATTCATGATGCCAGAGCCTGGCCTCAGCGTGCTCAGGGCTGAGATAGGATGACGACCGTCAACGTGTGCTGCACAGCCCTAATGTCCTCAGGCTCATTCTTTAGGCTCAGCAGTGCTTGGGGAAATACTGTTTTGTGCCCCAGTTTGCAGATGACCAACCTGAGGTATAGACAGAGGTGTCCAGCCTTCACGCCCAGGCAGCCCAGCATGAAGTGGAGGCACCCTGCCCTCTGGTTGTAGAGTCTACTCACAGCCCCGGGCCTGCTGCTGGTCTGGGGCACAGAAGTCAGTAAGACTGGCTCCTGGCTCAAGTCCTAGGGAGCTGGCAGAGAAATTGAGAAATGCAAAGAGAGCAGCCAGAGCTGTGGGTCACACCAACCCTCCAGGACAGCCAAAGTGGTTTTCAGAGAAGATTGCCACTGAGCTGGACACTGAAGGGTGTGTAGGAGCCTGTGAGGCCAGAAATGGAAGTGAGAGCATCGCCAACAATGTATATGTGTGTAAGGACAAAAGTCTGGGGTGGCTTTTCCTTTCTGTGCTGACCTCATTCTCTTCTCATATCATGTTGTACTGAAGGCAGATGCCCAGGGATGAATCCGATGGGCACGGAAAGGGCCTGTGCTGGTCTCTCTCTACCCATAAAAGCACAGGTGCATGATGGCCTCCACCTCTTTAAACCCAGTGTCCCACCTAGCACAGTGTAGTCAGCTAATCCCCAAGTGGGACAGCCCCCGTTAACTCAAAACCTTTCTGTCTTAGCCCAGTTCCAAGGGTACCAACCCCCTGTGGCAAGTCCTACCTTTATGCCCTCCCTCTCCCTTCAAGCCTGCGATGTATTCCTCCCCTCAATGCTGTCCTCATCCAGGAAATGCATCTGTCCACTCAGGCAAGACCCATGTCTAAATGGCTGACTTGTACTTAGTTCTTATGACTCCTGATGCCCTGGGAACCTCAACAACCATTTCCACCAAAGGGCCTCAGCGTGTGTGCATAGCCCATTGCTGCTTCTTTGCCTGCAGGAAGGCCCAATAAATTCTAAAAAGTCCCTCTACTGGATCCTGCTCTAAAAACAGCAATCAGAATTCTTAATGCATTGCTAGGTTCTCTAGAAATTAAGCAGAATTTCTAAGGCCAAAAGAGGAGTTGGGGTGGGGGGATGTGCACTAGAACTGAAATTAAAACTCACATGTTTAAGGCAGAGTTTCTGAGAGCAAATGTCAAGCTGTGATAAAGAGACTGAATCCTGCGAAGAAGGCAAGGTCAGATCTGAGCCTAACACTCCAAGTTTAACCAGGAGGCCTTTGAAGGAGACTAAAATGGATCCAGATTCTGGAGGTCCTAAGCTCTCAGCAGAAGTAAACAATCAATTCTCTTTAAAAAAAAAGAAAAAAGGAAAAAAAAATAACCTCCCAATTTAGATATGAAAGGATTCTCAGATAAGTTCAATTGGAAATGACTTCAAAATAGAAATTACTAAACGTACATGAAATGGGTGAGAGTCAGCAGAATGACAAGCAGATTTAGACTCCAGAAGCTTTAGATATTGCAGTTGCAATATACAGACTATAAAATAACCCTGTGTTAAACAAATAAGGAACTGAAATGTGCAGCTAAAAGTGGGCTAAGGAACTATTAAAAATAGCCAGAAAAGTATAAAATAGTAACACAGAACTTTTAGAAGTGAACAACAAAATTACTGAAATTAAAAATGAAACTGATGGGTTAAACAGCAGATTAGACACAACTGAATAAAGGATTAATGATCTGAATGACAGAGCTGAAGAAATTTAGGAGAACACAGTTCAGACAAGGGGATGGAGAATTTAAGAGGGTAAGTGATACAAATGATAAAGAGAGAGGGACAGCAGGAAATAGAAGAGAGTCAATATTCAAAGAAGCAATGGTTGAGTTTCCAGAAGTGATGAAAAATTCCAGACTGATGAAAAGTTATACATCTACAAGTGCATCAATACATCAATTAAGGCTAAAAAAAAAAAGCCACACATATAATAATGGCAGTGAGACACATAAAAATCAGCAACAAGGAAGATCTTTAGAGCATCAAAAGAGCAGTGGTAAATCTTCCCCCCAAAGGAACGACAATTGGATTGACGCAAAATTCTCAGCAATAATGGAAGTCAGAGTACAGAAACTAAGATCATCAAAGTGCTGAGAGAAAATGATGAGCTTAGAAAACACAACTTGCAAGGTCGTTTGAACACATTATCAAACATAAGACATTTCAGATTAACAAAAGCTAAGTTTACAATCAACTGACTTCAACTAAAATAACTTTTAAGTAATGAACTTCAAGCCAATGGAAGATGGTCACAGAACTACAATGAAGGACAAAGTCTTGGTAAACATATAAGCAAACCTATATGGCCCAACACAGTCACTGTGCAAATGTAATAATAATGATCTAAACGAGAACAATATGAGAATATGAAATATAGAAGTTACAAAAGGACAGGCCTAAAATGCTTCAGGACAATGCCACAAAGCAGGGGAAGATGTCTATGATAAAGCACTTGAATGTAATTTGTAGCTTCTTGTATTCTTCAGGAGAAATGTTTGGATATTCTTTAATGTCAAGTGCACAAGGTAAAAAGCAACTAACTAACAGAATAGAAAGTAAATGTATAATTTCAAAAAAGATAGAAGTAAAAAAGAAAAATGTGAAACCAACAATAACTATCAAAAGCAAGTTTTTAAACAAGAGAAAGAAGTCTAGAAAAGGAGAGGCAAAAAGAAAGAAGAGTAAGTCAAGAAACAAATACAAATATATCAATAACCACAATAAATATAAAAGGACTAAAGTTATCCATTCGAATACAAGCTTAACAGACTGAATAAGAAATATAAATATCTTTTCCCAACCCTTTGTTCCACTTTCCTATATTCCTCCTATAAGTGAAACCATCCAATCTTTTTTCTTTTGACTTATTTCACTTAGTATAATACTTTTTAGCTCCATGCACATTGCTGCAAATGGCATGAGTTTATCTTTTTTGATTGCTGAATAGTATTCCATTGTGTGGTAGGAGGACTACATGAACTTCACCTGAGGGGAGAAATCAAATATTGTGCAAAAATGAATAACAATGTAAGAAAATAAATGTAATATATATAAACAGAAGAATGGGCAGCACATACGAGCAGACAAAACCAGAGAAACATATGCCATTTTTAAAGAGATAAACCTAAAACGAGAGGACACAAAAAGGCTGAAAGTAAGAGGATGGAAAAATTATACTTAGTCAAATTTGAAGAAATAAGTTAGGGGTAGCTATATTGACATCAAAATATACTTTAATACAAAAAGTGCTGGAATCACTACAACAGTTTTAATCACCAAGAAGTTTATAAAAGCTATTATTGTACATTCACCTAAATAAAATTGCTTTAAGTTTGTTAGACTATAAAGCGAAAATGAAAAATTACCTGCATAGTAGGAGAGTTCGAAACATCTCTCATTCCTGATAGGTCAAGCAGACAAAACTTGAAGAAAGATAGAGATAGCTGAACAATCAAATCAACTAACTTGAAACTATAGACCTGGTAATTGGTTGGTGCACATCTTTTCAAGCTCACAAAGACATTTCCAAAAGTCAACTATATTGGGCCTCCCTGGTGGCGCAGTGGGTTAAGCAACACACTATGAAGCAAACCGCAGCCACTGTAGCGTGAGTTCAATCACTGCCACCGGTGAGGGAGGGGACCCACATGGCATAGCAGACCTCTCCTGCCTTGCCCACTGCTCCCCTCAGCAATGTGTTTCAGTCAGTCTGCCTGTTCTGTTCTTGGCTCTGTCTCTGGTGAATCTTCTCACTTCCCTGGACTCTGGCCTGTACCCCAGCTCTTGAGTGCATAAATAAATAAAATCTTAAAAAAAAAAAAAGTCAACTATATTCTAAGCCATAAAGTAATTCTCAGCCAATTTCAACTAAATTCTTGGGCCATTGAGGAATTCGATGTAAGTCAATTAACAAAAAGCTAACCAAACCACCACACCACCACCACCAGGCTCGGCAGGGAGATGTGCTTCTACAAGGTTTTTGGGGCTGCCATCACTTCTGTTACCAGACCAGTCATTCCTGAGGATATTGTCCTCATCTTGGATGTGGCTACATTCATCTACCCACTTGCAGAAGAAAAAAGAAATTGTCCAGGGCAAGCAATTTTATTTTAAACTCACATTACAGCGGTGCTAACTTAATCATACAAATGGGCCACACTCAGCTTAATGGAGACTAAAAATGTCATCTCTGGCTATGTAGTCCCGTCCAGGAAAATGTAGAGATCAAAGCTGCAGGGCCGACCAGCAGTTTGCCACACTCCCGGACTCTTTCTCTGAAGTATAATATTGTTACCAAAACCACAAAAGGATAGAAAGGGGAAAGCTCCAAGCCAATCTCACTCATGAAAAGAGATACATTCTTAACAGGAATAGCAAAAATCATATTCCAACAGTTTAGAAAAATATATAAATGGAACCGAACATTCTAAAGAGATTTTTAGGGATCACCTCAAATTGGATCTACTGTTGGTTGATTCTTGCAGATGAAAACAAAGAGAAGCTAAGTGACTCATTCAAGGTCACATAGCAGCTGAAGCCTCAAGCTCCCACCTCCCCTACCCACTTTGGATGCTGCCCAGACAAGTAAAGCAGCCAGAATGCTTGGAGGGGACCACACCCTTCGTAGTTACACATCAGTTATTTCCATTTCTCTTAGTCCAGCACAAGCCAGGCAAGCCCTTGGTTTTCTAGCCTTGTTAACTAACTTCATAAGCACTTGGACAGCACTTACTTTAACAGCGAACCCTGCATGCATTATTCCTCTAGTCCTCCCAGGAACCCAGTGAGGCAGGTGGTGTTATTGCCAATTTTGCAGATGAAAAAGTCAGAATGGACCTCTTCAATTACTTGGGCCATCAACTCATCCCTGGGAATTTCAGTCACTGTCGCGTACCTAGACATATTTCTGCAGAATCACTCCACTAGTTCCCTGTGGGAAAACTTCATGTTTGCAAGGCATCTTTGGGGCAAAGGGGCAGCTTGTTCTGAGAAGCCCCAGAGGCTGTAGGCCACGGGGCAAGGACGAGTAGGCTGGCTTCAGAAAGTGAGATTCCTCCAGCTGTCTCAGGAGGGATTATAGCTCTCTGTCCTCCCCCCTTCCCCCCACACCCTCATATGCGCCCTGCCCCCAGCAACACATATTTATAGATGGACAGGACTTTCTGCCGTAGGGAAGGGGGACTGGATTAGGGACCAGGCACCCGAGTTCTGATTCTGTCTGGCTGTCTCCCTTGCTCACATGGGATCTTGAACAAAACACTCACCCTTCTGAGCTGCACCTACACTGCATGCCCCGAGGCTCCCGGTGCGTGTTAGATGGCAAAGGCGCGTTGGCATTAAGGTAAGAAGATGCCATTGGCAGCCTTAGTAGTTTTCATTCCAGGAGTAGGTCTGTTCTCTGAGTCAGCTCTTGAACATTAGCTCTTTGGGAATGGCCAAGAGACCCACAAATCCTAGCTGTATTAAGTCAGATAGAGGTTCAGCTGCTGTAACACAGCCTTGAAATAACTGTAGCTTAAATAACAAGGAGTGCATCTCTCTCTCATGGAACACGCCACCCAGGCCTGACATCATGGCTCCAGTGTCAGCGGTCCAGGTTTCCTTCTCCACGGCTCTGCCATGGCTTGGGTGTGGCCCTCACCATCTGGTCCGACTAGAGCCACCACCTCCTCATTCCAGGAAGCAGGGCGGAGATCAGGGCTCAGCCTCCCCTGGACAACATATCCAGAGAATGTTCCCACCACTTCCCCTCAATCCTGTTGAACACAATGTAGTCGTATCACCACACCTAGTGGCAGGGGAGGTTGGGAAACAGCCTCAGCTGGGCAGCCAGTTAAAAAGCCTACTACGATAAAGGGGGTCAGATACTGGGGACAATTGCAGTCTCTTCCATGCCATCCCTCTCTTTCTACACTTAAGGGGAATAAGAATTTCTTGGACTGAAAACAGGCTTTCTAGTAGTGTCCTAGCTTAGTGTGCACGTCAATGTACTTTTAATCTGCAGTGATTTATTAGAGGCTCCGTTTGGATCATGAAGTCACTAAGTCCAGTCTCACATGGAGCAGCGCTGCGTACAGTCGAGACTCCCCGCACGCTGCTGTCAGACGAGAAGCCTGGAACAGCTGCTAAAGAACAGGGGCTCGACATAGAGCGTCAGCAAGACTGTTCCTCGCAGCTGGGCGTGTGCCCACCCACAGCACCGCAGTCCGACCTTCTATCGCCCCGCCGTTCACCAGCTAGAGTCAGAATGAGTATCTGGTCACTGCCCTTGCTTTTGCTACCACGCACACCCCCATTTTCAAAAGGCCATGGTTGAGAACCGGCTCAGAACAGGTCACGAAGCTCGAAGCCCGGGCTGGAGGGGAAGCCCGCTCTCCATGCGGCGCTGTGCATCACCGCCGTGGGCAGATTCGGGGTCTCTAGGACAGGTGTGAGCGTGGAGGCAGCGGGGCCTCAGGAGTCACTGCGCCCGCTGAGGATGCGTGGTCCAGGACAAGGGCCACGCTCAGCATCTGGTGCCAGGGGACCTCGCCGCCAGGGCCCACAGCGGGCACAGAAGGAAACCAGTGATGCTATGAGTTCAGCTGCTTCGGGGGCTCCTTGAGCCAGACATCATGATAACAGCTTTCTGTATATTTTATAAAGAGAAATTTCGTATTTACTGTTCACAAAAACCCCCTGAGGGAGGAAGAGACTAAAGCTAGAAGTGAAACAACTTGCTGCAAGTCTCACAGTCAGGAAGAGGGGCCGGCAAATTTCAGATTTTACTGGTTCTGAAACACAAGTGGAGGTGCGGACCCCCTGGGCTTTCCAGGCAAATGGCCTCTGTTCAAATCCTGGGCCTCCCGCCGCTGGGAGCTTCTCAGAGCCTTGGTTTTCTCCTCTGTCTCCAGGGCCACCTCCACTTGGTTCCACACCATGGCGCTGACATAATGCCCAGGGCCTCTTAGCACCCAGCGAGTGACGTGCACTGGGGAAATGGCCTTCCTTTACCTCTCTCGCCTTCAGGGCCAACTCCACCTGCTGCAGGTATCTTGGTGTCTAGTTCCCTGCTCTAACCCCAGTTTCTTTTCACCTCCCCGACACCCCCATTCTGAAGATTGCTGTCTTTTTATGCTTCCCAATTTTTCCTCTGAGCTCTTCTCATTTCCAATGTATTATGCAGCCACATGCATGTCTGGTCTGTCACTGTGCACTAGAATGCAGACTCAGTGAGGAAAAGCTATGGTTTCTCCAAGCTTTATTTACTACCAGATCCTCAATGTGGAGGAAAGACCCTGGCAAGGAGTGGACACCCAGTAAAATTAGCGAATGGTTCTCTCTGAGTCTAGCAGATTACACGAATAGGCAGCCAGTAAAATGACTGAATGTCTCACAGATCATATACATGCCTCATCTTTTCCCCAAGGGGTAGGTTGGATAAATTTATGTGAGTACTTCTCTCTCTCACACACACATACACTCAGAAGGTCTGAATGTGAGACCACTCAGTCCCTTAGAACCTTCAAGATCATGTGGGTTGGCCCATCCCCTCCTCGAGAAACTGAGAGGTGACTATATCACAGGAACACAGCTCCAGGAAAAAGTAGACCTTGCCTCCAGACACCACAAATCAGGGGCATCTCCTCACTCCCTTCCAGAATACTGGACACTCAGGGAAACATTCTTTTTCAACAGTGTCTAAATAATCCTTCTGGGTCCCTGTGGTGGCTCCCCAGTTCCCAAGCTTCTGAACCCCACCACAGGACAGTTTCCATGAGTTCCTCAAAGCAGGTCACCAAGCAGCAGGCATCTGAACAGGCCGTTACTCTTTCCACAGTGCAATGGGTTCTGGAACATTCTGAATGGACTTTTTGGCCAGTGAAGGGCAAACACCAAGAATCATACAAACATACCAAAACTGGGCCTCTACCCCTGCACCTCTCCTGGGGCTGATTCACGAGGCCCACGCATGCCCTTTAATCGCTGGGCTGGTCCCCATGAGCTCAGGAAAATATCGCTGCTGCTCTGTCAAGGCAGCTTCAGCATTTCTCAGAAGAGCCACTGCCATAATAACAAGACGTCCAACTCCCCACCCAAGAGCCCATCAGTTATTATCTGTAGCACAAACACCTACCACTTTGTACTAACATTTTGGCAGTTTCATACAAACAGAGCACTTAGCGCTGCTCCATAACTCTGCGCTCTTGCTGGGCCCCAGTTCCCAGCTGGCATGGCCAGCCAAGTGGTCTAAAACAAAAAATAAAAAAGCAAATGAAACGTTTTGGGTTGTTTTTATGGGCCTCTGCAGCCCCCGCTGCTTCCCCTCCCTTCCATTCCAGCTCCCATGGCAGACGCACAAGTATGAGTTCAGACCCTGCACGACACATTTTTCGGACAGACCCTGGTGATGCCAGCTCCGGGGATTGCAACTGGATGGATTGCAGGGCTGCAGAGTGGCATTTTCCGTCCTTGGTCAGGGGCTTCCGCTGGAGGCGCCTGGGCTCTGCAGACTCCGTGTCTGCCCACCGCCTACACCTGGTTGGGGCACTAACCTCACAGCTGGGCATCCCCTGGCACAGGCTGATCAGCAGGGAGCACAGAAAGCCCCAAACACAGCCACTGGCTGCCCAAATATTTGCTCCCAGCCCTAGCCCAGTGAGGAGCCCAACAGGGCCTGGCAGTTCAAAGGCTGTGTAGCTTTTCCTGGCAGAGCTGAGGGGATTCTGGTGACCACAGGAGATGGTAGAGAGTGACTTCTTGGTCCTGGAGGCTGGTCCACTGCCCGCTTCATGGATTCTTCTAGCCTCCAGACTGGAAAGGAGGCTCCAGGGCTGGTTGGAAGGTCTGGCTGTCTCCTGTTCCTTGCTGGGCCCCTCCCCTCTGGCCCATCCAACTAGCTACTGGCACTTTCTAACTATCCCTGGATTCTCCAAAAGCTAAAAATGTCTCAGAGAGGAATTGGGGAAGCCCTGCTAGGTACCAGGTGCCATACTGGGCACTTTTGTGTTTATTACCTCATTAAATCCTTTAACAGCCCTGTGGAAGGTGTCATTGTCCTCATCTGAAAGGCAAAAATGCTAATGCCCAGAGAGGTTAAGTGATCTCTCCAGAGTCACACAGCTAGTGATTAGGGTTGCTGGGATAGAAAACCAAACTGTCTCCATCTTTATAAAGGTCATGCTTTTGCCTCCTGGGGAAAAATAAGGGAGTTCAAGAGAGCCTCTTGAGGGTCCTAAACACTCTTGCTGGCTTGGGGATGGCAACATGTGAGTTCTGTGGAACACTGGGCAATGGTCCTTTGCTCTCTGGCCTAGAGTGTCACCATCTGTGCAGTGAATGGCAGGGAGCTGATGTTCCCTTAGGTCTCCCATCACTTGTGCTTGACCATGTGAGCGCTCTCCCTCAGAACATATGCACACTTCACTTAGGCATTCTCCACCCGACGGCTTCTGCACTGGCCTCTAGCCACCTCCCTGACTCTAGCAGCACGGCCCATCCACAGAAGCCCACAGTGGCTGTGTAACTGGCCACTCCACAATACCCACACTCTTTGGCCTGATGTTCAAGTTCCCTCAAGCCTGGCCCCCACTGTAGGGCCCAAAGCATTCTGGGACACCAGAACCAGAGGACCAGAAGAAGAGGAAAGAAGCTCAATCCAGGAAGAGCGAGGAGATAAAAGTTGACTTGGACTTCATTGAAGATCCCGGCATTGGGAGCTGTCAGCCTTGGGGTGATGGGCAGCATGTGGGGCATGCCAGGCTTGGGCAGACTGTAGGACCTTACTGGTATTTGGCTTGGGCTTGAGATTAGCTAGCTGCTGAGAGCTCAGGTCAGGACCCGATTCCTCAGGGACCCACAGGCTGATCAGGAGTCAAGGGTCAAGGCAGTCATTTGTTGTCAAGACCACTGTGATACAGGAAACTCCCTGTTAGTCCTCATCCAGGCCTGCTTCGCTGCCCACCTGCACCCCCCACTTCTCAGGATGGGTGGGGCTGAGGCTTCTAATGTGAGCTTCAACTAGGGCTGACTTAACAGCCACAGGCATATACATATTGGTGTGGCTGCCCTTCCAGCTGGAGATCCCTGCTGGGCTTCCTGTCCCCAGCAGGAGCATTTCCTCCTCACCCTCTGCTCTCCTCCCCCCGACAACTGGTACTTATTTCTCACATTCAATCTGTTCCCCCCCTGTTACCACCTTCTGCTTCTCCTCCTCTAGGAAGCCCTCGCCACCCCCTCAAGCCTGCTCGTTCTCACAAGCCCGGTAGACAGTCACTCACACTACCTTTATTTCTGTTCTCAAAGGAGTTCATCATAAAGCCCTCAAGAATTCACACAGAGTTTTTCATTCTTTTTTGACTCTGCTCCACTCAGCACAGGGACATAGGGACGAGCAACTGGGCAGTGGTCTCATGCTCCCTTGGTCTCTCAGTCAACAATAGCAGAGTTTTTTCTGAGTCAAGCCCCATGCTATGAGACAGAGATAGAAAAACAAAGAGGAATACGCAACAGGTTGTCAGAGGTATTGGATTATGTGTCCACTGAGGTGGGAGAAAGAGTGGAGAGAATTTAGGGGGGAAAAAAAAAAAACTCATGGAAAAACTCACAGCACAATTCTGGGAGCAAGGGGAGAGGGAAGAATGGGGGTAGGGGTGGGGAGTCAGGCTGTAAAGCAGGCCCTGGTTCTTACTAGACAAACTAACCCCTAAAGGATCTGATCCCGAGAGTGTCACAGGCCATGGAAGATGAGCTAACAGGTCAGATTCTTGTTGGGGAATTCTCAAGGAACTCAAGGACAGATACTTCACCATCTAGGTGGCCTTAGATGAGTATCTTCATGACTTTAAGTTTTTCATGCCTTATCAGTAAAATGGGGAAAAAATAATGCCTATCCTTTATAAAGCACTATCTCTAGGCATTATTTTTTTAGCAATAATGCTAATAATCAATGGGTGAGTGGCTAATGAGACTGCCTGCCACCCCCTTCCCCAACCACCACATCATTGAAAGGGCCTCAGTTTCCTTGTCTAGCAGAAACCTCAGCTTCAGGGTGGTCAGAGGGCCCTCTCCATGTCCAGCTGCCCAGGCCTGGGAATAGACAGCCCATTCTAATTACTCCCATTTGGCATCTGCCTTTGGTTAAATGCACAGCTCTTCTCCCAGGCTTGGAACATCAGCCATAAACAGAGCATCTGCATGGCTGATGCTGGTGTTTAAAAATAGCCCAGACTCAGGAACCGCATTTCCCTGCCCTGGGAGTTCCTGGAATGGGAGAAGGACCATCTTTCGCGGATTTAGCCTTCTAGCAATCAGGTTCCAGGTCCCCAGGCCAAGGCAAGAGAGTGGCTGCCATGCTGGTGCCGTTTCCCACTCAGCCACTAGGTGGCGTTAGGGCTGCCGCCCATGGGGCAGGGCAGGCCTGAAGGGGCTCCCAGAGGCCCCTGCCCATGGCAGTGCCTAGTCTCCCACCACTTGGCCCTGGGAGTTGGCTGCGGGCAGTGGCTTGGCAGCCTGTGGCTGGGGGCGGACGGCGGGGCTGGTGTGGGGTTTCAGCCTCCCAGGAGGGCCCTCGCGACTGTATGCTGAGCAAACGTTCAGGCCTGATGTCGGCAACATGCGGAACCAATTTTCGAGGAACTCGGCAGCCAAACCATCCACCTTTGGGCGGGAAGCAGGATCGCTGTCAGCCCTGGGGGCTCTGTGTCTCCCATTTGGAAAATCAGAGAGGTCTCCTCACAGTGGGGGGCCAGGCCTGTTTGGCAACTCCGGGACTGAGTGTCTGGAGCAAGTGCTGAACTCATCTGCCTTGGGTTGGGGAGTTACCCTTGGGGCTCAGTTACTACTTTTTTCTCCTATGTGTCCAGCTCTGCACATGGATTTCTTACCACATCCTCACAACCAGCAGGTCCCGAGAAGGGTCAAATGGTCATGGTATTTAAAGAGCATTAAAACATCACTAGAATAAACCACAAAATGTGGGGTTAATTCAGGTCCCCTCAGAAAGAAAGAAAAGCAAATTGGGCTTCAATCACCCAAAACCCTTTCTCCCACCAAGCAGACGTTAAAAAAAAAAAAACAAAAAAAAACTTCCCTCCGATCCTGTCCACTGAACCTCTCACATCAGAGCGTCCTGGAGGCCAGTGACCCTCAGAACACGGCCTTTGTCTCTGTGCTCTTTCAAGTAGTGTCAGAGGCCAAGCCTGGGGACGTCAGCCCAGCGCTGCAAAGCTCTTTGGCTTCTCCGCTTTCATCTTTGGAGGTCAGGAAGAGTTAGCAGCCCAGGAACAGAAGCTCTCAGGAGCTGCATGTGTCCGAGCTGGGGCCTGCCCTGACTTGTATCTGCTTTCTGGATTCCGCCCTCCCCCAAGTCTGATTCTGATTGGACCACCTTCAATCCTATGGCTGATTGGACCATTTAGCACGAATCAGCTCATAGCTCACACTTGACCAGTCCATTCTACAATCTGCATCTGGTAGTTCTTCAGTTAGTGCTGCAGGCCCAGTTTCAGCTTCACAGATGAGGGAGCTGAGGCCCAGAGAGATAGGCAGGGGTAGGCTGACTCCCTAAGTAAGGTGGAAAAAGAGGGCATGGGATGATGGGCATGCAAAATCCACAGGTGTTCTCTCCACTGCCTGAGCTTTTACAGGTCAAGTCATAGATCTGAGACTCAATTTCCTCATCCTTGTGAGAGTCATGAAAGACCCTTTATGAGCAGTGAGTGAAGCTGGAAGCCCTAAAGCACTAAAGCACAGTGTATATGTAGATTGGTTTCAGAATTGACTGACACAGGCTGTGGTGTAGAGGGACTGGGGCACTCCTGCCTTGGGGCTTCCACTCTACCCCTCACTTAAGCCCCTATTGAAATGACACCAGTGGCCTTAGGAGCTGCATTTTGTTGAGGCCTGCTTTAAGAGCCTCACTGTGCTGGGGACTTCATGCATGATCTGTGCATCCCCTAAGGGCCAGGGCTAAGGTGAGGCAGATGAGGAGTTCATTTCAGGTGCAATATTTAAGGGAGTGCCAAAAAAACCTGGTAATCAAGATAAATAATGTTTGAATACAGTATTTTTAAAAATCGAAATTATCACTTGTTTGAAACATGTGATACACTGATGCATGGGTGCATGCGTACACATGTGTACACATGTGGGCTGGGATTTGCCTTTCTGAAGCACCTGCCTTGTCCCCAGTGAAGGCCCTTTGTGGCCGGGGAAATAGTTCTTAGTCCAAAGAAATACAAAGAAGTGGGTGACTTTTAAAATGATTCCAGGGTATGCTAGAGTTGGCTAACCACTGCTCTGAAGTATTCTGCATCTTGGCCTTCTAAATAACTTAACTTTCTTCTCCTCCAGGCCAGCAAAATAGCCAACATTGCCCATCTAGACTTTCTCTTCTGCTCGATTCCAGCCATTCTCCCTTGCCAGTGTGGAAATGGTCAGACCTATTTAGTTCTGCAAAAGAGAATACATCTGACTCATTTCAGCTGAAGTTACCAAAACTGGGCACTTAAAATTCACTCATTTGTCTTTCCCTGAGCAAATGTGAAGAAGTTCATAGTATGTAAAATGGAAATATAATCTCTCTATTTCTCTCTCTTTTTTTTTACAAAGTAAAGAAGACAAATATTAATTAAAGAATTGCAAAAACAAATGTAAAATTACAACAGTGATGAATGCTAGGCAGGGTAGCTCATGGGTAGGTGAGAATGTAAAAAATAAATCCAGAAAGGCAGCAAAGATTTTCCTTAGGAAGTGATAGAGAAATTTATGTGCAGGCCAGGTAGGAATGAGCCAGAGATGACTTTAAGAAGAGCATTACATTAAGAAAACATATGCTAAGTTTGAAAAGTTCTTTAAACCCAATGTAAATAAAAGGAAGGAAATAATAGAGGTGAAAGTAAAAATCAATGGAGAAAACAACCAATTGAGAAAAATCAATACAACCAAAAGCTGATTCCTGAAAAACAGAAATAAATTTGATAAACTTCTATCAAGACTGAACTAAAAAAAGAAGGAAGAAACAAAAGCTATGAATATCCAAAAAAAGAAAGAAGGGTAATAAAGAAATACTATGTATAGTCTGATTTGAAATCAATGATATATTTGATAATTTAGATGAAGACAAATACATTAAAAGGCGCAAGTATCAAATGTACTGGAAAAGAATTAAAAATGTAAATAATTCTATATTTTTAAATAAATTTATTTTGTAATTCATACTCTCCCCTCAAAGAAAACTCTAGGTCTGGAGATTGGTAAATCCCTAAAATATTAAAGAAAAAACAATGCCGAGTTGTTTAGTATTACCCTGACATGAAAACCACACACAAACTTTACAAAAACAGAACAATTACAGATCAATAACGACACGACTATCCTTAACATAACATTAGTAAATTAAATTTGATAACACAAGAAAACTACTTGTCAACTAAGGTTTACTTTAGACATGCAAGGTTGGCTTAATACTTGAAAAATGATACAACTCACCATTTGTATGTGTCCTGTAGTCAATGTGTACATTCATTATTATTTTACCTTTATTCCCCAAAGACGCTACTATTACATGCAATGGCGTTTTGAAGGTGAGGCCTGTTCTCTTGCTTACTTAGCAGTACCATCAGCACCTTACACCACATGCAAGCCCCTTGTTGGCACCGGGCTCATTCATACTTGTCTCCCTGCTCCCTGACTCCAGGCTTTGTTCATTTTTGGTCCCATTCTCCCCCCATCCAGACCTCCATCAGTTCCATGTTCTTCTTCCTAAATCCCCCTTGGTCCTTAGTTCACATTTCCACTTTGCTCAGTCTCTTGGTTCTCAGCAGGTAAGTTCCATCCCTCCAGTGACATCTGAGTAACCCAGCCTAGACCCTTCCCATAGAGCACAGGAGGCATCAGATACTGGCCTCTGCTTATACGACGGCTGAGAAAATTTGGTAGGAAACTTTCTTCCCAAAGTACCTTTCTTGCTTTCTCTATTTACCTGCTTTATATGGTCCCAACGAGTGATCGAGACTAAACAAACAATTGATTGGGACTAGACAACTTCCTACCTACTAGCCCTTCAGCAGCTTACTTGCCCTCCTACCCCTCTACACATATGTCAGAGACTCTTCCTGCAGGTTTCTTTTGTCCCCTGTGATTCCAAATTTTTCATAAAACCTGTGAAAGGGGACTACTACCCGAGAAAAACATCTCGTAACCCATGTAATTCATGGGCCTCCTTGAATTTTCATGGGGCGGGGTGAACAAATTCTTAAAGGGAGGGAGAGGAATATGAATATCTCCTGGCATCATTCATCATATTTCAATTCAGCCCACAGCGTGGCTTTGGAATTGATTAATGGAATCCAGTTTCCAAGGAGCTGTTGGCTTCTGTTGACTTACTTGGTGCTGAAAATCTGGCAGTCCCAGGGCTGTGAGGGTAAAACTAGGAGGCGGGCAGCCACTGAACCGGCTCTGGAGGTTGTAGCAGGGTTGTTTAAAGTTACCCAAACGTGCTGTAGTAGATGCTACTTCTGGAATAACCTCTCCAGTTCTCTACTCACCAGAATACTCTAAGTCATCCTTGAACCTGCAATGTCCAGAACAGTAGCCTCTAGCCTCACAAGGCTATTTAAATTTAAATTAAGGACAATACATTTTAACGAAATAAACTTTTAAAAATCCAGGTCCTCCGTGTCACTGATCACATTTCAGACACTAACAGTCACTAGTGTCTATTCTGGCAGTGGCTGTCATAGGAACACAGATACAGAACGTCTCCATCCCTGCAGGAGTCTCTATTGGACCACACTGGTCATCGCTGGGACTCTTCGAACTGATGCTGAATGAGCTGGCATCTGTGCCGAGGCAGTAAGGCAGGGTGGAGGCAAACAGCCTGGGTCCTTCACTGTGGAGGAGCTCAGGGTTAGCCTTCTGCAGAGTCCTGCAGCTCTGACAAGAGTCAGTTCAGCTCAGTGGGCGGTGTTGTTAAGCACATGCCAGATGGGAGAGGTTTTTAAATGTTCAGACAAGGGACATGCCCCTGAGGAACTCTCTGTCTAGGTGGAAGGCAGAGTGTAGAAATGCATAGGACCCAATGGGCCCCAGGTAAAGAGAAGAGAACATGGAAGAAGCAGAGATGATCGCCAGCAGGGGAGCTGGGGAAAGCTTTAGAAAATAGTCCACATGCAAGCAGTTTCTGAATGATAAATGGGAGTTACTCAGATGATTCTGGCAAAGAAGGGCAAGTCAGCAGAAAAGGACAGCGTATTCAAAAGCAGAGGAAAAGCAGCACATGGTGTAGGGGAACTACAAGCCAGTTGACACCGGTGGCCTCACACCTTGTCCCAGCAGCCACACAAAGCATGCACAAGTAGCTGCTCAATAAATAAGCAAATAACAGGAACAGGAACGTTAGTTGTGAGACTCGGGTGTGCAAACACTGCAACTGGAGACCTCGATTGAGTTTCTCTTTTGAGCACTTTTTATGCTAAGGTGTCGGGAACTTAAATAGAGGAATTCTGGGTGACAGGTGTTGAATCCAAAGCTCACAGAAAAGTAGTTCTACCTCTGGATTTTAGTTATGTGGATTATTAAATTCTTGTTCTATTTAAGATACTTGGGGTTGGGGTTTCTACCATTAAGGACCCCCCCTACAGAGAAGGTAATGGGTATTTTTTATCATGTAAACAAGTGGCACTCATCCTTCCAAGGAAGGCTTGTTATAATTCACATACCTGGCCCCACACTCAGAGATGAGATTCAATAGGCTTGAGGTATTGCCCTTGAATTTGAATTTCTAATGAACCCCAAATCATGAACCTAGTTCAGGGGTCTGCGCTCTGAGTAGCTCTGGCTTAGCCACTTATCTGAGGTCACTTTGCTAATAAGTGGCAACCTGAGATTTGAAACAAGCATGGTCTGATTCCAATCTTGGAAATTTTTCTACTCACCACCATTCGTAAACAGGGTGGGACAGTATTTCTTCAGTAGAATATTGAATGTATTTGTCTTGCTTACAACCAGAAGATTAGCTTTAAAGGGGAAAAAAAAATCCATTCAGTTGAAGTTGTTTATAGAATAAGGTGTAATAATTTTCAGCCACCCTGCCTTGATTATTCTTCCTTTAAAATGCCAGTCTTGTTTCTACCCCAGCTATCTTTCACCTACAAAAGTCATTTCCCTCTTCGCACACACAGTACTTCATTATGTGGACCACTTAATTACATGTATAAAATGGAATGAAATTTCATAAGTCCTTATGGAGTCGTGTTAGGTAATATTTTTATAATGTTGCTTCCAGCCATCGTGTGAAAGTTATAACGTCATTGCCACATACTTTCTTGGAAATTCCCACCTAATACTATATGGGTAATGCTAAAACCAAATAAACTTTTTTTACCCTTTCCTTTCACACTCCCTCCCCCACAATCTAATCAACTACTGTGGTGGTGGGGTAAATGCATGGACAATTCTGGAAGATTCAGAACATAAAATCCAACTAGGTCTCTCCACAGCCACTAAAAGATGGCAAGGGGAGGGGATTTCCTGCCTTGGCCAAAGGCAGGCAGCTACAGCTTCTCCCCTCCTCATCCTATTGGTATTTACATAAAACATCAGGATAGACACTTTGTTTATTATTTTGGGATAGAGTAAGAAAATACCAAGGATGTCATAGGAAGCTGGAAGACCTTGGGAGGGACCTCAGCTAGGGCATACAAACAGAGAAGAGAGGAGAGACAGCAAATCAGGGTGGAGGGGACTGGAGGGGTCCCCGGCTTAACAGGGAAACCATCTAGAGGCCAGAAATCATCAGAAGATTCCATCAGGAATCACCCTGGTTGATTCTAATCCACTTATGAGGTGGATTATAAGCTCATGATGGCTTGAACTATTATGTTTAGTTCATCTCAATACACATTTATGGGTGTGAACTAGGATGCTTGGCCTTGCACTAAGGGCTGAGGACATGGAGCAAATTAGGTACTTACCTGAGTGCAAATGACTGCCAGGCAGCTGTGCCAGATGTTGGCATGAGGTAGTGATGTCCTCCACGCTTCGATGTCAAATAACAGAGTCATGCGATCAGATCTGCAGTGTAGTAAGACCCTCTTGGTTACACATGGCATGGTGGGTTTGCAGGCATGAAGTCCAGTGAGCACATCACTCTAAGGCAGGACTTTCTGGGAAACCAGGGAGGGCACAGTTGAGAAATACTGAGGCAAAAAATCAGTAGGTTATGAGAAGGACAATAGACGGGCCTCGGGTGACTCCCAAGTTCCACGTGTAGACAGCTGCAAGTGAGCATAGCTATTTCTTCCTCTGCAACTGGCACAATTTAAGACATAAAACGGCTGTTTAGTCAGTTATTTCTGCATTAAATTATGCCAGTCATCATCAAATTAATTAATCTCTGTTAATCTTTCTTTTCATTTCCCCAAAATTCATTGTTTTGAGGATTAAATTTATTAGTAAAAGTAAAAACACCAAGTATGAGTATTACATCTGGCCTATAAAAGGTGTGAAAAAACCTTAAGTTCTTCACTCTCAGTTTAAACTAAGGTTTCAGAGGACGTTGAAAACATCAGATTGAACACATACATTTTGCTCTGCTTCCTCCTGAGATATTACTACAATATTTGTAAAGTGATAGACTTAAAGGAATAAACCCAGATGATATAGGGAACAATAGAGAAGACATTAGTGCTAAAATTTTGGATGGCAGAATACAGACTGAAATGTAACCGATAAGCAGTTCCAAGAAAGCTAAAGTCTAAATGAACATTTGGAACGGTAGAAAGCAAAATGATTTATATTACAGAATCCTCTAAACTTGAGCATTTAAAGACTCAGGAATTGACGCTGATACCCTGGAAGTTAAAATGAAGGTGATGCTAAAATAGAAGAATTGGCTGAGAGTCTTTAAGAAGTTGACTTAGTATAAGATTTAGTGTAATCTTTACATGGGGGAAATAGGGAATCTCCAGATGTCAGCCACTGAAAATGTGGTTTAAATAGAAGTTAACATACTGAATATTTCCCTGCTCTATGCCGAACGCATCAGGAGTAGAACTACTCAGACAGGTGACTGGAAGGTCTCAGGATGAAAATTATGGAAGATCCAAAGGTGCTGACCTCAGAAGAGGTTTGAGAAAATATTAATAGTTTAGCCATGACAGGGCAACTTCTCCCTCATACAGAGAACGTTCCTTTGGGTTTTGTACTCTACTCTTAAACATAAACAGCGAGTCAAGAGTTATCAAATATGCTAGCAAAAATCTCTAATATTAAAAGAAGACATCAAAAGAACCAACCCAAACATAATCTGCACAGAATTAGTCATTATTTTGTTTCTTGGATTATCCCAAGAATATCTGCCTAGCAGGTGGTCAGTGAATATCATAGAAAGAATAATGAGGCAGTTAAAGGAAGTGATAATGAAGGAAGAAAAAAGTTAAATATTATTAATATCTCCAGAAGAGCAAGACAAGTTATTATCTTCATAAAACAAAACCAGGATACTATCAAAAAGAAGCTTCTGAGAACAAAGAAGGTCACTTAGAAATAAGAAATATAGGCCCTCCCTGGTGGCGCAGTGGGTTGAGCAACACACTATGAAGCAAACCATAGCCACTGCAGTACAAGTTCGATCCCTGCCGCCGGCTGGGGAGGTGATCCATATGGTGAGGCAGACCTCTCCTGCCTTGCTCACTGCTCCCCTCAGCAGTGTGTTTCAGTTCATCTGCCTGTTCTGCTCCCCACTCTGTCTGGTGGATTTTCTCACCTCCCCGCACCTCTGGCCTGTACCCCAGTGCTTGTATGCATAAATAAATAAATATTAAAAAAAAAGAAATATGACACAAATGAAAAATTCAGATGACACATGGAAGATAAAGTTGAAACTATATTTCAAGATAAACATAGAATTTAAATTATTAATGAAATATGAGAATAGACTGTAGATATTTTAAACAGTCTCAAATAAAATGTGTCTCTCAGACACCCTCTCTCAAAGGACACCTGGGCATGTGCTCCACCAAAACAACGAGTAAGCGATGGAAGAGAAAGACAGGAATCTAGGAAACACGGCATCTAACGAGAGCAAAGCGTGCAGGGTAATGGTAAGGAAGCGCCCAGACCAAAGCTGGGAAGTTGGTCTGCTCAGCAACTGATTTTTGTTGGAACAGAGACCATTCTTCAAGAAGATAAAATTGACAACTGACTAATGCGTTTGAACATATTGAAAGAATATTTATACAAATAGAAGAATTAAATTTGTGGCTAGTCAATCAAAAAAGATAAACTAATGCCATTTGTAGCAACATGGATGGAGCTGGAAGGGATTATGTTCCGTGAACATAATCAGAAGGAAAAGAAAAATATCAGATGGTTTCACTTATTGAAAGAATATAGGGGAACCAAATAAGACATTAGGGAAAAAAATAATAAAAATAAAAAACAAAACAAAAATAAAAAGACAACTATAAATCAGAGACAATCTGCAGGGGAGGAAGAGGGAGGGGGGTCAAAACGAGGGATGGAAGTACACAAGAGACTATGGTGATGGTGCATGGGTGAACCGGTGGTTAGAAAATCTATGGGAACAACACCTGAGAAGAGAAAGCAAAAACATTGTAAAACAAAAAATGAACAATGATGTAAAATATATTCAAATAAATTAATTTTTAAAAATTGTGGCTAGTATATAAACAAATTCATAAAGGAAATGATAAAATTCTAGTCTATAGGAAAAACAACTCACATAGGAAAATGGAAATGGTCACAGTCTTCAAAATGTCTCAGATATGAACTCTGACTGCAAAGCAGATACACAAGTGAGAACTCTGTCTGAATAAGAAATGTTGCTGATTCTTTGAGCTCAAAACCAGGAAGCAGGGGCCTCCCTGGTGGCGCAGTGGGTTAAGCAGCGCACTATGAAGCAAACCGCAGCCACTGCAGTACGAGTTCGATCCCTGCTGCCGGCCAGGGAGGGGACCCACTTGGTGCGGCAGACCAGACCTCTCCTAATGTGCCCGCTGCTCCCCTCAGCAGTGTACTTCTGTGTACCTCAGCAGTTGATCTGCCTGTTCTGCTCCCCGCTCTGTCTGTGGTGAATCCTCCCACCCCCCCCCCCCACACCTCTGGCCTATACCCCAGGGCTTGTATGCATAAATAAATAAATCTTTAAAAAAAAAGAAACCAGGAAGCAGCTCTAGAGGCCCTCTTTGCATTGAACTTAAAGCCTAGAGCTGTAGAACGATGGTTCTTTTTTTCTCTCACTCTCTTTTTCTTTATTTATATATATTTGACATCATTTGTGGTCCCCGTGGAGAACAATGGTTCTTGAGAAGAAAAAAAAACCAAAAAACTAACTGGGTGCAAGGCCAACAAGAGCAGAGCCTTCAAATCTTGATGTTTGAGCCTTGTGCTTTGTCAGTTATGTGAACCACCCTATCTCTTTTGGCTACAAAGCCATTTGTGTTTCTATCATTTATAACGAACACCATGTAAATAATGCAGTCCTTGATCTCACCAAAGCTTTGTAAGTTTTTGTTTGGTTTGGACGGGATGGCCTCCCAGATGCCTTCAACCCTCTGAAGCATCACTCCAGAAGGTCAACCAGAAAACCTGATGCAGTGTATCTATCTGCGTGTGCTGACCCCCCCAGGGTTGCAATGGAGAAACTAATCAATATGCAGTCATCTTTAGTATGTCTTATCATTGTGGAGTTGACAGAAATTTAGGGTAAATTGAATTTCCTCCAAACATCTTATTACAGTTTGTGAAATTAATTTCAGTTCCAAGTTTTGATTGGACAACTTAACTCTTCTGGTCTGCACTTCCCAGATTTTCTTGGTTAAATGAATTGGACTTTAGCCACTCCTTGCAGGAGAGTTGCAAAAATAGAGAGTCCCAGATATTACACTCTGTTTGGCAGGCATTTGAAATTTAACAGCCTGAAAAATGATCCAGGTTTTGAGCTGTATTTATAGCTGCAGTATTTATCCCCTGGTATGTCTTATCTGACACAGTCTGAGGTCCAGACCACTTGTCTTTTCCATTACTCTGTCGAGGGCAGACATGCTTTGGCCATCACCCTCCAGCAAATCAACTACCTGCCTTCCTGGCATTCACACAGTGGCCATCCTGTCTCTGCAGATGGAAAACCAAAGGTGTCCCATCGCCCAGTCCACACTTAGGGAGAGGCAACTGCTTGGGAATTTACTGCTGATTTCTCCAGTGGATCACATCATATATCTAGCACTTGTTATTTCTAGTATTAAGGAACAACTGCATTTTCTAAGTGAATTTTTTAAGATGTGCAACAAATACAATGGGATCATTTCAGAAAGACTTTTAGTCAAGTATAAAATATGAGTACTTTTTCTAATTGAAGATATTCTAACTCAAGGGTAAATCAGAGCAAAGTAATGTTATGTCACAGAATAATGGGTTAGGTCTGCAAATCAGAATCCCGATTCTTCTTCTGTGGTCATATTCCTTTGGGGTTTGTTTTGCTAACTTTCCTACCTGCCTGTACTATTAATTTAGAACATCAGTGTTTCTTTCATTTCCAAAAACATCTAAACTTTATATTTTGCATTTTATGGCTAGAATTCAGTATCATTTACTCTTTTCATACAGTAACATCTGTAATGGCAGTGGTGAGTTTTTATTAAAATTAGCACAGTTACAAAGTTCAAATAAAACAATGTGCTAACTAGCCTCATTTCTGTACACCTGATGTGACTGTGATAACATTCACTTGTTGATTTACACTATCCATTATGTTAATAGGTTATCTTAAGGTTAACATTTTATTCTCATTCTAATTTTTTGGATTAAATTGAGTATATAGATTGTATTAGACTTTTAGAACATCAAACTATTATCTCCCAAGTTAAAAATGCTAAGTAGTTATATATACTAGTATATATTTTATGCCTCCTAATACTACTTATTGACATGTTAAAATATCTTTTGTTTGTCAGTAGTAGTGTTAACAGAAATATCAGGTAGATTATTATCAAAATGGGATAGTTGTTATTTTACTGTTAGTGACAACATTAGTTTCTTTGCCATGTTTCTACAGAAATGGATGTAATTCAAATTCTATTGCAAATATATTGGGTGATTAAATCATCCACACATTTGTTCACTCACTTACTGTACCTATTCATATATATATATAGGGATGTGACTGGTTTGAACATTTCCAGAAACAACTACATTGTCTCTGCTAGGAAGAAAAACTTTACATTCGTATCTTACTTGTAATACTCACTCCTTACTCCCCATTTGCACCCAATCACTCTGGAGCATCAGTGAACTTCCTGGCCATAGCTGGCCAGTCCGGGGGTCACTGGACCATGATAACCAAACCTGGGTAATGGCAGAAATGGTCCAAGCCTTGGGGCTAAACTCTCTCAACTTGGAGAATCCAAAGAAATTTCATGGACATAAACCAACATTGTACCATGTGCAGGGTCCTTTGAAGATGGGGTGGCAGGTGGAAGTGGGGCACAATGGTCAATGGCACACAGAAATTGAGGGAAGTAGATTTTGCAAAATAACTCCATCAACAAAGCCAGCCTCCTGTTGTATTCAGAACTTTATCACCCCACCCCACACACACCTGGAGTTAATTTCTTCTCACCTTCAATTGAGTAAGATTTTGTGATTGCATTGATGAGCAGAATGCACGCCTTCTGGGCTAGGCCATAAAGAGCATACAGACTGGCCTTCACATTTCTCTTGAGTTTCTCACCGCTAACACCCAGCCAGCATGCTGTGAGGCAACCCAAACAACAGCTGGTGTCAATTGCCAAACATGAGAGGAAAGGAAACTTCCATTTATTCTAGTCACAGTCTCAGAGGATTCCTAGTAGAGGCCCCAGTCCTTGTAGAGCAGAGCAAAGTCCTCCCTGCTGTGTCCCATTCAAATTTTTGAATTCACAGGATTTGGGAGAATAATAAATGGTTGTTTTCTGTTCCTAAGTTTCATAGGAAACTGTTGGTGAGGCACAGTAACAAGAATAGAGAATTCATAATGTTGTAGGGAACCAGTTACAGACTCTATCTGAGGGTCAAAGTTCACCTCAAAGTGAATTTGATAGAGAGTGTGAATTCTCAATGGAAGCAATATCACAGCCCCAAGGGGGCAAAAGTTTGTGGAAACTTTTTTGGGGGTGGAAAACCTTTTTTAAAAAGGTGACTAGAACACAGATGTGCATGCAGCTCATGAGCTGACACTACATGGCATTTACATTTCATGGAGGGTGAAGAGAGATTTTGGAGGAGGAAATGTCTAAAAAGTTTCCTTAAGTGGTGATAATGAAAAACTAAATAGACAAAAGCTGAGAAACTGAACTAGAGGGAGGGAAATCTCCATTCTGAACAGGGCAGCAACCTGTCCAAGCGGAGGGCGATCGGACTGAGAGAACCTGGCCACGCAACTTGACTTTCTGTGTCAAGAAAACGATACCTATAAAACATAGGAAACGAAACCTACTCTTCTGAGTTGTTGCCAAGGGTCAGATGAAACACTGACAATGTTTCTGCTGCTAACAGACTCAGGATTTTGTAGTAGCTGGTGAAGATGAATTTTGAGTTGGACCTTAAGAGAAACATGGTGACTGCTAGGAAAGGGAAGTGCATTTTATACAAGGGACATGAACTGACCAAAAATTGGAGAGAGATGGGAAAATGGGTTACAACCTAGCTGATGCAGCTAGAGAGCTAGATGCTATGGGGTTAGGAGATCAAGCTAAAAATAAATAGCTAATGGCAGTTTGAATTCAAGGAGAAACAGTTCGTATGTTTATTTTTAAATTTTATTAATAATAAGCACGTTTGTTAAGTATCTACTATGTCCTAAGACTGTTGTATAAAGAACCAAATGTGATGTAGGAGTCAGATTCTGTGCACAACATGGTACCTGTGCAAAAACAATCAGCTCACTTCAGTGTAATTCACATATTTCTGGGAAAGGAGGGGTATCGAGGGGAGGTTTCCACAGGAGGTGATATTAAACAAGGCTTTGACTCACGGGAGGCGATGGCAGAGAAGAAGTGAGAAAGGACCTCCAGGTCAGAGGTGACAGTTCAGAGTGTGGTGTAGACACGTGGTGGTGTGCTTGTGTCAGCAGCGTGATGGGACAAGGACTAGAAAGTTAGACATGGGCCTGAATGCAACAGGAAGGACCTTACATGACAAAAAGTAGTTCAGGCTTAGTCTTGTGCATTTTACCGAAGAACAAATCTGGAAGAAGATCCTGCCAGGAAGCAGCAGAGACAGCGAGAGAATGGGAGCACAAGAGGAAACTGGATGAACTATTCCAGCAGGTGGCCAGGACAGAGCACACAGGAGTTTGGGGCATGGGTGGAGTTGCCTGCTGGGGGTGAGTTTATAAAGCCCAGGCATGGAGTTTATGAGCAGTCCGCCTGTGGGCCTGCGAACCAGTGCCAGAGTGACACCTTGCCTAGTCACTCCCTACTGGATATCTCACCAGGTATTCCACTCCCAGAGTTAAGAATGGGGCTCCAGAATCTACACACTTCCTTATCAGTTGGTGCCAAACTGTTCTACAGTTTGTTCTACAAGTTGTAGAACAAACTCTGAAGAGAGTAAACCTACTGGTGGGGTGTCTCTTGGGCCCTCGGTCAGGACAGGCAAGGATCCGGCTGGAGCAGGGGTGGCAGCTTCGGAGTTGTCCAAGGCCATTGTCCTGAGACACCTCGTGTTCCCACGGGGAGATGCCTGGAGCTAATCGGGGCTCAATGCACTCCCGATGAGCCAGCTCCATGGAGTACTGCGGGGCCATATGTGGTAGGGGCAACTGTTCTTAGAATTGGAAACAGCAAATTGTGCTGGTACTGCAGTTTATAATCTCTGCGTGGCTTTGGGCTGCACGTCTCCTCTCTTGGCCTTCACAACTCAGATGAGGACAAGAAACCTTAACCTGCCCACCCTATGGCACTGCTGGCTAAGAGGGGGATAGCAGTTACTGGAGGCGCCTCCGGCAAAGCAGAGCCTTCTCTTCACCATGGCCCTTGCATGATGCTTTAATGTTTTGGGTGACATTGCAGATGCTGCGCTGTGGACCACATTTGGGGAAAGCAAGACTATTAAGGGAAAGAATGACTGCTACCTGCACCACGTGTTTCATTAGTCACACAAATAGCTTGTAGGAGGTGAACACCTTCTGGGCACAGCAACTAGTTTCTCTCCCCTTCCATGATGATGCCCAAGGATTGGGCTTCCCAGTGCCTCTCCCCCCTGAGCAGTGACGATAGTTTGGGTCCCTAGGATGTCAAGGAAAGAGTGAGGAACTAAGCTTCCTATGTCTGGCCTTTCCCTTTCCATTCTCTGGATGGGAGGCCCAGGAAGAAGCATAGAGCAGGGCTCCAAGCTTGGAAACTTGGACACTTGGACATCCAACAGCACAAGTGTTCTCTTCAGGAAAACCATCAGACTGACTTGAAGTGGCTTCCTCTAAATAAACAGAGACAGTTTCACTAAAAATGTTCTCCAAGTGAGGTAACGAATCTGAAGGCAGCCTGCCAGCCCCACTTCCCCACGTCCTGCTCCTCATACAGGCACGTCTTCTACACATGGCGGCCAACTTGCCACCATTCACACACTCACTCCACAAGCAAGTGTAGAGCACTTACAGTTGCCAAGCCCCATGCCGGGAGAGGGGAGACCCAAGGCACAGTGCTTGGCTTCAGGAGCGCATCAGCTGGCAAAAACAGACAGACACAGAAGCGAATTACTATTATGTGATAAATGAGCTCATGGAGGACCTTTCCTGGTGCTGGGAGCTCTGGGGACAAGCCTGAAACTGTCTACAGTGCCAGGAAGGCCTGATGGGTGGTGATATCTGGGGTGGGGTTTCAAAAAGTGGGAATTCCCCAGCAAGGGAGACAGGTTTATGCCAAGCAAAAGGAGTTTAGAGTGCCAGGGTCGCGGACAGGCTGAGGGGTATGAGAAAGCAGTGAGAAGCTGAGGACGGCAAGGGGGACAGACAGTGAACCAGCAGGTCTGCTGATGCTTGATTGCCAGGCTTGGACGTTGGGATTCATTTAGTCTTCTGTAGAAAGCCATATGATTTTAGGAGCCAGTAAGAGAGAGAGGACAGGCCAGATCTAAGTTTTAGGAAGAAGACCGAGGGCGGTGAGGGTAGACTGAAATGAGAAAACCTGTCAGCTGGCAGCCAGCTTGAGGAAGGTTGGGGAACCACCTGGGTGACCAGGTTATGAACTAGGGCCTTAGGCCCATCCTTCATTTGCTCAGTCTCCCCTGGGTCACGCTCACTGATGAGAGACCGCGCATGAGCTCTGGGCGCAGGCCTGCTGCTCCCACGTTTTTCACTGGCCAGTTCACCGATTCCCCCATTACCCCGAGGGGTAGAGATTATTTTTTGCCCCATTTTACAGAAGAGAAAACTCAGGTTCCAGGGAGTGACCTTGGGGAAGATCACACAGCTGGCAAGAAAGAGAGCCAGGTCAGAATGATTCCATGTGTCCTGTGCTTAACCCCATTGATGAAAGGGGAGTGGGGGGCGTCACAGTCACAGAAAGTTAGGTTTGCAGGACTTAAAACAGTTTGTATCAAACTGTACAACTTGATTGTGATGAAGGAAAGTTCCACAAATTCTCGACTTTTCTCTGATGAGGTGTTTTTCATAGGAAATACCAAATGCTCCCTTTCCCTCTTTTGCAGACTGTTTTTGCTCTGAGGGTATTGGTCACTAGCCTTTGGGATCCAGAGCACTGGCTGGGCAAGTCCCCTTTAAGGGCCCTGCTCCCGGCAGACCCACTCTCCCACCTCTACCGCTCAGCCTCTAAGCACAGTGCCATAGCTTTGGAAACGTTTTAGAAGTTGATATCATTTGGAGCTGAGTTTCACTCTTGGTCCAACTCAAGGCTGACAAGATGGGAGCTCTCTTTTCTGAGGCAGAAGCAAGTGAGAAATGAGCCAACCACTCCCAACCACCACGGAGGCAAAGGTTCCAGAAGCAAGGCGTTTTCCACACTTGGCTGCTAGACTTGTAGAAGTCGTGTCAGATGAGAGGCCGGCACTTGAGATTAATCATACACCGGAATACTCAGAATTTTTATAAACTGTTTCACTCTCATGAAGAAGTCCGGCAAATAGGAAGTGACATTCTTTTCTCATCTTCTCTTGACAAAAATCCACCTTGGATCCTGTTCCTACTGTCTAAATCCACAAGCATTTCCTGCAGCAGCTGTGGACGCTCCACAATGAAAAAAACAGTTAAGTCCTTCCAGGCTAAGGGGTTTGAAGGCTCCCTGAGACCTACCTCCTGGCAAAGCAGAAGCCATGGCAGCGTGCGGGAGAGCCCTGAAAACCCCAGTATCCAGCAGGGGCGAGCCCAGGGCTCACTGGACTCCATGATGGGGCAGTTTGCAGGGCACAGACAAGGCCATACACAGAGGTCATAAAACAAAATTTATCTTTAATTTGTAAGTGTCAACAGCAGTACAAAAGATGGAGTGATGACGACTAGATTAAGGGTAGAGAGGACAGTCTTGAGGTAAATGAGCATAAATAGGCAGTTCTTAGAGACACTCCCCTGAGGGGCCCACGCCCCATCGTGGCATATACATTATCACCCAAAGATGGCAGGTTAACATATCAGCAAAGCACCTTGTGCAAAAAGGAAAAAAAAAGTAGCTAAGGTGCCAACATACACCAGGATAGAAAAAGACAGTGTGTCTTTCAGTTTTGTCTTTTCCCTTAATTATGAGGCAGAGGAGGGGAAGACTTTGAAAAGTACCACTGAAAGATTATTCGATGTTGAGTTTTATCTCACGTCAATACTGCACAAGAAAATCCAAGAAGTTCGTGTATGCAACACAGCTCAGAACGGTGATTCATTCCTTGGAATTTGAAGAGATCCTTTTTTTCCCCGTTTCTTTTATCCTTAGCAAACTTTTTTTTCTTGTTATCAAGAGGAGAGTGTGAGAAAGATGTGATGGCAACCCTTAAGGTCATTTAAAAACTTTACACTGGACTGTACAAGATTTTTTTTGATAAACTATTTACATTTTCAGACTTTCAAACATATTCAAAGCAGCAATAGACACTAGTTTTTATGGTTTTTGTTTTTGTTTTGTTTTGTTTTCTAATTGACCAAATAGTTACCAGCCATGGGCCAAGTAGGTACCTGCGTTATACATAGAATTTCTACAAAGAAAATCTGCAGTTAAAATTTGCTGGAGGGTGTGCGAAGTGCCCTTGCTTTCTCAAGGGCCACACCCACAGTGTTGCTAGAGGAACCAAAGCACAGCACCTTGACAACAGAGTTGCAGTTGTCCCAACAGCCCTACACAAACTTTACATTTTGAAACAGCAGCCAGCATGTCAGTCCAGCATGTCAGTGAATTGTGCTGATTAAATTAACATAGAATACAATCTCACAATATACATCACAAACAAATTACAATGTCTGGAAATAAAAGAGTTACAGTAAGATAAGTTATGTAGTAACAGCTTATAAGCTTGTCTAAGGTAATAAAAATTTTACATGGCAAATACAATAATGAATGAACATAAATGCTAAGCATTCTAAGTGGCTACCAGCTGGAGAAGCGTACAATAAAGACTGCACTTTCAAGAAAGCAAAAACACATATGACAAAGGAAGACAAACGGAGAATGCACATGAGCAGATCTGCAATGTGCAGCATACAAAAACAGTTAAATATTTGCACATTCCCCATACTCCAAGAGCACCAGCACTGAGGCCTCACTATATGCCTGTGGTTCTTCAGGAATAAGAAACTACTGAGCAAGACATGTCACTGAGTTGCCTTCAAGCTTTCAGATTGCCACAGACACCCACTAGAAGAGCATCTGCCCTAAGCGTTACTTTTCTGCCCGCCCCCACCCACTTCTAGCCTTGCCCCAAAGGTACCAACATTCCAAATCCATACTTGTCCATGAGCTTTTGCAAAACAATCGGTCCCCAGAGGAAAAGTTAGGATGGGGATGACAAGGAAATGTGTTTGCATATCAATTTTTCAATGATATTAGCAGAGGGTTATGCTCAATAGTTTATGGCATCAGAAACAGAACATCATCAGCAGGGATAACAGAAGTTGTTTATTAAGGAACAAAACATGTCAGGGGGCAGATGATTTAAGGAAATGATGCAAGTGCTTTTGTAAAAGGACAAATGAGGTCATACAATATTATTATACTGTGAGAAGTGAACTTAAGTGCCATCTCAGTCCTTAGACAAACATGTACAAAATCAGGCAAGGCTACAGCAACCATTTTTGTCCTTTTCTCATTAAAAAGGAAGACCAGGTAATTATTTCAATACATCCCTCTAGCTGCATTCTTCGCAGTGGCTGGCACTTTGTACAAGACTTCTCATGTGGTTTAAAACTACTAATTGATTCTTTTTCCTGTCCTAGTGACTGAGTAGGTAGAGGTCACCACTTTGCAAAATGAGTAAATGGTAAAATGAAGCCTCAGCTATGATGTTCAAGTGATCAGGCCCCCTTGCCCCTTGGGGTAGATGAGCTTCCTAGAAACAATCCCTGCTTTCAGCTAGTGCCTGCCAGCCTGGCTCTGAAGGCTGTGCTCTGAAGAAGCTGCCTAGCTTCCTAAGGAAAAGAAAGACACTTTTAATTTCAGCCCTAGAGGGATCACACCCTTTTCAAACACCCCAGGCATCAGTGGGGCTAACGTTTAGGGGAGGCCAGAATTTGACAAGCTCCATAGCACTGTGAGCCCACACCTGAATTTAGAACTTGGCATACGGCAGTTGGTATCAGGACCCTGGCAAATCAAATCAGCCCCGAGGACAAGACTGGGGAGTATCAAATACCAAATGAAGCAAACTGATGTGCTCCTAAAAGGTTGTGCTGGATACATGTGAAAACAACAAAGCTATGGTACCTTCCTGGAAAAGATACTGACTGCATCACCTCTGCCAGTGAAATAGAGAAACTGCCTGCTTGGCTGCTCTCTGCCCAGAGAATGACCTTTCCTTTCTCTCTCCCTTGCTCCCTTTCCTTTCTTCCTTCCTTTCTTTCTCGTTTCTTTACTATTCCATATGGTGGTTATTTTTTTTTTAATTAAATTTTTTTTTTTTTTTTTTTTTTAGGAGAGGATTGTCTGCCAAGTGTCCCTCACAAAATGGAGGTAATCTTGATATTGGAGTTGAAGACACTGTGAAAAGGGAGCACTGAAAACGAGTCGAGAATCTTTAACTGGCTTGGTGGAAGTTTGATTAGTGATCACTCTCAGAGACAGAGTTTTGCCTTTCTACAGGCAGTCAGTCATGTTTCTTGCTGTTAAATGGGCACAGAACTATCTGTATTTATGTGGATTCACAAAGCAAATGGATTCTTCCAGCTGTACTGGAAACTTAGTGTGCTCGATCCATCAACTTTCTATAAGAAATAAAAGGTTGAAGTCTGAGTCTGTGGACAGTGGGCTCTAAAGTGTGTGAGAACCCAAGGAAAGGATTTTACTGCCCCGGCTGCGGGTGGAACACTGCTCTCTCACTGTGGCTGGTAATTCACTAACCCCATAAGGTCCAGTGACTGTCAACTTCTAATCTGGACCAACATATATGGATAGAGAACAAAAAGGAAATCATAACTTAGACCTAAGTACTCATGAACCAAAAATAAATTCTATTTCTATGTTATATTTACACAATTAGAAAAATCTAAGATGAGATGGTAAAGTCATAAAAACTTTGTTTAAGCCCCACTGAAAAGAAAATGAACTGATCCCTATGATTGTCATTCTTAATTTCCACGGATATTTAGAGCCAAACTTGGCTAATAAATAAAATAAACTGCTTATGCACAGAATTTAGATTCAAATACAGCATCGCTGTTTGACCCAATGAAAGAAACGTTTACAATCACTTCATTCCTGAATAGCCTTTCATTTTTAAGAACGTGGCTACAAGTAACTGAACCCCAGTACTGAGGCAGAGCTGGAGCTAAAACAAAGTGTTCATACACACATGTATTTTGCATAAATAAATGAAATAACAAGACATAAAAATGACTCAAATCCGGCAACTGTGAGGCAAGCCCACACGAGTCGAAACAGATGACTTTTGTTCATGTAGTTTTCGTACAACAGTTTCACATTAGTCAGAAGTGATAAAAAATACCATTTCTATCCAGTGCTTATAACACTTACGAAACAACATCTGTGAGTGTGTGTGTTTTGTTGATTTTTTTGTTTTGTTTTGTTTTTTACTACGAGCAAAATCAAGTTTCAGTCTTAAAGAACAGTCCTTTGTTCTCCACCAGCCCAGAATATTATTTTGGCATGGTCATAAAAACAAACAAAATTAAACTACTATTCTAAATGTTTGCCTTTGTGCAAAATTAATTACATACAATACAATGCTAGCCATACAGCACTCTATCTATGCAACGAAATAAAAACAGAGTGGGAAAGGGCAAAAGCAAAAGTCAAAGAGAAAGGGAAAAAACATGAGAATTAACTGAGGAGGAGAGGTATATAATTCAAAGAAATCAGTAAGACAATAATAAATACTCATTGTTTTGAGAAAAATGACCTCCTCCTCATTTGAAATAAATGTACAAAAACAAAGTTCTAACCCCCAACCAATATTAAGCACAAAACATTCCTATCAGTACCTTAATCAGCTTATAGAGAGCACTCCCAGCTAATGGCATCGCCAGGAATATTTCGGCAAGACCTACTTGTTGCTATTAGGAAGGGCCTAGCCTTGAGCACTCTTTCAATAAATATGAAGGTACACTATTTTCTTCCAAGTGACAAAATGGCTCAAGAAATCCGATGGGGCCATTCCTATGTCTTGGTGACCAGATTCTGGGTTGTCCCTTGAGGTGAACTGTTCCATCTGCTAACATCCTCCCACTGAACCACTCTGGGTGAGGCCACCATAGGCAACCAGTCCTAGTTTCAGGGAGGTCCAAATGGCATGGCCAAGCCCCTGTAGTTAGGACATGGAGAATCAACCTTCACTGCCTCCAAGCCCATCAGCATATCTCCAGAGAAATCCTCAGTTATCTTGCTCACATGTGGGTGTGTTCCCCCCCCTGCCCCCCTACAGCCACAGATGGAGGGAGTGAGCCAGAGAAACTCACCGGCTGCCCAGGAGTGATCTGTTCCCCAGAATAAAGTGGGAACAACCTATATGGGCAATGTATTTTCCCTCCTTCTACTTCTCTTTCTCTCTATATATTGTTTCATTCTCTGGATGAATCACGATTATTTACCTCCATCTTTGCTTTGAGGCTGGCATGTGGCTTCTTGCATCCTGGGGATTTTACAAAGAACTCCCTAGATGTGCCAGATGGGACAAGGCTACCCAGTGTAAAGGTGCCAGCCCATGACAGCATCCCCGTGGCCTCCTCCATGGCCCACAGCCTTGGGCTTTAGGTTTGGCCACGGGACTCTCCTGCCTGGCAGTCACCACCGCTGACCCTTGCTGCTGAATGGCATTCAGGGAAAATGCCACTGCTGCAGATCCTACCACTTGTTGCTGAAGTGAATTAGGGGGAAATTCTGGCAAAAGATTTATGGTCATGGCAAAACTCAGGGGCTCACCTGTTGAAATGTAATACTCTACACCTGTATCCAAGTACATAGCCCCACAGTCAGATACCCATGTTTAAAAAAACAATATAGATATTTAATAGTATCTTGTTTCAGAAATGCTTCCAGATGCTCTGGGGACATAAAATCACTATGTACATCTTTTGTATCTAGCAGGAGAAGGAGGTAAAAAGGACTGAAAAGTTCTTCGGGGGAGAAGGGTGAAAAAACAAGAATTATTAAATTAATGCCACCAACATTTTTTTTTAAATAAATAGTAAGTGGACCCTTGACATTCTGGAATGAATAAATTATTTAAGAGAAAATGTGTTAAGACTGAATGTCAGGGTGAAGGCTAAGGGATAGTGGATGTAGTGAGAGGTGGTCTCAGGCAGAGAAGACCACCGTTGGTGTCTGGTGTGGTGATCGCTGTGGCGTGCGGCACACTCTGATGGCACGACAAGAGGCAAGCACAGCTGGGTGCACGCACTGTGGCAACCTTGTTTGTTCATTCCTTACAATATCTTGTCTCCAGATTCCTGAGTACTTTACCATTTTCTGGAAAAAAAAAAAAGTATGGTTTTTGCTATTTTAAGATGCCAAAGATTGTCTAAGACTTTGCAGTGTCTCCTTTAAGACTTTCAAATATTAAGATTCAAAAGTTATGAAAAAGTTTGGCACATTCAAAATTTAACTCTACACATGGAAAAATGGAATTCCAGGCCTTTCGAATATGATCTACATGCAGCTGCACACGCCATGGACTTGTTCTGTTTCACAATATGAAATCCTCAGCTGTTTTCTAAAATAATTCAGAATAAAAACACATTCACAACCTGTAGGCCGGCACAGCATACCTGAGTGAGAATGTTTAACCCCATCTAAAACAGTAACTTAAACCTTTATCAACATCCAAAAGAAAAAAAAAAGTAAGACAAAAATATAAGACTTGTAAGACAGCTATGGGTTGAGATAAGTTTTCAAGTCCTGGTGTCTCATATTTAATATGTCTTCACCTAAATTTAAAAAAAACAACAACAACAACAATAACAATAACGACAAAAACTCAAGTTCATGAAAAATCAGGGAAAACTTAATCTGTCTCACACTTTACGAAACAATTAAGACCATTCTGCTGATGTAATTGTGGAGCCACAAATGCATGCGGGCTCTTTAAGAACTTTCTGTTGGGGAAGGGGAGGTGAAATGTCAGAGTATTTTAATTCAGCAAACAAACACTGGTCAGTTGGCACTGACAGCCTCCGGGGCTTCATTTTCGCTGCTATAGTCTGATTTGGGATCATCTTCATAGTCGTCATACATTTCCATTTCATCCTCTCCATTAATCATCTCATTTCCAGCTAGGCTTCCACCGTCTGTCTTCATACCATAAGTGCTCTGGATGACTGGGAGGCTGGGCTCTGGGCTGGCAGAGGTGCTAGAGCAGTCAGATGTCATCTGAGGTGATGGTGTGGTTGTTGCCATAGTAATAGCACCAGGATACACAACACCTGTTCCTGTGGTGATTGGAATCTGAGGCTGTTGCCTGTATAGATTCAGAAAAACAAAATGAAGCAGGGGGAAAACATCTCTCTCTATATTTTTCCTTGTGGCATCAGAATTAATCTCCCACTCATCCAAAGGGGGTCCCTACTTGACACTACAGGCAGATGAAAAACGGTGACAAAGAAGTTCCCTGGGGAGTCCTGAACATGTCCTTGATACCATGGTTGGGGGGATAAACAATATAATGGAGTAATTTATTGATGGTTTTATAACATAAAAACCAAGTTCTTTTAACATTGCAAATATAGCAAAACTTGAATAATGCCTGGCATTTGAAACAAAAGCTTCCACAAAGTAACATATGAGACCATTTTTTAAGATCTCCCAGAACATTAAAAAAAAAATGTTTGGTAGCATGAGATATAATGACACTGTTAATCAGGCTTTTGTCATCACCTTGGTTTGAGAACTGGACTAAGGAAAGATGAGGATGATAAAGAGCTAGTGTGTCCCAAAGTGTCAGATTTAAAAAGCATGCATTTGTTATCCATGCAAATGTCTACTTGTTTTTGTGGTTGAACTTATAAGGCAGCTCCTTCAAGCTTCTATTTTTCTGGTTATGGAAGGGTCATCTTGGGTTTCATTGCTCCTGAGGTCAGAGCTGAGGCTGGAGGACACTGAAGAGCAGAGAGATCTCTGCAACTCAACAGGATAATAGATACGTTGCCTCATCCTAGATCCTAGCAGTGCCAAGGTATGGTCACGCCGGATCATTCTGTTATAATGTTACTCTAGTTCAAATAAACTTAGCAGACCCTTTATGAAGGTCAGTCTCTGCCTCTGCAGGGAGACATGGCTACTTGACTCTCAATTTCCCTAGTCACAAGAATTACAGACCTGCCTACTTCAGCGATTCTGAGAAAAACAATATTCTCACAGGTGCAATCTTCACCAAATGTTTCTTTATGGAAAGTAATGGTAATTTAAACACATTTCAAAAGTCACAGCCTTTCTGGACCTTAGTTTCCGTGAATATATAAAAGCTAGGATCAGGGGAATCCTGGACAGCCTTTCCACATTTTATTTTTCATAGGTGCAGATCAGTCATCACTTAGAAGATTTTTATGGACCCTACATAGCATCACTGAAACTTTCTATTCACCTAAGTCTAACAGGAAAATGCCATGAATCTATGGAGAAATAGCTTAGTTATGAACTTTTCTTTGATACATACAGAAGGAGAATAATTTTCTCACAAAGGCTTGCCTTCTAACCCGGTAGAGGGGAAATGATGGAGATGATCTAGAATCACTATATATCTTTCACATATTGCGCTCTTTCACTCACTTGAAGGCACTGTAGTGATTCCTTTAACTATGACTAATTTATAAAATCTTTTCATAGGTACTACCATGTTCAATTAACATGCCAACCCATACGATATTACCAGTCCCAGTTTTCAGATAAAGAACATATGGCCTTGCACTGAATAACCAGTAGGGACAGAATTTGGACCTTGGTCACCTGACTGGAATTCCACCACTCTTGCCTTTTTATATATTCAATATGCAGATACACCAGGCTCACTATATCTCATAAAAATTCCTATTTCCTATAGAGCCTGTCAGCATCCAGTTGACACCAAGCATCTGATATTGAATCACTTTCTATGATGCTCATGTTGCATTTTTGATTGCTGTAAGGAAGATGCTAGAGGGATCTAAATCTATGCACAGAAACAGAGAACACTGGTTTCCCTCTCATTGAATCAAATTCTGAAAACAGTACTTTGCTTGTTTCCTAAGTTTTGGGCAAACTGACACAATTAAATTTCATGCTAAACTTTCCAAGGCAGTAATGACCCATTAATTTTCTTTACTAAATCTGGAAAATTGTAATAAAAATATTTTTTAGCTTAATCACATAATGAACATAAAGGGAAAACTATCACTGAAATATTGACCCATTTTACAGATTTCCCAGTTTGGTGAGCTAAGGCTAATTATGTTATAAACTATATAGCACACAAACTATCAAAGGTTACTCATTTTTGCAAGGAATAGATGGTTGCTTTTGCATTATTTTTTAAGTAAAACATCTACATGTACAGAAATATAGAACTCCTATAATGTACTGAGGATTATGCTTAGAGGTTTTCATAGTATCTCTTTAAGTTTCACAATAGGACTGAGAGGTAAGTATTATTTCCCCTCTTTTATGTATGAATTAACCAGATGGGGTTCAGAGAGTTAACGTTGTTTGTCTAAGGCCATACAAGTACCATAGTTAGCAGTCGAATCCTTCCTTATGTCACAAATTCTGTACTAGAAATCAAGACTGGAACAAGAAATGCAAGTTTACATTATCAGAAAAAAACTCTTAGCAATTTCAAACAGAATCAATCTTTTCTAAACCAGGCTTCACATATGTAATAGCATTTATATATTAGAATGCCAATGGCATGCTAAAAACAAATAAAATATCTATGTGACTTGCTTTCTAGAGTAAGACACATAGGTATTCAAAAACTTATTACTACTGGGTGGTAGAGAAATACCAGGCTTGGTCATCCACTGACATCTGCATATTGTCTGGTCATACCCTGTGATACCTAAAAGGTATAAACTCCTGGTTTACCTTTGCTCTTTCTCCAACATTACTACTCTGGCATAATTACTGATGTCATCCACGTAGATGATCACTCCAACACTTTGCTATCCCACCCAGTTTCTTAACATCCCTTACACGATCTGTCTCTTCCCTATCAAAGTTGTTAGATCTAATGTCATACATTATATATAGGCCTTATAATTTCCAACTGTATTCCCTCCCTAATCTCAATTTTAAACATCCTACTCTCTAATCACATTTTGTATTTTTATTTTCCCTTTCTAGTACTTCAGTTTAACAATTGTCTTACCACAGGAGGACCTACAATTCCTTGATCCTTCCACCAACTTTCACTATCCCTTTTCCATTATCTTCTGTCTTCAATTACCTTCCTACCCAGTAAAAATTTTGTCATTAATCACTCCCCTGCCAATACTCTCCACTCTCTTACATGACAAAGTTCTTCTGCCCACTCTGTGAGTACACCCACACAGCTGACCTTGGCTGCTAGAAACACACTGTCATGCTCACTAGTTTCTAAATTTATGAGCAAGAAGTTCAAATCAGCTTCCGATGCTCTTCCATCATCATATGGTACTTTTTCCTAATCCATTCCTTTTATTTTCCTGCTAATTATTTCATACTTTTTGAACTCTTCTCAAAAGTCCAATCTTGTCCACCTCACTTTCAGTTGATTATCTGGTTTTTCATTTCATTGAGAAGTTAGAAGTAATCAGAAGAAAACTTTGCATGCTCCCTTCAGCACATTTGTCCCTTTAGCTCTACCTGTGCCCCTATCATTTGCTTGTCTTTCTGTATTCTGAATTAATTCACAATTCAATAACGGATGGCCAACTCCTTTCCCACTGAATCTACTCATGCTTTCTAAGGATATCTCTTCATCAATTTTCTCTCCCACCTGCCTTATCAACTTTTCCTATTTCCTGGATCATGCCCAGTGGCACATTAGTATGTCATAATGTCTCCTACTTTAAAAATAAAAACACAACAACAAAACATCAGAATCCTTCCACTTCTTGACATCGCCCTCCAGTTATTGTTCCATTTCTCTGATCTCCTTAAAAACAAAACTGTTTGAAAGATTGTTTATATTCACTCTCTCCATTTATCCTACTCATTCTTTCTTAAATACACTTGAATCACTTGTAATATTCCACTGAAAGATAATTTGTAAAGGTTACATCACCAGTGACCTCCACATTGTTAAATATAAAAGTTACTTCCTTGACCTGTGCCTTGAGCATAATTTGATACAACTGATTACTTTCTCCTGCATAAAACCCTTTATTCACTTTTCTTCCAAGGTCCCTCACTTATCTAGCATTCTTCCTATCTCATTAACTGCTCTTTCTAAGTGCCTTTGCTACATCCCCTCCATCTCTTTGACATCTAAACAATGAAGTACTCAAAGACTCAGTCCTTGTACCTATTCTTTATCTAAATTCATTCCTTTGGTGATCACGTCCAATTCTGTGACTGTAAATATTATCTATGTGCTGATAATGCTCTAATTCATATCTCCACATTTATTTGATTTGGATGTCAAAATACAATCTCAGTATTGGATAACTGACAGTATTTGATAGATGAAAAACTGAACTGATCATTATTCTATATACCTGGTCCTCTTAGATCTTGATTAATAATTACTCCATCCTTGCAGTTGCTCAAACCAAACCTTGGCAACTACATTTCTTGCAAATCCTATAGTGAATCCATCGACAAATCTTAGTGGTTCTCACTCAGGAGTATATATATCCAGAATACCTCCACTTCTTGCCACCTCCACTTCCACAAACTTGGTCCAAGCCACCATCAACTCTATTCTGGGTTGTTAGAGCCTCGCTCTTTATTTCATGCTATTTCATCTTCAGATAATTATCAACATAGAAAACAGTGATCCTTTGAAAACCCAAGTCAGAGCAGAGCAACCTTCTTTTTGTAACCTTACATACTTTGCATCTCACTTAGAGTCAAATTCAACATCTTTACAATGGCCTACCAGTTTTCTCACAATTGGGCTCCCTGTTACCCCTCTGATATCTATTACTTTTCCCATCTACTCACTCTGTTTCTACCACTGAGGCATCATTATTTCTTGAGCAAACTAAGAGCAGCCTTACCTCAAGACCTTTGTTGTTGCTATTTTTTTTTCCCTGTTGAATCTTTCTCCTAAATATCTGTAGGGTTTGTTTCCTCAGCACCTCAAGTCTTTGACCAAGTGGTATTTCCTCAATGAGGTTTTCTTTGGCCACTATGTTTGTTAAAAATTACACCCTATCCTCTGAAACTCCCTATCCTTCTCCCTGCTACTTCGCATTGTTCACATTGTGCACTTATCACTGTTTGTCTTTCAATAGTCTGACATCCCTCACTAGAATGTAAGCTTCATTAGTAAAGGAGTTTTCCCCTGATAAGTACCACAGGTTATAAAATGTCTAGAACACAAGAGGCACTCAAAACATATCTTTTGAATACAATGAATGGATGAATAAATGAATGAACTAATGAGAGAGAAAACAAATGAAAAAGCAGGGTCATTTATTCTAGTTAAGAAAAGATGCAATGAGATTAGACATATGGGGTGGATGGTGGTGGAGAAAGTAAGTGAGTAAAACTAATGATTGTCTTTGAAATAAGGGAGAGATCAAAGAACCAATCTAACAATGTAGCAGAGAAAGGCAGATTATGGCACAATTAAGAAAGACGTAATTTTGAGCATTAGGATATGCTCCACAAAGAAACAAGCTCTCTTGGAAAATGGTAAACTTTCTAGCTCTATTAGAAAGATCTCAATAAAAGTTTGAAATATCTAACTTCTGAAGTGACTTCTAAGTTACCAGTGTTTCTGCAGATGCAAATTTATAACCTACTTGTCACGCTGATCTTGCTATCTTATCGTCGTTATCAATATAAGAGGGAAGTTTAAAAAATTAAGTGAGCATAGCTAATAGTTGAAGAAGCCTGTTTTCCAAGAGTTTCCGAAATATTGTCCCACCTTCTCTACCTTACTTTACTGCTAGGAAAAATTCCTAGACTAACTTCCTTCTTTATTATGGAATATTTCCACTTACCTTCTACCTGCTCATGCTTTCCTTCATGCTAAATTAGGAATCTTTCCACCAACTTTCTACCAGCCTGACCCAACCCAAACCTCAAGTCCCCATTTTCAAGGATGTTCTATGTGTGCCCAGAATATTTGCCATTCCTGCTCTGAGTTTTTATTTGCTCTTTCTTCTAAGTGAGAGAAAAAGTCAAAATTAATACTTCATTATACTTTATGTGTGGTACTATGCAATGTATTCTCTGCGTACATGTATAACAAACTATTATTTGCTAATCTATTCATGTATGTGTCTGACTACTTTTACTACCACAGTCTCTGAAAGCTCACTGTGTATACAGAATTAATGCTTCATGTACCGTTACTAATTTAGTACAGCGCTGGGCACATAGCTGGTTTCAAGTAGGTCCTTACCAATTGACTGACTAGTCAATTAACAAAATGGAAAATCCTGCCAGCAGGCTCAAGCTTTGTCCATCGGAAATTACTTCCTTAAAAAGCATTTTTGCTTCCTTTACAGATCAATTGCAAAGTCAAAATTCAAACACTGCAGATTTTACAAGCAGGAATAGCTGGCAGGCTATCGGGCTTTACAAATAATGAATGTGCACATCAAAACAAAGGTTGTAGCTATTTGTAAAAGTGTACTCACATGGCTGATATGGGCAGAGAGGGTTAAAAACCTTCCCTCCTCCCAGTCGAAGTAGACTGTGCACTGACCCCTATAGAGTCCTGCATTGTTACATGGCTTCTAAATCCTAAAGATATTTCTACAGTATAGCCCAGCTTTGCCAGCTGCAAAGAAACTAGTTATGTTGGCAAAGTCCTCTTGCTTGCTAATCCTCAGGACCTTTACAGAATCCATAAGTGAAGTCTGTTTCATTAAGAGATACATTTATATGTTGCACATGTCTATAGTTGATATTACAGGAAGGAATGGAAGTAATAGCCATCTTTTTATATTACTTATTAGAGATGTGAATTCACCTTTCTCTATAGGAAAATGATAATGAAAATGTATGGTTAGTCTGTGCCAGTCAGTTATAAGTATTTTATAGGTTTGATTTAATCTCTTTAGGATTAAGAGCAAAATGACACTGTTGAAATCATTTATAGCACGAGGCAGAAAAATAGAATGCTTTATAATATTAAATATATACTTGGTACATAGTAATACAGTATTATTTTTCTAAAATAATAATAATATCTACTCTAATTTGGGGCAAACCATGTGACAGACACTATTATAAGCACTTTAGATATATTAAGTTATTCAATCATCAGAAGAATCTCATGTTATAGGTATTATCATCTCCATCTTACATGTGAGGAAACTGAGGTGCAAAGAGTTTAAATAGGTTTTGCAGAGGCAAGTGGAGAGTTCAGAAGAATAAATATAGTTATTTATTAGATTATGGAATCAGGAAGAAATAGATCTAATTTTGAGCCAGGAATAGTCTGGCTACAGAACTGATGTCCTTAACCACTATACTACATAGCCTCTAAACAATTTGTCATCTCTAATTGAAAGGTATGTATCATGGTGAAAAGCACATATGTTTCATATTCACATAAGCCTGGCTTAAATCTCAGCTCTGCAATTTGCTAGCTGTGTGGCCTTGAACAAATTATTTAACATCTCTGAACACTGTGCTTTTCAGTCCTATAGGGACAGTGCTTATCCTGTAAGTTTGTTATATATGCAATAATTGGTATAATTCACTCAACATTATATAGCATATAGTTAAGTATTCAATAACTTACATTATTATTATTATTATTAAAAAACAGGTCAAATTCTATATTTTATATCTGAAGAATTTTCTACTAGCTCATAAGCAAATTATTGAATAAGCTTCAAATAAGTCTATTTAATCATAGTTCTTTGGGAAGACGTCATTGTAACTCTATGTACTCTAATGAAAGTCATTTCAGCATTAATAGCACGTTTATCAGGATTATTACAAAATTCTGCTACTTAACCTGTCAATTGAAGGGTTGAAATCCAATATAAGAACTAACCTCACTCCATTTCATATTATTGATAAGTTAATTTCATAAGTTAAATTTAAAAAAAAAAACCTAACTCACTGTGCTCCTAGCTCTTTCGTCAGTGAAATTCATTACAATGCTGAGCAATATATGTAATTTTATTGACTTGAAAGTTATGCGTGTCTTTTCAAAATCAGCTATAAAAATTGATCTCACCCCATTCCCTTCAAGAAGTCAATAGCAATTTTTGAATTTCTTTTTGTTTTTCCCTCTTGTAACAACCTCGCATCTAATGAAGATCAATTTCCAAAGATGAACTCTGGGGAGTTAATAATCTATCAACTATGACTATTTAGAAAACAACACAAATCTCTAAGTGGAAATAATACCTGGCCTTTAGTACCAAGTATTACCAAAGCTGGACTGAGGAAATACTGACAGCACTGAATATTAATGAATAGGATATTCTAGTCATTGCCTATATACCTGTAACCTCACCCCCCAGTCTAAAATAATCTTTCCATAAAAGATATTCCTAAGCTACCAAACACTACAATCAAAGACCTTATTTTATTTAGGTCCCACTGATTCTTGTGTCTATGTCAAAATAGGGAGATGAGGCATATTTGGAGGTCACATATGAAGACAATTCCTCAGCCATTGGAAAAACAGAGACAGAGACCAGGATTTGAACCTTTGTTCTTTCTCACCTTTTTGCAGTCAGAACTCTTTCTTGAAGTCTCAGTTTCTTTGTCTTACTTAAAGGATGTGATTTATAGATCTAAAACACCTAGTTTACAAGTACACATGCTCTTAAGCTGCTTTAGTTTTTCTTTTTAATAAACATTATTATGTGATGTATTTTGATATAGAGCTGTTTCAATGGACCCTTTGGTGAGGGGACTAAATTCAGCAAAATTACTGCATCTCACATTTTTCAAATAAATATCAGGAAAAAGAGCCACTATGCCTCATGAGATACACTGGGAATCACAAAGGATATTAAATGGAAACTTTAAAATCTGTATTCAAATATTACATACAGTCTTGGAGATATACTAACAGGATTATTTATCACAAGACCTTAAATTTGCATATTGTCACGTAGAACTATACTTCCTACAGTAAATTAGTGTTTGTATTAATCATCTAATTAGCATGAGAATAGCGCAATTACAATGCATTACACTTTTAGTGTTAAAAGCATTACTTTTAAGAATGCAAACATTAATAATGCAAAAGAATTTGATAGCCCTGTTTTAGAAAGTATTCATCTGTTAATATATTGGGATCCCTAAATAACAAGATGAGTTAAGCCTCTCTTTACCTTAAAAAGATAGTGCTGCAACCATCTAGTGTGATATAAAATATAGTTTTGCTGTGATAGTAAATCCATATTTAATAGTAAGGATGCTGAAAGAAATTCACTTATATTGACATCCTACTAAGCATTTTACAAAATGCTTTTCAAACATTGCCTGGGTGAGTCCTCTCAACAACTCTATAGCTACTATTATTTATTTCACTTAATCCATGAGGAAAAAAGAGGCTTAGAGAAATTAAGTAACTTGTCCAAGTAGGTAGCAGTCAGTGTTTGAACCTCAGCAGTGAAATGCCAGAACTCATTCTCCTGCCAAGAATACTCTAGAGGTTACACAGATTCATGATCCCAACTGCTTTTATCAACCTTTTAAAAATTTCTTGGTTTTTCTACCTATTATTATAATTTTTATGTTTTAAAGACTTGCTTATGAAATCAACATTTTGTTTCATACGACCAATGGAACCATATAGAAGCCCAGAAGTAAAACCACACATATATGGACACCTGATCTTTGACAAAGGAGGAAAGAGTATGCAATGGAACAAGGACAGCTTATTCAATAAATGGTGCTGACAAAACTGGTCGGCCACATGCAAGAAAATGAAACTAGACAACTATCTTACACCATGCACAAAAATCAACTCAAAATGGATAAAAGATTTGAATGTAAGGCCTGAAACCATAAAATATATAGAAGAAAACACAGGTAAAATGCTACAAGACATACATCTCAGTAACACCTTTGAAGATGCATCCCCCAAAGCAATAAAAATGAGAGAGAAGATAAACAGATGGGACTATATCAAGTTAAAAAGCTTCTGTACAGAAAAAGAAACATTAACCAAAACGAAAAGACTCCCCACTAATTGTGAAAAAATCTTTGCACCCCATACAACTGACAAGGGACTGATCACAAAGATATACCAAGAACTCATAAGACTCAAGAAAATCAAAGCAAACGATCCAATCAAAAAATGGGCAGAAGAACTTAAAAGACACTTCTCCAAAGAGGACATACAAATGGCCAACAGGCACATGAGAAAATGCTCAACATCCCTCATAATCAGGGAAATGCAAATTAAAACCACAGTGTAAGGTACCACCTTACACTGGTAAGAATGGCACACATCAAGAAAACCAACAACAATAAATGTTGGCGAGGATGTGGAGAAAAAAGAACTCTACTACACTACTGGTGGGAATGCAAGTTAATCCAACCACTATGGGAGGCCATATGGAGGTTCCTCGGTCTACTAGGGATGGAACTACCATATGACCCAGCAATCCCACTCCTAGGAATCTACCCAAAGGACACAAAAACACTGATCCAAAAGAGTACCTGTACCCCCATGTTTATTGCAACACTATTTTATAATTGGTAAGACCTGGAAACAACCCAAATGCCCAAAAGTAGAGGACTGGATCAAGAAGATGTACATATACACAATGGAATACTATTCAGCGATCAAAAATGATAAACTAGGGACATTTATAGAAACATGGATAGAGCTAGAAGGAATTATACTCAGTGAAACAAGTCAGAAGGTAAGAGAAAAATATCAGATGGTTTCACTTTTAGGAGGAATGTGAAAGAACAACAACTACAACAAAAAATAAAAAAGAAGAAAACAAAAAAAAATAAGAGAAAGCTCAAGGAAATGGGCAATTACAACCAAAAACAAACAAACAAACTCAACAAGATCAAAAGATTAAAGATGGACCAAAGGGAACATGGGAACCAAAGGGAACATGGGGGTGGGCGGGAAATGGAAGGAGGGGAGGGCAAAGACAGGGAGGAGGGCATAAAGAGCACAAGGGACTGAGGTGATGGTGCATGGGTGAAATGGCTATGGGAACTCCCTGGGGACTACAAATGTTGTCAAATACAATTGAATAAATCTAATGAGACAAAAAAATTAAAAAAGAAAAAAAATTTTGTCTCATAAGCTATTTTTTGAGGATCCTTAGAAAAAATAGTCCTTTACTTCTCTTTTTAAATATCTCTTTTCATTACCTCTAAGTGAAACTCTCTTCCTTTTCTGGCCTAGCATGGCACTTTAATTCTCCCTCCTGTTAGCAGTGAGTGCAGCTTCCTTTTTATCTCTTTCATTTGGCTCTCGCAAGCCCTTTCCCAAGTATCTTCCCAATCTGATTCCCGCTGCCTCATGCCAGTTCTTCCATGATGGTTCTCTGGTTTGCCACCCCCTGTGCCTCTAGGTCTGGGTGTGCTGGAATCCATAGGCATCTGCGTCCCCACTTATCCTGACTACTGTGGTTACAAGGGGCCCCTTTTGAATGCAGACAGCTAGTCAGCCAAGTCGAAATTTATACCAGAAATCTATTACCTAATTTTTAAACAAAATGACATGAAATCAGACTTGAAGATATCAAAAACATGTCTAGTTTCTGAGTTAAGCAAGAAAATCCACATTGTAACTGCTTCCACCACAGAATAATTTACTGCAACAGGAGTTCTGGATCTTATGCCAAAAACGAGGTCCTCTAACCAATGTCAAGGCCAATTATCTTGTGGTAGATCCCACAACAAAAGCAGACTATTGTGATTAGAGTCAGAAGCACCACCCAGAGACGCTGGAAAGCTTCTGGGGATTTCTGAAAGTTAGTTTTTATTTTTTTTTTTTCTCCCTGTGTGTCTGTTTAAATAAACTACCAGAAACTTGGTGTGTGGGCACTGAACATCTTAGATTTTTCTGAGAGACAATGAAAGGGGTGATCCTTTGGGAGTGCTGCAGGTTTGCTTTGATTCGATTTGATCTGTGCTTGTGACATTACAAAGATGGTGACAGCCAAGCCCCTTGGGTGTATCACAACCTCCTCCCTTCCCGAGTATCTCCTCCCAAACACTGTTTGGGATGCCCCAAAGCCACCCTGTGCTTTCTTACTGGGAAGAGAAAAGCACAGGTGGCTAAATTAAGGAACACTTACCCCACGGTAAAGAACTGCCTCATCTCCTGTCTTCGAGACCTCATCAGTTGTTTATACTCCCCAATCCGGAGTTTTTTGCCATCAACAATGCAGGTGCGTTTCGGTCGAGGTTTGTATTTATAGTTTGGGTACTTCTCTAAGTGGATCTTGCTTAGCCGGGCCTGCTCTTCATAATAAGGTTGTTTCTCTTGGTTGGACATAGATTTCCAGCGAGACCCTAGATGTAAAAATAGCCTTCAATACCCAAGTGGTCAAGGCAACATATTCCTGGCAAGTACAACTAGATGTTCCTTCCTGCTGCTTTACTGCCTTCAGTCCTAGTCCCTCCATCCACACATCACTGAGCCACACATCTAGCATTTAGACTAGAGAGAATAATTTTGTATGTTAATTGATTGTATTATTCCTCTCTATAATTTAAAGCTGATGATTCAATAAATGTATTATTTTAAAGTTTTGTATTTGCTGCTTACAAACCTACCTTGGCTCTCCTACACCAAGGTCTTTACCCCGTCTATCTCCCAACCCCTCTCAAGAGGGTTAAAAACCTGAACTTCCTAAGCACACGTTCAAGTACAACAGGATTCTCAGGAAAAGCTCTCTTGGTTCCAGAATTTCAAACATCTCCCCTAAGCCAAGCATCTTCAGGAAAGCTATGCTTTGATCAGATGTCAGCAGATGTTGCTACCCTTCCATGTGTAAAAGCCTACTGTGCATAGCATCTCCTCTGGCTAAGGGTAATTAAAAAACCTAAACTCTACCTAAGAAGTTATAGCTTCAGAACCGGAAGGTGCTGTTGGAGTTATATATACCATTTTCAAGTACTATAAACGTTCACTCAAACTGTACCAATGAAAGTACAAAAATTTTTAATATGGTTTATACAGGAAGAAGGAAAAGTATTCACGTCTCTAATATTGTTTATAAAGAGTTATCTAAACACTTGATGAAGAAGGGATGTGTTTTTTTACATGTATCAAATTGCGTTTTTGTGTCTCGCTGGTGAATAAAGCGGTAACAGCTGTACTGACTGGATGTTAGCGCTTCTTCGGTGGAGATTTTCCATACATAAACAAATGGAAAAGTTGTACAAATATTCTCTGTAGCCAGCAATATCCTGGTCTGCTGTAGTCGCACATCCATCCCTGTTCTTTCCTGATTGTTGAGCAAAAGTTGTGTAGAAAGTCTCTGCTGATAGGCTTCTCTGTGTTCTGCTGGCTCCCAGCACTTAAAAAACCCAGTTAACAGAAGATTCTTAGTACTCTCAAAATGCTGCGCTTTAAAGGTTTACATTTTAATGAATACACCCACTATACTCTTAATAATTTCTTTCACAGAATGCTCACCAATAATATAGTTTCTCCACAGCTGCCAAAATGGAAACAGAGAGGTTTCTGTGCCCATTGGAGAGCTTACTCAAACTGCTACTGACTGGTAAAAAATATATAAACATATATACACACATATATATGTGTATAGATTACAGAGCTATTGGACAGATGAACACTGATTTCCTTTTGTCTATTAATTTGAAAAAAATTAATATGTCAATTAGGAACATGTTGGCTTGAAATTCAAAAGCATAATACCACTATGTATCTCTCTGGAATTCTAAGACTAAAACCCCACTATGACACCTAGTAATCCATCTCAAAATGCAAAAATCAAAAGGGAAAAAATTGTATTTTAACATGTTACCACTATTAGATCTTATGTACGTTTTATGTTTTCTTAGAGGTCACTGCCTCAAAATGTCTCATAATCAAGTTGAATTATTTATACAGTGACAAAACATGTGTATTTGTGTATGTCCAGATCACTAATATTTACTCAGGTTAAATATTTATTGCTTTTGAACAAAACATTTAAAAATGGAAAACCACAGTTTAAGTCTCTAATGTTTTTCAGCTTCTTAAACTGCTCCCTTTGAGATTTTGTCACATCACGACAGCTTAAGTAGAACAGTGCCTTCTGTGTTTTTTCTTTTTAAAGAGGAAACATGTTGACTGTAATGCTACATGTTGAATAAAATATGTTCAATATGTTGAGTGCAATAATTCTAAACTGTATAATCTGCACTAGGCAAGCTTTACACTAATAGAACAAGGCTTGAGTTTAATCCTGAGAAATGGGAGAATCATTCTGGCAATTTACCACAGAATGGGCCTCTGCCCTGTGGTCATTGTGTTCAACTCCCTGCTATGAAATTTGAACTAGTCATATCTTATTAAAGTAAATGTAGTTTTATTTTACAAGTTTAAAAGTTATCATTAGAGGCACTGTTCCACACTCCATGAATTTCACACTATTTTTGGCTCCCCCTAGACCTTGATGAGTTCTTTCAGAGGGAAGTATAAAACCAAAATTACCAAAGCAGAAAACTGTAGAGTCCATGAATATTTGCAAGGTTTTTTTTAGCAACATATGGATTTAAGAAGACTGAATAAGAAAAGGTGATAAAATTTGGTTCCATGAGTCCTGGTTTGCAGTGACTTCTGAGTGTAATCAAATTCATAGCATTAAATATACTATAAATAGTTTTGTCTTTAAAGTAAGTTTTTAGTCAATCTTCCTTTCTCACTTGGTGGGTGTAATAACTCCTAAACGTAAATGCCACATTGTGGGGTGGGGGGTGCAGAGATGATGACAAAGTCTCTTGTGGCAGTCTGGGGAGCTACATTTAACTCATCTAACTGCAGTCTCCCTTAGGGTGTCAAATTATGCCCCTGCTTTCCACTCTTGAGGCACTTACAGGGTAGAAGATCAGCATCAGCTGCTGCACTCACCTAAGATTTTGCTAATGTTGGAGTTATGCATGTCAGGGAAGGCCTGAAGGATTTTCCTCCTTTCATCCTTTGCCCAAACCATGAATGCATTCATTGGTCGCTTGATGTGTGGCTCGCTGCTGGCCCGGCCCCGGGCATCCCTGTAGACTCGTGCTTCAGCCACAGTGGCACCTCCTGTTGGCCAACAATAATACTGCTGTAGTTTAGCTGCAGAGCCATTCATTGCTTTACTTCCTGTAATGTCAGGGCAGGAAGAACAAGATGGGTGCAAAGCATTATTATCTGGATAATGTCACATAGCTTGCCACCTGGTCCAGCTGCTTTCCCTAGGCCCATCTCTTCTATTTCTAAATGATCTTTTGGTAAGAGTTTCAAATGACAATTCTATTGGCCTCTGATATAGGACTCAAAGATGCACTGGATAGAATTAATTTTGTATATTTTAACATACCCACTGTATTTTTACTACAATCAATTCTAGGAGATGATAAAGCAATGGCTGCTTATTATGTTATGGTAAATTTTTCTGCTGTGATTCCTCCCTTTAAAAGCAGGCTTTTACCAATCATTTTAGCCTCATTTGCCAAAAATTTCAGCCACTTCAAACTCTCTTTCCCTCAGACAGAATTCTCTTCAACAATACTGTGCCTTGAACTGTGATCTCTATACAGAAGCCCATCCTCCTCTACTTCACACTAAATTCCACTCAAACTTCAAAATCTATTCAAATGCTGGTAAATTAATTAAGTGAAAAATATTAGTTGAGCAATTATTATGAGCTAAACTGTATGTCAGATGCTATGAATACAAAGATTTATTTATCATTCATTCATTCATCAGTTCCTGCATATAAGGAGTTTCCATCAAACAGGGGAGCCAGACCCCCCCCCCCAAACAGACAATTATAACAGAGTGTATGGTAAGTGCTGTAATATTGATGTAAACAATTCTATTGAAGTAAACAGAGTGCCAAGAGGGCACCCGACAAAATGGTCAGCTAATGTCCCCTAGGAGAGGTGACATCTAAATTGAGCCTTGGAGGATGAATAAGAATTAGCATGTGAATGGGGAAAGGGAGTAGGGACTGATAGGATGGGTAATGTGGATGAAAGGAGCTTCATTTGCAAGGATGCTACCCAGAGTGCATTTATTCCTCTTTCTTTTAAGCTATGTGCTCCAAAGTAATTACTCACTGATGTGACTCTCTCATATTTCCACTCCATCCCAGGAACATGAGACCCCTCTGTCCTGAAGATATCCCAAAATAATAAATATTCAACACATATTTATTAAGTAAAAGATTGTTTGGTCTTGAACTCATATGTAGTAGTAGACTAAAAGGCATTCATTTCAAGCTCCTGCTACATTTTTCTGTTGTTTAAGATATTTAACATCTCCCTATAAAATGATGTCTAAATTTCTGATATTTTAGACTTTCCAAAGAGATGATTCTACAAACACAGTGGATTGAATATGCTCCTTATGGATATGGTAGGAACTGGTTCTCTTTCACTGCTGTATCCTTAGGTTTCAGAAAAGCAGTTGGTAAATAGAGTTGCAACATCTAAAATATGCTAAAGTAATGAATGATTGAAAAAGTGAATGAATGAATGAACATAACTCTTACTTGTTTTCATGCACCTTACAAGCATGACACAATGATGTATGCTTTGCAATGTAGCAACATCTGAATAGCTCCCTATAGATTGAGAATTTCTATAGTTAAACTTGAAGTGGTTGGACTCATCAGTCTCAGTTAGGGCTTCTACTGCATAAACAGGAAAACCTACTCCCAAAAGCTTAGAAGCAAATATATATTAGAACCAACATTTCTACTTTTTGAGAAAAGTAAATCCTTTCAGTTCAGTGAAGTGATTATATAGGAACAACATGACCCAATTAATCTCTGGTCTTTTTACTTTATTCCTCGATACCTTGATTAAGTAGAAATTTGTGTCAGAGCTAGTAATAAATGAAAACACTATTATTTGTCAAATATGGTCATCATTTAATGTTAACAAAAGACAGGATAAGTGGGTCAAATTGGCTAAAATTGTCAATTCTTTCATAAACATGAAGGGAAGCAAAGGGGCCACTTTCTGAAGATCACGCAAAAATAACATTTTATAAACAGCACTTCGTTTAGGCCTACTAGACAGAATGATTCCTTACATGAAAAGTCTCAGATCTCAAGATGCATAACTAATATGCTACCTTTTTGCCACCATACCCACAGTACATTAATTTCATTTAAAATGCACTGACCATACAGGATAAATTGATTTCACTTTATATGAGTTTGACAGCCATGTTTATTGTGCAGTGAAATGTAGTGTAGCTTCCAGCTGACAATATCCATCAACACAGGGCAATATGCTGACTGCTGGGCCAGATGAAGGCATACATTACTCTGGAAGTGAAACACTCATTCAGATATGACAGTGTCTTCTCCTAAGGATCACCATGGTAATTTATGATGCCCTCAGTGCCATTACTTTACAACTGACATGGATTCAGCAATTTATATACTTGCATGCATTCCAATAAAAGAAGACAGGCTTGTGGAGAATGTCAGTTACAAAAACATTTCAATATTATCCTAAGTTAACTACTATGCCACAGGTGATTAACATTTGTGATCTGCTTCTATTGTTATAGTTTTCATGCCACCTCTAGCAAAACCAAATAATCTTCCTCTGCTATTTATTCATTTAAAGGATGTATTTCATTGTGCATGGGAAGTTTTAATCTCTATAGACGGACAGAGATCATGGTGAATTTTTTAGACTATGGTTTCAGTAAATCTCCTCTTCCATAAGTGAATCCATAAGTGATTCTTTCAAATATGTAATATATACACCAAATACCTCTCCTTTTCCTAATTAATATAACCTTACTCTCTTCTATTTTACTCTACTTTTTCCTTAAGGAAGAGATCTTAGAGCCCACCCACAAACTGCCCTACACTACACTACATAGTATATACTAGCTACGTGAAACTGACTGACACTAATTACACAGAGGATTTCTAGGTTCTCAAGGAATGCTCCCAGAAGTTGAGAAATTCAAGCATAATACATAATATAATATGTAAATTAAGAAATGGAAAGTAAGAAATGCTCCAAGGCATGCATACGTTTCTTTTTTCTCTCCTCCTCTCTATTCCAGGAAGAGTCAACTGAAAAATGAGTGGGGACATTCTAAGTTAAATTAGGAGTGTTGTAGTTAAAAACCAAGATATAGGGAAAGAAGAGCTTTATTTGAGTATAACAAGATTTGAAACCACTTTTAAACTGTACCTTATTTCTGATTAGAGTCAGAACTTTAAGAAACTGTTTTTAAAAGCCATAAAGTAAAATTACATATATATATTTAGAAAATGTTCCTGAACGTCCAATAAACATTATTTCATGAAACAAAAAAGCTAGGGAATTACTGTTACTAATGAATTGATAATAAGATACAGGTAAAAGCAAGATGAGTAAATACCTCCTCAAAGACCCATTAAATATACTTATTTTTGTCAGACAGAATTAATGTGATATATATATAAGATACTGGCACAAAATGTTCTCTTTTGGGATCTGGACCCAAACTGAAAAAGAAATTTTCCAGTCTCAAAAAGAGAAGAAAGTTTTAAATCTGATAGTGGTTGGATCACTTAGATTTGACCAACCTTCCAGAAGATAATAATTATAAATGCTGGGGAAAAAAAATACATTTGGATGCATCTGAGATCTATCAAAATTAATAGGAAACTGGATAATACTTAAGCCTAGAAAGACATTTCACTGAGTAAGATTCCTATTTTCATAGTTTTCCGTGAAGATATTCTCCAGTCTGCATAGCAGGGAATGGCTAGAATGTAAACAGAAAGTCAATTTTAATTGGTTTAATGTGTCAAAAACAAAGTTTGAGGCTTCTAAGTCATTGATCACTGAATTTTTCATGTATATGGATGGCTCCAAAGATTCCAGTAGAATGCAGGACTATAAATCTGAAAAATCTGGGCAGAAATTTTAGCTGATGACCACTGTAATGAAAACAGAATTTGGATTTGGATCCTACCAAAATGGAGGATATTCATAAATACCTTGGGTTGCTCACTGAAATCTTCATGAACCCACTATTAGAAATAAAAACTATATGCCCAGTACTAAAGACTCACTTTAGGATTAAGAAAAAAAACTGAAGTAGATTCTCCCTAAAAATGTAAAATTAAGCCTCCACAAGTTCAATGTGATCATCAAGTAATTTAAATGCTTCTAGCACAAAATTTAACATTCTTATTAAGGAAGACATTAGACTTAAGTACTTATATAACTCAAAAGGTATAAAAGACAGTAAAAGATTACTAGTTGTGTAAACAACCAGGGAAACGTGATTCAAAGAAAAAAACGATCAACAGAAAAGAGAAAGTGAGATGACTCAGTATAATTGGCAGACAAGGACTTGAAAGTACCCGCTATAAATATGTTCAAGGACTCAAGTGAAAAGATCATCATAATGGATGAATAGATTGGGGAAACTCAGCAAAGAAATGAAGCTATAAAAAGAAGTAAATAGAAATTCTAGAACTGAAAAGTATATTTGAGATGAAAATTCACTGAATAGACTTCACAGCAGTTTGGAAAGCAGAAAAAAGGTTTTGGGGAATGTGAAGAAATTTTCTAGTCTCAAAAACAGAAAGACAAGAAAGTTGAAAAAAAATAATATGGGACTCAGCAATATGTAGAACAATGTCTAGTGTCCTAAAATATGTGTAATTAGAATTCCAGAAAGATAGAAGAAAGAGGATTATAACTGCAAGAATACTGAAAGAACACTGGCTAAAAATTACCTGAATTTGGAAAGAAACCTTTACTCATAGGCTTCAAGACATTGAGATAAATATAGGCAGAATAAATACAAAGAAAATGATACCTAGACACTAGTCAAACTGCTGAAAATGTAAGAAAATGCACATACGAGGAAACAATAATACAATGATGGCTGATTATTCATTAGGAACAATCAAAGCTGGAAGACTATAGAACATCTTTAGAGTGCTGAAACAAACAAAAAAGTCAATTTAGAGTTTTGTCCAGTGGACATATGTTTCAAAACTGAATAAGAAGTACATTTTCAGGCAAAAATGAGAGAATATATTACCAGCAGATCCATACCAAGAGAAATAATTAAGGAGATTATTCATGATGAGAAATTAAATCTGATTAAAACTTGAGTATATAGAAAGGAAAAGTATTGAAAATGATAAACATATGAATAAAGTAAAAAAAACTTTTTTCTGCTTTATGTCAATAAATAATTTTTTTTTAAAGACAAAGCACTACTTAATACAAAAGAAAGCACTGTATCAGGGATTCATAATATATGAAGAGGCAAACTATGTGAGAACAATAGGATATTAGCACAAAGGAATAGAAGAGTAAATAGAATTACATTTTTAAAAGTTACTTTTTAAAATGAGAAATGGCATACTTTTAACTGTAAGGATACATAGTGGATCCTAAAAAAAAATAGTAGCTCTGAGGCAACCAGGAGGAGAGGGAGAGGAAGAGGGGAGAAAACAGGTGGGAGTTAAAAAATAATAATAGACTAAAATGATAAATAGTTTAAGAGGAAAATTGATAAATACATGCATATGTAAATAAATATAAAAATATACATAGTGGTATAGCTAAAATAGTAATAGAGTAATTAAAATGGAAAGTAAGAAAAAATCAAAAGGGAGGCAGCAAATAAATAAATGGGGGAATACAGTGTACTCTTGGATGGAAAGAGTTAATGTTAAGATGTCAGTTCTCTCCAAATTTATCTATAGATTCATTCTAATTCTAACAAAAAGCTCTAGAAAAATTTTTAAAAGGAATCGACATGAAGAAATTTGGATTAGTCAAACTACTTGATTTTAAGGCTTATAATAAAAATACCATCCAAAACACTATAAAGATTACAGTAATATAAGCAGTGGGTCATTGGGATTAGAATAGACAAATAATCAGTGGAACATAATAAAGAGTCCAAAATGAAACCCTTACATATATGGTCAATTTTCAATAAAGAGTTAGGCTGTTTAAGTGAGTAATGACAGTCTTTTCAACAAATAGTTTAGTACAAGTGGATAATATGCAGAAAACCTTGACTTTTCATCACACACAATATACACCTGACAATATATGAAATGAATTGTAATGTCAAACCAAAAGCAAAAACTGTAATACTCCTCAAGGAATACATTGGAGAATATTTTACTGACTTGTAGTAAGCAAAGATTCTTGACATGGCATATAAAGCACCAACTATACAAGAAAAATAAATTAAGCTTGATCAAAATTAAGATTGCTCATCAAAAGTCAATGTCAAGAAAATGAAATGTTAACAGACTAATAAAATTTATGCACAAGACATATATATGACTTGAATTTGTATCAAGAATATATAAAGAACTTCTGAGAAAAATAAACTAATTTTAAAGTGGGCAAAATAATTAAAACACTTTACAAAACAAAATATAGTTATGGCCAATGAACATGTGAAAAAATATTCCATATCATTATCATCAGGAAAATGCACATTAAAACCAGGAGATATTATTTTGCACCCACTTATTACACTAAATGTTGGCAAGGATACAGAGCAACTGAAACTCTGATATATTACTAATAGAAGTGTAAAATGACATATCTATTTGGCAAACAGTTTAGTAGATTATTTTAAAATAAAATATATACTTACCCATGATCCAGCAATTCTACTCCTGATACTTACCCAAAACAAATGAAATTTTTGTCTAGAAATAGATCTGTATAAGAATACCACAGTGAAACAACCTAAGTGCCCAAAGACAGATGAGTGGATCAGGGAAGTGTGGTATATGTACACAATGGAATACTATTCAGCTGTCAAAAAAGATAAACTCTTGCTACTTGCAACAACACAGATGGAATTGGAAGTGAAACAAGTCAGAAGAAAGTCAAATACTGGATGGTGTCACTTATATGTGGAATATAGAGAAACAAAAGGCCAGATAAAACCAAGCAAGTAACAAGCCCCAGATATTTGATTGTATATAGAGCTGAGGCTATCAGATCAGAGAGGAGAGGGGACAGGACAGCAGGGATGGGGAGCACCATGGACTAACTATTGATATTTTGATGGTGGCTGAAGTGTGAAGGGGGGCAGCCTATAACTAAAACACATAAAACCTTGTAAATCAATATTAGCATTTTAATTCATGATAACCAGAAAGTGAAAATAACTGAAAAATGGACGATTGTGGTGTATCCACACAATGGGGTATTAAGCAAAATGAAGGTGTTTTAACACTTAGTTAAAAAAAAAAAGCAAACCTGAAAGATTCAAACAACAGAAAACTAATGAACAAGAGTGAACTTTTTAAAAAAATATCTTTTCTCTGTGGACCTGAGTTAGTGGCAAGTCTTCGTGAACTCAAAAAATGATGGTCCCATTTACTAAGAAGTATTATTAAGAAAAGAAAAAACCCTATAAGTTGTTGCTTATCAGGAAAAGACATATACCATTGGGATGCTTAATAATCCTAGTATTGCAGGTTTCTTAAGTCTATCAATAGTTGCTCTCCTTTAGGATTCTGGAAAAACCTACATGATACATTTGATAATTCCTTATTTGAGTTAAGAGAAATTTTAGAAGGGGCATGAAAAATTAGGGGAAAAGAAGGGTATTAATATTACACAGGTGAGGTTTTTCTCAGCATGTTCATCCCACCAAACCTATCTAAATATCGTAAAGGTCTAATTCCCTGTGTTGCAGGAATGAATGACAGCTGTCTGTATCTGGAAGTTCTGCTAACTTTGCATTCCCACTTACTGTCAGAATGCGAATTTACTTTCATGACATGAAGGCTGCTTGGAATTCAAATTTGATTTCTTCTTGCAAATAAAAACAGGAGGGGGGCATGTGGCTATCCTGGATTTCCATGACAGGAAAATAAAGTCCATGGCTGAACAAGAGCCATAATAATTAGGGAAGTGATGTGTTCATCTTCTGAGAAGAAGGGATGCCAGGGTAAGGCACATGGTTCGCCACTATGCCTTCTATTAAAAGAAGTATCTAGATAGGTTACCAAAGAGTGACCCACTTGTGAGTGTAATGACTTAAAGACAGCAAACATAAAATATGAAGCATAGTTCTAAGTTTGCCAAAAAATGAGAAACCAGTGATGTAGCTTAAAAGATGAAGTACTTGTGGTACTTTGATTAAGGCTTTTATTTTTTAATTTAGCCAATAGAAGGGAAGATTATAGATAAATTTTCTTTTCCTTGTTTGTATACTAAGATTTTTTAATTTCACTAAAAACAAATACCTTATTTACCTCAACTACTGAGTTTATCTCTACCAAGAAATTTACTGAATAAACTAGATAGACACATAGAAAGATATAGGCTAGCATGGAATATACATAAAGAAAAAATAATTCTATTGGATACTTTAAAAACAGATGTTTTACTATTTAGAGTAGCAAGATAATTCTTTAAAGAACAATTTACTTTATTGACTAGACCAGACCAGATCAGAGGTTCGTTTTCAGGTTAGGAACACAAGGTATGCTAAGTAATTTTACATACTATGATAGTTATTAAAGTGCTTTCTTTAAATACATTATCTATACCCTCTGCAATCCATTTAGGGTAAGAAGATATATATATATATATATATGTTCTGCTTTATAGATGAAGAAATAAAGGTTTAGATTGTTACTTTTCTCTGAAATAGCCAGTTGCTAGACTACTGCTAATAAAGAACAGAGCCAAATCTCAAACCTAGGTCTCTGATTTTCATTCTCATGCATTTCCCCTATACCAAAGTTATTCCAGTCATTTTCCAGTGATCTGAAATTGCTGAATTTCAAAGTCCACCATTCCTTGACTGGAACATTATTTTCCCCCTACTGGAACATGCACAGCTAAACATGTTAGAGGAGCTCATTACCAGTCATGAAGTTCATGCCACTGTCTAATTTGTTTCTGAAACACTGCCTGACCAAGGATGTAAAAGCATGCAAAGAAAACACTAAGGACTGAAATTATAATAGGGATTAAAACTATGTTAAATTAATATATTCCTCATTATAGGATTATGAGCAAGTGTTATTGTGGATAAGACTTCTATTTTTTTCCTGTTGGAAACTCCATTCTCCTGAAAAGATCAACAAGAAGAACCAAAAGGGAATTCCCTAAGGTCAACTCTGAGGAAACATAAACCTCTAATTCAATAACTCTGCTACTGCTCTGAAAAAAGGCTTTATTATTGCAACATCCATATGGAGCCAATTGGACATTAATGACTAATCAATCCCTCCCCTTTCTATTCTACTTAAAGTGTCACAAACCATGTTTAGATTAGCCCATTTCCTGCTTAGGATTGCTCAAGATGTCTTTTGTTCTTTCAGTACCAGCCTGATGGAGGCAGCTTAAACAAACACACAACCAGAGTGGCGCAGGAGTTATAAAGTGCCATATGTGAATGAACAAAGGGGCTATACTAAAGCCTTTTGTGGTATTTGTTAATGTTTTTCATCTGAGCTTAAAAAGGCTTAATGACTTTGTGGTGAGCTGATGCATGTGGCTCGTGGCTTTGCAAAATGAAGGAAATTCTAACCAGTGATATACCAGTCTGTATTTTCAAGAGTCTCTTGCTTTCAGTTTTGGTATTCATGTTTACCTTTTTTTTTTTTTTAAATTTCCAAGTTATATTCACTTTACACAAACAGCTAAAGAGAGCCTTTTATTTTATTTCAACTACAGGATCCAAAGATAACTAGGATAACTTCAGTGATTCTTTATTATAATGAGGAGCAAAGAACATCAAAAATTCTATTTATTGTCTACTTGCTATTTGTATGCATCGGGGGAAGGCTTATAAGCTATTGAGTTCAGGTAAGCAAGCATCACTTAAGCATGAACCAGACACAACTGTGGATGAAACAAGACAAAAATAGGTTCTGGCTTCCTAAGTTCTTAAGTAGATTCCCTTAAAGAATGCAGAGACTGGTTCTGGATAATTCATTTTGTTCACAACTTCTAGCTCCATCCAACTCAATATACAACCGTAGACTCTACATGAAGTTAAAAAGCACAAACCAAGAAGAAATAAGCCTCAGAGTTAATGAACAAAGATAATACTAATTCACCCTCTTGTTTTCATTCTTATCATCTATTGATGACGTTGGTCTCAGTGTCTCTGCTGGACTATATTTACAGATACTAACCTTCTAGCTGATATTCTTATTTCCCATTTTGAATCCTCATTTCCACTTAAATACTTCTTAATTTCCACCACAATAATCTGCCACAGACAATTCTGAACAGGATGGTACCATATTTAAAATTCTTCAATGGTTTCCTAATACCCGAAAGCTGAACTCCAAACTCCTTAGTATGGGATATTAGGTTCCCCATAACCTGGCTTTCAATCTAGGTCTCCAGTTCTATCTCTGGCTACTTGAAAAAAAAAATTTTTTTGGCTTAGTTTTTTCTTTTTTTTTTTAAGATGTATTTATTTATGCATACAAGCACTGGGGTACAGGCCAGAGGTGTGGGGTGGGGTGAGAGGATTCACCACAGAGAGTGGGGAGCAGAACCAGCAGATCAACTGAAGTACACTGCTGAGGGGAGCAGCGGGCACAGAAGGAGAGGTCTGCCGCACCATGTGGGTCCCCTCCCTGGCCGGCAGCAGGGATCGAACTCGTGCTGCAGTGGCTGAGGTTTGCTTCATAGTGCGTTGCTTAACCCACTGCGCCACCAGGGAGGCCCTTTTTTTTTTTTTTTTTTTTGCTTCGTAATAGTTAACTAATTCAATTCTTTATATACCATGCTATTTTACACTATAAATTCATGTTTTCCCTTTTCTGGGATTTCCTACACATCTTTCCATCACTCATTCTTTGACTCATGTCAGGCATCATCTCTAGGCAGTTTTACCTGGTTGTCAGATTGGACTAAGTATTTTAGACAGCCACAGCATCCCTTAACATTTACTGTCCATCTTAACATTTACCATATTTTGTCCAAGTTACTATTGTACATGCCCATCTCTCTCACTAGTCTGTGCACCCCAAAAGGGCAAGGACTGCACTGTGTATTATTCATGACTGCATCCCTAGAGTCTAATACACAGACTGGCATAAGGTAAGAACTGAAAAGTCTCAGCAGAAAGCAATGGATATTTTCAGCAGAGAAAGTTATAGTGAGATGCAGATGTCCATGTGTTGCCTCAGAACCTGAACATTTCTGGAATGAGATTTTGTACAAATCACACTTTCTTATATTCTGCTAAGTACTTGTCTTACATGCACCCTTATATAAAATAAAAATGATACTGATAGGGAAAGGTACCCACAGTTATTTAGAACTCAGAGTCACTGGTCCAATTTTACTTCCTTTATTGACTTGCCACATTGACACTTCTGAAATTCCAGCCTTACCACTTCCAGAGAAGTGTTGAAAGGATGATAAGGCAAATCTAAGCTTCTGGGCAATACTAAATATGAAAACTATTCTAATACATACAACTGAAGCACATACTCAAACAGGCATATGATGATACCTTCCCTAGTTAGCAAAGCCATTATGAAATGGATAAAATATGCTCATAAAATTAGAGAATTTTAACATAAGAGGGAAACTAAAGATCCTCTAATCTATATTCCTCATTCCACATGACGAAACTGTCAAGAGGTTAATTTGCCCACATCTCACAGTTAGTGAATGGCAAAGTCACAATGAACTCAAATATAAATATCTTTAAAGTTTCACACTTGCCATTAAAATGAATTTCTAAAGTGGTCAGCTGAATTGCTTCAATGCCATCCAGACTCTTTTTTAACAAAAATAATTTAATTGGTCCCCTTCATTTTGTTTCATTTGTTTCAAGGAATTTTTTTTTTTTTGAGAATGAGATTCAGATGATTCTCTTCTTTTTAAGGTTATGGATATAAAAATAGTATTAGAAAGAGATGATGTAAGAATTTGGGCAATCAACTCAATTTTATGGTCCATCAAAGCTTGTTTGCTCTGAGGATTGGGTGAAAATATTCGAAAGTTATATAATACTTCTGTGGTTTAAAAGATTAAAAGAAAACTTTTGCAAATTTCTATTTCTCATTAATTTTTTTCTTTTTGCTTTTCAGTGAAAATCATTATAGAGAAAAGATATTCTAGCAAAGACAACTGACTCAATCAGTTTATCTTGAAAAAAAGTAGGAATCAGTGTGGCTCAGATGTTATATAGTTAGACAGATATGGGTTTGACTTGCAGATTTGAACGTTATTAACTAAGTAAACTTGAACAAGTTATTTTCTTTGTCTGAACTATAATTTCGTCTCCGTATAAATGAGATTTAACAATTGTGATTTGACAGGATCCCTTAAGGTTTAGATGGGAAAGTAAATTTCCTAACACAGTGATTAGAACCCAGCAGTCATTCACTAAACGGTAGTTATCTTTCAAGATAGTAGGATTTACAGCAAGAGAGCTAATAGACTATATCCCAGTACCAAGAGCACACAGCAGGTGCTTAACTCACGGCTGTTTCCTTTCTTGTGTTTCCCCATATACCTGGATGATGGTGATTCCCATGCTGCACAATCCTGTTCTTCAGGGTAATTATAGAATGAATCAGTAAGTTATCTGGGGAATACAACTTCCTGCTTAATTTTCTTTTCTTCCCCAAAGCTAAAACTTTATTTCAAAAGGGGCCTCTGTGATACAGAACTAGAATGCATCAAATATGCATCAAGCCTGACCAAGAAAGACTAATAAAATGGGGGACAGGATGTTTCAGGGACATTAACAATTGTTTTTATTTCTTCCCTACTAACAACCTTGTAACAATGTACATGGAGCATCTATTATCCATTTGAGCTTTGTCTCTATGTAGGATCAACCTTCCCAGTGAAAAGTGAATTTATATTGAAGCAGTTATGAAATGGTTTCTCTGCCATGAAAGTACACACACACACACACACCAGTAAGCTTCTATTTGTACTTTTGTTATAAATTTAACATGACTAAATGCATTTCTTGTGAAATTTTTCTCTCTAGGACTGATACTTGAGTTATTAAATTTTAGTTTAGATTACTTTTTACAGCTTACTTCTAAATCTAACAGTTCTATATAGTACAGTGCAAATGCAGACTGATTCTTACATAATCTCTTCTCTCCAATACCGTGATCTAAATTGTGGCATCCACTGAATATAAACAATTTTTAAAAATTACTCTCAATAGTAAGAGGCAAAGGTATAAGGCTGACCTATCAGGCATATATCAGTCACAACAGACAAAGGAAAATCATACTTGTGGGTACTATACCCAAAAGGAACAGAGTTATCTTTAATATGAAATCCAAAAATCCTCTAACACTCAGCTCTCATCATGTGATATGAAGATACTCCTCTGAATATGAAGATCATCCCCTCTGAATGGGCATAAGAGGAATAAAGAGAGTAACAGATCTCCAAGATCAGCCTAAGTTCTCCTTTCCCTTTATGCTTAACTTTTATAATCTAAACTAATATTAATAATTAAAGATTTGTCTATTTGGTGGAAAAGTCCAAATTTCTCAGTATGGTATTTGAGGCTCTCTACACTATGGAAACCAGATATTCATATAATATAATCTATTCAACAAGTACTTACTACTGAGTACAAGTATGTAGAAGAATTTGCATTAGTTTTGGTCGAGATCACCAAATTGAATTGTAACATGGTTGAACATGTGGGTGAAACTGAAGACTGGAGGGTTCTGAGCATGAACAGGCCCTGACTGGAAATATCTGGCTATTGCACTAATGATTCAGTCTACAGAGAGCCACCTCTAAGCATATGAAAATAGATAACAAATATTGGGTACAATCAGAGACAGGCAAGTACAGTAAAATGAGACAATGAATCTAGAAAGAAGAGCTATTCGAAGATAAGATGATAGTTAAAGAAAAAAAAAATACAGGCAGTCAGTAATAGAAATTGGGAAGAGCTTGGTGGTTAGCAACTTTTTGGAACACGTTAGAAGCACAATCATCAGAACTTAAAAAAAAAAAAAAAGGAAAGAGCCAACAAGCATACACATATCCCCCCAAAAAATAAATAAATAAAATAGTTGATCTCAAATCCAATTCTAATCTTAAACAGAGACAATTTCAAGACTACTCCAAATTATCCTGATGCTTTTTAAATCCAACCAGTCAAAAAGTGGGCTGAATTCTACAACTTATTGGTAGGAAGTCAAGTGACTTTTGTTGTCGAAAGAGAAGGATTTTGGGACAAGGAATTAGACGAGGCTGATACCTTAAAAGATAAACACTTCTGCTGGGTAAGTATTAAATCAGAAAACGAACTGGCAGTTGATAAAAGCAATATTTTGATATGCTATAAATATTCTATCAAATCTTGAAAAAGAATTAAAACCACACAGTCCAAACACACAGGAAGACCTTTATCAGACATGGTTTATTCTAAGGTACTGGTTTATGTGAAGACATATATAACTGAGGATGCATGGACTGACTTTGCAGTCCACTGGAAACATAAGCTGGTGGTTCTTGTGTTGGTTCTAATTTTCATTGTAGATAATGTTAATCTTTTGTCATCCAGTTGCAGTAGCAAACTGGGGAAGTACTTCTGTGGATTGATTCATTAATGGAATAGACAAGCATTTCTTCCTCAGGGTAAAGTATATTTTTTTGTTTTGTTTTGTTTAGGCTTTTTTTTATTAAAATATTTTAAAATTTACATATACTTGCCATTAATTGTAATCCCCATGTATTCCCCATCACCATCTCACCAGTGCACCATCACCTCAGTCCCCAGAAAACTAAGTTGTGCGTGTGTGTGCACGCTGATTACATACACTGCCATGGGCAACTCTTTGGAGAAGGCAGTCCAATGAGAAACCACCTATTGGGCAGGGCTAGGTTTCTCACCAAAAGGAGAATTGATCTTTCATTGGTCTTTCTTGTTTAAGTAACTCTGAGAAGCAGGTTGAGTTTGCTTTATGGAGTATCAAGGGATAAAGTTATACAAGAATCTTGACATTTCACTCTCTTTCTTGCCCCATTAGGATTATCCATCACATGGAGAGTTCAATGGAAATTGTTTTCTACCAACATTAAAAGTTATTTGGGAGCTTTTAAGAGACAACAAATATATTTCTTGAAGAGAACTTTATTTGCTTGTTTAAGAGAGCTGCACTTTATATATAGTGCTGATATAAACTGGTGCACAGGATCCTCTAAAACTGTTTATATCCACAGTAAAATACATTTTTGTGATACTCATACAACAGAGTTAGTTCAGAGCCAAAAGGCTTTGTGAACTTGGCTTATCTCTCTGCTTATGTGGCTGTTACTCAGCCTTAGTTATGTCTTGGGTCTCCCTGTGTACCCATCATGGTCTCAGACTCCAGTCTCCTGATTCCATAGACCACTTTGCTTACTCACACCTCTAAAATGCCTAAAAATTCTGTTTTAGTCAGCCTTGGAAGGCCAGACCCATAAGCCCATAGCACAGCTCTGGTTAGTGCTTCCTTTTGAGTTACCTTATCTTCCTTTTTTAAGTATGTACAATTACCCATCTTTTAAAACATTTTTTAAAGTCTCCATCTTTTTCCTGGTATATAGTCTAATACTTCTTGGTAACAATTTGGAGTACTTTTTGTGCAAAGACATCTCATCCCGGCATATTTCTATAACAATTTCACTATGTAAAAGATGGTTTGGTTCCTAACTGATACTTGTTCTACTCTAGTTGACTTAAGGGTGAATGATTTTAATTATATTGCAGCAAAATAAGAGTAAAAAACTCAACTAGAAATCACCTAGATCAAGTTTCTCATTTATGGATGGGAAAATTTAGGCAAAGAAAATGACTTGCTTATGCTGGAACAACCAGAATTTCAAATCTGTAGTCCTTCAGCAAATGTCTGAAATTGTGTCATGTGAAGAAATGGTGGGTTTCATTTTCTTGGAAATAATGTCAGATTAGACTTCAGTCAGCCAGACATTAGACTAGACTACTTGGTCAGAAAGAAGTCAGACTAAAACCAAAGGATAGAAGTTACAAGGAGGCAGAGATGTATTTTGACTTGTAAATAACAAGGAATTAAAAATTAGAATTGAAATATGCTTCTCAAGCAGGCAGTTTTCTATCATTGGACTATTAGACACATTTGAACAGAAGTTAGATGATCACTTGCCAGAGATAAAAGAAGAGATTCCCTGGCTGGAATAATAAATATGGTGACCTCTCCTTTATTTCAATTCTGAGGATCTAAGTGTTGCAATGTGCAGCACTGTATTCTGGTGGACCTGAACTAATAATGACCTTACCTTCCAATGCATAAGCAGTTATAGCACTTAAATCCCACCCCGACTATACTATAGCTTGCCTCTGCTACCTTGAATGAGCTGTGAATCATCAAGTCAATCTTCCTTTTCCACCCAGAGTAACGATCTAGGGAAAGGAAGGGAAATGAAAAAAGCTTAAAAGATTTCCCAGAGTGTGGATCAAGGGGTAAGCAGGAGTTTGTAAAAAGAACATTCATATTAAGTGGTGCATTTGTAAGGAAAAACAGAAAGTTGCAGTTTTTTTTATTTGTCTATAAATAGAGAGCTTAAGTATCCTGAGATGGAAAACTTAGAAGCAATCAGAAGTTTGCAAAAAAGAAAAAAAAAGAATAGAAAAAAAATTAAGCTTTCAGAAGAGTAAAGGCCATTTTGGCTGAGATCCAATTCACAAATTCAGTACAAATCTATAAAACCCTTCTAAGCAAATCTGAGAATCTGAGAGGAACAGTTCTAAAAGTGGCTATTCTTGTGCACATATCCATTTCCATTCAAATCAATGTAGTTTCTAATACATGGCGGACTACATGCCATTGTAATTCTCGTACAGGGTCCAAAAGTCTGACAAATGATAATCACTTTCAGAGCTCAATCACTTTCATTGCTCATCAGAGTTCATATTTCACTATTCCCCACATCAAAATAACATTCTGAGACTGGAACACAATAATTGAATTTGAGAATTCAAAGAAATGTTAAAACATGTTTTCTTACCCAAAGTATTCTACAAAACAGAAAAGAACTGTATTTCTTTAAAGATCCCAGGTTTGAGAGAGAAGAAACAGAATGGAAAGAGTACGAAAAAGAAACCAAGCTGCAGCAATTATTACTGAAAGAGAGAAAAAGAAGAGGGCACTCATCTCTAAAAGGTAACTAGGGAAATCTACTGGAGTGGAATCCAACATATCTCTTTGAAAACATAGCTTGCTGTTATTTAGCATAGGGAACTTTAATCCAAATTTCCCAGGCCAGAGTCCTTTCTATTATACTTTGCAACCTTGAAATTAGGAGAGTTGGGACAAGAATTGTACTAAAAAGAATTGCCTAAAAAACTAGGGAAAATGCCACATGAAATGTCCATAGAGAGTTAAGTAGTTATTTGTCATTCTTAACACATGGTGACAGACTCAACTAATTGAGCCCTCTTTTCCTTTCGTGTCCTACATAGGAGTTAACAAATTCTGTGTACTCAATACACATTAAGCCTTCAACTGCTTCAAAGTGCAAGAAGACCTTAAACATGTTTCCTAAGCCCCTAGCACCAATGAATTTGTAGTTTTATAAATATCATGGTGAACAAGAAATGCTGTCTTGTCACATTCAAGCCAAATAACAGCTGGACTTTAAAAATAAAATTTTGAAGGCATTTGCCTTTTATATTTTTAATTTCTGTTTTCCTCGATTATGGTTTTGTCATTTGATTTTGATGAGTGGTTAATATACATGCACAGCTGCCTCTTTTGGTGACCTTTCCCTTGCTGCCTCCATGCTCAGAGCTATGAAGCAGGTCTATAAGTTGCTTACTAAGTGATATCGGCATTTCCATGACTTGCAGACATTTTCCTGGGTGGCCTGGCCTCATCTGCTAGACTGATTTTTTTTTTTTAAAAAAAAAAATGTGTGTGGGTGTGTGTGTGAGAGAGGATCCACCAGAGACAGAGTGGGGAGCAGAACAGGCAGATCGACTGAAATACACTGCTGAGGGGAGCAGTGGACGAGGCAGGAGAGGTCTGCTATACCATGTGGGTCCCCTCCCTGGCCGGCAGCAGGGATCAAACTGGTGCAGTGGCTGCGGTTTGCTTCATAGTGTGTTGCTTAAACCACTGGGCTACCAGGGAGGCCCCTGATTTTTTTTTTAAGTCACTTCAGAAAACATAAGAGAATAGAGTAGAAGTGGTAGGAGGGCAAAGCTCCTTAAAATTGCTGTTGTACATTATTCACAATTGTCAAGACGTGGAAACAACCTGAGTGTTCAACACCAACAGATGAATAGATAAAGATATAATATATACAATGGAAATATTATTTGGACATATAAATAAATTCTGCTATTTGCAACCCTATAGATAGACCTCAAAGGCATTGTGCTAAGTATGTCAGAGAAAGATAAATACTATACGATCTCCCTTAAATCTGGAATCCAAAAAGCAGAACTAATAGAAACAGAGTAGAATGGTGGCTACCAAGGACTGGGGAATAGGAGGGACAAATGCTGGTTAAAGAGTATAAATTTCTAGTTTAAGATAAATAAGTTCTGAGGACACAAATGGCATCATGGTGATGATAGTTAACAATATTATATTATGTATTTAAAGTTGCTAAGAGTTTATCTTAAGTTTTCTCTCCAAAAAAAAAAAAAAAAGAGTGTGTGTGGGGAGGTTGTAAAATGTGAGATGATAGCTGTGTTAACTAATCTCATTGTGGTAACCATTTCATAACTACATGTATCAAATCATCCCATTGTACATCTTAAATTTATACAGTGTTAAGTGTCAATTATCTCAATAATGTTGTTCCAAAGTCAGAGAAGACATGGAAATAATGGTGCATAGAATGAAAAGAGATGACATTCTGGTCTAGAAGCACAGAACTCATTTCTCAATTGCACTTACCTAAATACCTTTGACTTTGAATTTTCTGTGGGATACAAGGAAATCATCTTTTTAGCACTTTTCTCAGTGATAAGTGGGGCTATATTTTGGTAGGTATGTTTGCATTTCCTTTATAATCTGTCTTCCTTTACTAGTCTTTAAACTCCAAGGGTCAGGAACATATTTATTTTGCTTCCCTTGGTTTATCCAGTGTCTAATTTAGGGACTGACAAAGAGTAGGCGCTCAAGAAATATTTGCTAGTTAATCTGTTTGTTTAAACCACAGGCTGATTGTGAAGCCTTCACAGTTCTTCACTGAAGGAGTGACTACAATTTTGAATTATTTTTTGTTTCAGTACCTTCTTAATCTTACCACTAAGGGAAGCAAAAATCCAGTAGAGAGAGTATTATGTGTACCTATTATCTATTCTGACTTTAATATGAACTGTAACTCCAGCAGGCTTTGCAATCACTCACACTTGAACAGATGCCAGGAAATAGCTTGAAGTCAGCAGAAGGCCACTACCCATCCCAGCAGTCCTCACAAAGGCTTCTGTGGGCTTTAGAACAGGTAACTTGACTCCATTCATGAACTCACAGTCCCCCAAAAGCACATGAGGTCTCAATGGCAACTCTGGGCAAGATTCTGAAGGAAGGTTTTCACACGCTCCTTAAGCTCCTGGGCCACTATAACCCTTCTACTATTACACTCATCAGGTACTGCTGCTATGTGTGATAGTAACACGAGAGCTGGTGGATGGCATGACTTGCTATATTTAGGAGAGAGGAAATGGGTTATACTGAAGAAGGTCACAAGAGTTTGTTTAGAAAGATGCAGGCACCACAGATTTGTCCATGTACATGGGCTACAACACAGCACTTGAGAACTTGCTTCTGGAATAAAGCTGCCTGGGATCAATTCACAGTTTTACTCTTATAGCTATGTAATCTACCACAAGTTACTTAACGACTCTCAGACTTAATTTTATTTTGTGTAAAATGGGAAAAAATATAATATCTTCTTTACTAGGTTAAGTTGTTGAAATGAAAAAAAAAATGGTGTGGAAACTTAGTATATCCTCTGGCATAGAAGTGCTTGATACCACCTCACCCCAGTGAGAATGGCACATATCAAAAAAAGTAGCAACAACAAATGTTGGCGGGGATGTGGAGAAAAAGGAACTCTCTTACACTG